>JAVDPK010002258.1:14991-28835 GCA_034780415.1 Cichlasoma orientale | reverse complement strand
GTGTGTGTGTGTGTGTGTGTGTGTGTGTGTGTGTGTGTGTGTGTGTGTGTGTATGTGTGTGTGTGTGTGTGTGTAGCCTCAGGTGTGATGGCAGCTGATGTCAGGGGGCGGATCAGACAGGTAGGAGGCGGGGCTCTGGCTCACCTGGGGAATTCCTCTGCTCTGATGAGCTGATGCAGATACAGACCTGAGATCAGTCACTTCTTCCCCTCCTCTGTCTTTCATCTGCCTCCTCCTCCTCCTGCTGCTGCTGCTTCTCTCAGTCAACATGTTGTGACTCCAACAAACATGAACATCAGAACTGAATTGCTGATTATTTATATTCATATTTTTATAGTGTTTGGAAAGAAGGCAGCCAATAATCAATCAATCAAACTTTATTTATACTGCACCTGAGTGACAGAGACGGATCTACAGCGAGAGACGCACTAACGGCCAAAATAAGGAAAAAATGAAACATTAAATATAGGAAATGATTCTAAAAGTCACCTCCTAGGCTGACCAGTTGACCAGAGGCTGGTGCTATACTGGTATGAGCTTGGTGAACAGCTGGTAGATGAAGATTAAAAAGCAGAAACAGGAGAAACACCTTTTAACCTTTAAAACTCTCAGCGATGATATTTTAATGATGACTTACAAAGACGACGATGGAGATGGAAGCACAAACTAACGAGGACGAAAGCCTCCGACCAACCACAGAATGAGCCACGAAGCAACTGAAGGCTGATGGAGGAGAGACCCCTGAAAAACACTCCACCTCCTGCGGTTTTAGAAGCCCACACCTGAGCCTCCACAGCCAATCAGCACCAATGATCACCCACTTACACACTGTGTCACTGTGTCACCACCAGGAAGTGAGTGACCCTGTCAGCTAAAGGTAGCTCCTCCCAGTGGTGGATGCCTGATGTGAAGCTGCTTCATGGTTTCCATCCTGGACCTCCACCCTTTACAGCGTGAACAAACCTGCAGCAGTGCAATAAACACAGGTTCAATCTTTATTAAGCACTCACCTGTTTCCTCAGGTGGGACTCTGTCCTCCAATCAGCTGTTTTCTGTAGAGCTTCAGGTTTTTTCAGGTGGGTTAAAGTGTGCCACAGGTGAAGAGAAGTCAGTGCTCCCTCCCTCCCTCTCTCTCCAGCTCCTCCCAGTCTTTTATATTTAAATGTGGGGCGAGCAAGCCCAGCTCACCTGCAGGTAAATGCTCTCTCTCTCAGTGAGACTCACCTGAAGCTGAAAATCACCTCCAGTCGCTGTGCAGACAGCAGCCTCAGAGGGGGAACCGTGTGTGCTGAGAACAGCCTGCTGTGGAACGTCTGCAGCTGAAGGAGACAAACTGAGGAGCCCACCAACATCATCAGAAGAGCTTCAAAAGTTGGACTGATGATGATTGTTTGTCTTCATGGTCTGAATGAACATTTTGGATGTTTGGTGCGAAGTTTAGTTTTCTCAGGACCGCTGAAAAAGAAGTGAAGGTCCAGGACAGATGATCAGGACGGTTCAAAGACCGAACGTTTGTGAGGCGAAACTCTGACGACCTCCGAAGACTTCTTTTCAAACTTTTCCCTCAATGAAAAGTCAAACATCTCCAAAAATGTCCCGACAAACCACCCGAAACCTTTTCACAGGCTGACCCGAGACTGGAGCTGGACCTCTGACCTTTGACCTCTGACCCAGGTTTGCTTTGATATGATTACTTAGACATGATATCGCTTTGGTTTCTTTTACTCTCACCAAGCTGCATGAAAATGATCTGATGTGTAAATCTGGACCGACGAGTTAACTGACGATCGGAACCCAAACCAGTTCAGACCCGTTCAGATGGTTCCGGTCAGCAGCTGTTCAGATCTGTAGCTCATCTTTTAAATCATTTACGTTTTTTTCTGTCGAAGTCGAAATCTGATGGATCCAAAAATACAGTCTCTGATGGATCCGGCCACAGATTTGTGCGTTACTGGACTCATTCGTGGTCTTGTGTTGTTATATTAATATAGATGATGTTATTTCTCATGTTTAGCAGCATGGCTAAAAGATGAAATATTTAACTGGTTCAGCTAATGAAACTGTAAACAAACTACAAATCCAGCTGGAATAACTGAAATTATGAATAAAGAGAACTATTAGCCATAAAGCAAAGCTAGCAGCTTAGCTTTAAACTGAGCACGAGCAGAAAGCAGAGGACGTGAGGCTGAGATAAATGGTTAGCTGAAAGCTGTCTGAACTTGCTCATGAAGAGCTTCTTGAGTCTGTGTGACGGCTCTCTGGAGCTCACTGGGTGGAAATATTTGGAAGCACTGATAAAGAACCAAAATCTAGAAGCTTGTTCTCCTCACTGTTCTCCTTTGCACACAGACACTGAATAAGCATCGCTCAGGAGATCCTCAGGCCGACAGGAAAATGATGATGCTGAGAGACGTGGGTCAGGAAGCGGGTCGGTGAGCAGGAGTCAAACGCACGCTGTTGACGGTGCGCAGGCGTGATGTGGGCGTGTCGCTCCCTGCTGCTCACCTGGGTGCTGCTCGCCGCCAGAGTCCTCAGTCACAGCTGGAGACCCTGTACAGGTACGAGGACTTTTTATCAGCTTTAAAGGGACAGTCCATCTTTTTACTGCACAGTCTCATGTTTCAGATGGAGGTCAGGGTAAAACAAACCTGCCAGTGTGTGTTTAAGAATAATATCAGTGAAACAATATAACTGACAGGGCGGTAAATACATCACATGATTACCTACAGCAAAGGAGCCTGTAATGACCAACAGTCTGCTGCAAAATGCAGGATGAACAAACCATTATAAACGTCATGTTTGGACGGGGGGGGGTAAATGAACCTTAAAGGTTTACAAATGCCTCTTTGCCCCTGAAACAGCGCTAGTTCCCAGTCTGTAACCAGTTCCATGTTCCATGCTTTTCCACCCAAAATATGACAAACCACTGAATTCTGCCTCTGACGTAGCTACATTTAGCTTGGTGTTAGCTGCAGGCAAATCCAGCTTGATACTTAGTTTTCCAAATAGAGTAGAGGTACCACCTCATCTTTCTGAAGTGGTTGTAATTTAGTTACATGTAAGTATTTAGACATTATTATAGCTGAGAATAGGTCACTATTCAAAAAGAGACTTTTAATTCTGGATGAGACTGGGTAAATAAAGGTTTGGTCACAGTTCTTGTTTTATTCATCCTTCTTCTCTGCACTCAGCTGCTGTAATGCACAAATTTCCCCATCATGGGATCATTAAAGTTTCATCTTATCTTAAATATATTGGCAGACTAGCAGGGATTGTGCTGAAGGCTCTGTTGGATCCCAACATGATGTTTTAATCAATGACTCATTTTCCCGAGTGTTAATGTATGCTGTGCTGCTCTCTAGATCCTGGACAGGCCCCCAATTATATTGGGGCTGGTGTAGGAATAAGAAAATAATAGTAGATGGAAAACATGAGGTGATTGTTTGGTCAGTCATGACACCTTAAACTGTGTCCTTTCCCTTCTCCAAGTAATCAGCTGAAATCTGGATCCCTGTGGGTTACACCTCAGGGCACAGTTTGGTGATTGCCAGCACACCTTGTTATTGTGAAAGCTCTTTGTTAGGTGTTTTTAGGCTATTATTTCCAAAACAAATATATCCAAGACAAATTTCCCATTGAGGGACAATAAAGTTTTATTCCATTCTATTCTATTTAGTGAAGCTGTTAGTTGGGGACCTTAAAAGACTTATCCCACGTCTCTTTGTGTTGCGGTTAAAGTCTTGAGTAAACACCTTTAATGACATTATTGTTGATGATTTTTACCAGTTTGCCAGAAAGCTGATTTTTTTTTTCTGCAGCTAAAATTGTGAATTTGGCTGCTGCCCTTTGTGAACAGACTTCCTGGAGTATTGTGAACTCTGAGCCCTGAGCTGCATCCTGTCACTGACTTCACTGATACCAAATGTCAGAGCTCAGTGAAGGTCTGCTGCCCCGACTCTGACGTCTTGGTGTGTTTGAGACGTTTCTGCTGCTTTGTGCGTCGGTGTTTTCAGTCTTTGAAATGTGAGATCTGTTTCTGTACCTGTCGGCCCCTCCCTCCATTCATCCTCCATTCATCTTCCATTGATCCGCCACTGCAACAAAACACACAGACGGCCTCAGAGGAGCTTAAAGGGGAATTCCAGCTAAAAACTAACATTGACCTGATGCTGTCAGTGAGGACACATTTCTGCTCCCTCAGCCTCTCTCCTCACACAAGAACCCAGAAAAAAAAAAGATTTTTAATGTTTTGATGATTTTTGAAGTAAGAATCGAGCTGCAGCTTTATTCATCCTGACGGTCTCATTTCTCAGATTCAGAGCACATCTGCTACAGGTGCTGACAGATACAGGAAAGATCTGCAAGCTTCCTTCAGAATAAAAGAACAGAAACTATGACCCTACAGACAGGAAGTTGGGTTTTATTTTTAGATCAGGAACGAGGCCTCTGACAGAGAAACACGTCCGCCTCCGAGGGGATAAAAATAAACTGACCTGAGATCATTTACATGTGAGCGCTGATACAGATTAACTGCTGAGACACTTACCAATCAGAGCTGGAGGAAATGAAGTGATAAGCTCACCTTCACCTGCCGCTCCTTTCATGAAAATCAGCTTTCAGGGATCTGAAATCGGCATCAGGGAGATAATCTGTCTACTCCTGATCAGGCTTTATTTTTAGCTGCGCTGGTCATTGATAATGGGTTTAGATGGATTTGCATGTTCAGTGTAACTCTGCTGTATAAATCAGGTTCCAGTGAAACATGTTTGGTTTTTATCGGCGCTTCAGTGGCGGTCCGGTCAGTGGTGTTCATGCAGCCAGATGATGATCTGCTTGGTGGTGTCTGTGGTGGGAACGGGACCCCAGTGCAGGACTCAGAGGACAGGACTGAACTTAATGCAGTCTTACTGCTGGATCACACATGGAAAACATGATGAATATACACAGCACTACTCTAGCTAGGAAACAAGGAGGAAAGTAGGAAACAACATGGAAGAACACAAAACAAGGGAACACAGCAAGTGGAACAGAAAACATATTTGTGGTTTAGAAAATGTTCATTTATTACGTTTTATTTTATTTATTTCACTGTTCTAATTATCCTGTGTTTGTTTTCCTGCAGACCTGCTGCCACTCGACCTGCTATCCAGAGCCCTGCCACGCCCAGGACAAGCCACGCCCACTCAGGTAGGACACAGGAAAAAGGTATGAACAGGTAAACGACCACAGAACAGATGCTGGTGGATAACTTGATCCATCCACTTCCCCACCAGGTGCAGATGGTTCAGTCCAAAGGTTCCAGAGGTCTCCGATTGGCCGGCGCCATGGCAGCACCACTGAGTTTCCCCTCCTCCCAGATTTTCACCAACTGTGACTACTTTCCCGCTGAGTTCTCATTGGTCACCACGGTGAATCTTCGCAGACTGAGACAGAAGGTGAATGGAGCAGAACCGGGTCTGGTGCGGGTCAGTGCAGTCCAGTCCGGTCCAATCCGGTCTCAGCTGTTCTTTCTCTCTCTGCTTCCAGACGAATGAGTACATCTTCTCTCTGGTGCGGGAAGGATCGGATTCACTGTTGCTGGGATTACGTGTCTCTCAGAACCGCCTCCACTTTTTGACCACATCCTCTGGTGTTGGTGGGCGGAGCCGGATGAGTTTTAAGGAGGTCGGATTGGACGATAACCGCTGGCACACGGTGGTGCTGGCTGTCACCGGACCGTTCATCACGCTGACCATCGACTGTGGACTTCCTCTGGAGCTGTGAGACAGAGATGCCTTCTGACACCACACAGACCAGCAGACACCAGCTCTATGGCATTAACTGGTTTCCTGTCTCCCAGTAAACAGGTCCAGTCCTTCCCCAGCCATCTGAGCACCAGAGGATCCAGCTTCTTCATCGGCAGCAGGGGCAGGTGGAGGGGACGCTTCTCTGTGAGTCTCCGATCAGGATCAGATCCAGACCATCTGTCCGTCCCGCTGGTTCACGAGGGTCTGTCTGTTCTTCAGGGTTTACTGCGGCAGCTGGTCCTGCTTCCTGGTTCAGACGCCACGCCCAGACTGTGCCCCGCCGCCGATCCCAGTCTGACCGAGCTGTCTGTCCCAAAGGTCCTGAAGACCATCCCCTTCCAGCCAGACCAGCAGGGCCCAGTTTACCCTTACGGTGAGGAGGAAAACACAGCAGCTATGGTGGTTCATGTTAGTCCAGCGCCACCTGCAGTTTGGGAGGTTAAATACAGAGCAGGCCTTCCGTGTCACAGCAGCACAGCTCTCACAGAGACATTTACTGCAGTCGCTACTTTACCTCTACTGCCAGGGTTTAGCATTGTTCTTAATTACTGGTAATTCGTTATTTGTTAACTGATTTAAAAAAATAAAAACGTATATAAATACATGCATATGCAGTGGTCCAATCGCTATTCAATGCATAGGGGCGCCAAAGCAATGCGGGGAAATTATTTCTCTAGTCGGCCTTTTCTGTATTTGACAGCCGTGCATAGCTGGGAATGCCAAAATGCATCAGCTTGTGTGTCCTATGTTGTCTGATTCGAGCGAAGTGTGTTTTGCTGCTTTTACCACAGAAACTATTCGAGGACGTCCTCCACCTCTGTGAGTGTGTTTGGACTGTAAACCTGGCCTTGTGATGGTATCAGCGAGCCAGTAACCTGAGCTTCAGACTGACAGGATGAAAATGTGTGTGTTTGCTGCTTCACACCCTGGCTCTGTCCTGCTGTTTGATGTTGTTTCCATGACAGTGTGAGGTCAGGCAGAGTCACACAGGTGTGTTTGTGTTATGGTGTCAGAATCAGAACGTCTTAGGTGGAAGAAGCAGTTTATTCTGCCTCTGTGCCTCCAAGAGCTGCAGCCAAAGCACCGTGACATCACGGGACATCTCAGGTGTGCCTGAAGAGATCCGTCTGTCCATCCATCCATCCGTCCATCCATCCATCCATCCATCCATCCATCCATCCATCCATCCGTCCATCCATCCATCCATCCATCCATCCATCCATCCATCCATCCATCCATCCATCCGTCTGTCTGTCTATCCATCTATCCATCCATTCTAGATCAGGGGTATTCAATTAAAATTTAAAGAGGTCCAGTCAAACAAAATTTCATGAGGCCAAGGTCCGGAAGTCCAACTATTTAATGTTCTCTCATTTAGTGAGTAAAAGTAGGATGACGTGAAAATAAGAACCTAAGTAAAACACGAGAACGGTGCATGTTCACAATGACTAACTTCAGAAAAAAGAAACGGAGGAAAAGCTTGATTTACATTTTTTATGTTTCACATCTGGACTCAACCGTCAAATCTGAACTCATTTAATAACTGAACATTTTTAGGCAATCGCTGATTTCTTTTGTGCTCAGTGAGAGAAGTGAGCTCTAGCTTGTCCTGCCAGAATTTTGTAGATGTAGATTCAACTCATTGTCACTGCACACAAGGCACAACGCAATAATCGTTCCAGATCACTCATCCAGAGACGAGCATCATGCAGCCACAGACCCTTCGGTTTAAGTGTCTTGCCCAAGGACACAACGCAGCGCAGGGACAGGGGCTCGAACCGGCTGCAAGGCGAGCGCCTACCCACTGTGCCACTCCCACAATTTTAAGCCTGGGCTTGAATGTAGTCAGAGCCAGTCTCAGCAATCAGTTCATCCTTTCCTCTGTCTCGCCCGGCTGGATCTCTTGCTGTGTGTCACTATGTTTTTCCTCGGTATCTTCTCCCAAACTCTCATCCGTCCTCGCTTTGTTACAAAGTTTACCGGCCAGCTGAAACCAGCTTGGTGGTATCACGTGGTATGGCCAAACTCGCATGTGATTGGTCAGTGGGTTTCCTTGGACGCTTCACCACTACCGTAAGGACTGTAAACCAGAAAGCGCTCAACAAGATTTTAAGTGGTCATTTCTGTTTGGGTTTTAGGTTCAGATCCGCATGAGACATCCGAGGTCCGCCTATTAGTGACCTCTGTTCTAGTTGTTTCTGGGTTTCATTGGCAGACTCTCTAACAACATCTAGTACTTTGGTCCTTTTTCTTCCTCCTGAAGCTTTTATTTATGGGATGGAGCAGAGTCAGGGACCTGTCCAGGGTAAAATCCCCCTGACAGCCAGTGTGTGCTGTGGGAGACTCCAGCCACTCTTACCTGTACTCAGGTGTCAGCAGAGAAAAAGGATGGCTGGATGCTGGGCTAGGCTGAGCGCGTGCTGTCAGTCACGCTCAGAGTTAATGAAGTTCAGCTGATTGAAGCGTCGCGCTCATTCCCGCTCTTTATGACTCACAGTTTATATAGACCTGCGTCAGCTCTGTCTGCGGTGTGTTTGATTCACATACCTGAGCGCGCCACACAAACTTCTCGTTTCAACACATCTCAGTGTGAAAAACACAGCAGAGCTCACGTGGTGTCAGGAGCTCTCAGCTACTTTTAGAATCAGACTCAGGTATGTCTCAGTTTGTGGAAACGTGATGGCGGTCTAATCTGGATCTGGATCTCGCTGCCCCTCAGGTGAAGTCTGATGTGTCACGAGGACTCATCTCTTGTGGTTACAGAGGAGATGAACACCTTCACTTCATTACCTCTGTTTATCTGCCCACCACTGACAGCTTGAATCCAGCTGCTGACAGGAGCACGGGGAAGTGCTCCCAGTGAAACATCTCCATGAATGAGGGAGTCCTGCTTCTCCTGGGCTGGATGTAGCATGACATACCCAGAGACCGACTCCTGCACACCCCCACCACATCCGACTGTAGGTTTGATCCAAGCATTGAACTCTAAGAACACTCTGGACCGTGTTTGTGCTGTTGGAGCCTTTCAGAGCATTTTGGGTCATCTCCATCTTTTATATCCAGGATTCATTATTCTGCCCAGTGTTGGTCTGGCTGCAGCTCAGGAGGAAACTGATGATTTCTGCACATTGAAGTGAATTCACTCCAGAACAACAGAAATAAGCAGGAAAATGTGAATCTGATGTTTGTCAGCATTTTATAGATTGGTCTTAAGTGTCCGCTTTGGTTGAAGACCTTTCAGTGGCTCTGTGAAGAAGAACATGTTCCTCACAGATGTGATGTTTGTGTCACCCCTCCATGCGCTCCAGTGGAGCCCTCGGTCGCTCCGTCAGACTCAGACGTGGGTTCTTGTGTTTCAGAGGCCGAGGCCAGAGTGACTCTGGGAAATCCTCCTCCCTGCTCGAGACCGGAGCAGGGCCAGCTGTGGGTCAACGCTCAGAGGAAAGCTCTGTTCATCTGCGACGGGCTGAGGTGGAGGACGCTGCTGCAGAGTGAGTCCGAACGTCCTCGCATGGACGCACGGTCAGGAAGTACCTCACACACCTGCTGTCAGGTGTGACCTGCAGCCCTCTGCAGTCATGTGACTAAAACAGGTCATATTAACAGAATAAAGGTGTAATTTTACAATAACAGCTCTGCACAGGACTTTAAGAGGTTGTTTTAGAGAATCTCATCTTATTAACTCGTATGCTATAAAGATAAATCTCCAAAAATGAAACCTGAAGAAGGAAGCAAGCAAAGCGTCAGCGTATTACGAGCGTGGCTGCAGGACGAGTCGAGTTATGAAAAGCTTTAAAGAGCTGATAAAATGTAGCATAAATCTTTAAGTGGTGACTGTCCACAGAAGCTCGCTGTGATCTTACTGTGACAGTTTACATACAATGTAAATGTGACCTCAGCTTCACAGTTTGTGGTGTTTGTGTGCAGATGTGCAGCAACTCTGAAGCTTTTAACTCGCACTGATGTAAACTAATATACAATAATTAATATTTTAAAAGTCCGGACGTTCCAGAGTGCCTCAGAGTCTCCTCCTCCTCTACAAGCTGTGTTACCTGTGTGTGCAGATAAGGAGCGTCTGGATTACGTGGAGGACTACCAGGACCTCTACACCCGCTCGGAAACCTTCGACGTTGAGGTCTTCTCCATCCCGTCTGAAGGCCTGTTCATGGCTGCAGCCAACAAGTACTGAAACAGCAGCAGAACTGGTCTCTGGAGAAGTCTCTGTCCTCTGTCTAACCTCATGTCTCCTCGGCAGGGACTCTCGGTCCGGCTCGGCAGTCTACAGGTGGACCAACGGCTCCTTCCAGCTCTACCAGAACATCAGCACTCAGGAGGCTCGGTCCTGGAAGCACTTTATCATCGATGATAAGGTGAGCGGGTCCAGCGGCCGGTAACGGCGCCCACGGCCGACGAACAGCCAGCTTTGCTCTCAGTTCTGTACGACAGCTGTTTGAATCGCGGTCAGCAGCTGAGAGCAGTGGGTACCCCCGAGGTTCAGTACAGTGACAGCAAAGCTCACCGCGATGAAGACGCCGGTGTCAGATACACGCTGTGTCGCTAAGCTACAGCTAGCTGGCTAACTGCCCCCTGTTGGCTGTTACCGTAGAGACTAATTAGTTACACATCTTTGCTTTGTGCGTGATTTACTGATGCATAAAATCTGACATCAAACACAAGTTAGTACCATGGCTGACGTTAGCTGCTGAAGCAGAGAAAGATTTTAGCGGGAAAAATCATTTTGGCGGGAAGAATCCGTCGCGTCCTTCACCTGGAGGTCAGTCACAGGCTGAGAGGCACACATTCACAAACAGCCAGGAAAAATAATTTAATACTTAAAAAACACATTTAATGCAGCAAAGGATGAACATTATTTTCAGAATCTCCAACTCAGAGACCTGCTTGTTTCTCTCAGAGTCACTGATAAAAAACACATAAAAAAAAAACACCTGTTACAAACAGGAAGTAAAATGAAGCGGAAGCGGCTCTGAAAGCAGGTTTTAAAGGTTTGATGGTTCCTGGTGCAGCTGGGAGGGGGAGGCGGCTTTAAAGGAGAACAAACACACCTGATTCTGTTTGAACCTTTGTGTGCACATTGTGTTGGATTTGTTTGCACAGTGTTTAGCACACATGCACACATAAAGCTCTGCAGGTATTCAGCCCTGCTAATGCAGAACAGCATGAGAACAATCACTGCAGAGGTCAGAGGTCACTGCAGACCAAACCTTTAGATCCACGTGTCGGTGCAGATTTGAAGTCAGAACCTTGTGTAAAAGAGGAACGTGAAACCTCAACGAGCTGCTCGTTAAACCGAATCCATCATCGCGTTTCCCTCCTTCAGGTTTTCCTGGCGGTGGCGGCGAACTTCAGAGAGGCAGGGACTGAGCTGTCAGTCATCTATCGGTGGCATCGGCGGCGGCGGCGCTTCGTCCGTTATCAGTCTCTGGAGACTCACACTGCCCTGGACTGGGAGGCCTTTCACATACACAACCAGAGCTTCCTGGTAGTGGCCAATCACAGACGAGGTAAGCAGGAAGTGAACGTGCTGTAATGTAAACTCTGCTGCTGCAGGAGCGCCACACACCTAAATATGAGGATGACTTTAATCTTTAGGCCCACATATTTCCCAGTTCATCAAAATAATGTCATAAATACAAAGAGCAGCGTTCATGATTTATATTGTTTGAATGAATTCAGCCGTCGTCCTCCTTCAGGACTCTAACAGATGAATGACTTCAAGGGGAAATGCAGCATCCTTCAAAGTAAAAGCCTGGCTATAGCTCTGCACCGCTGAGTGGATAAAATGATACGAGCATGTGGACAGCTGCACACATTCGTGTGGCCTCCCATGAACCCGGAAGCATTACTTTATTGATATCAGTTTATCGATATTGGTTTATCAATATCAGAGTTTATTGATATCAGTTTATGGATATCAATTTATCGATATCAGTTTATTGATATCAGTTTATTGATATCGGTTTATCGATATTGGTTTATCAATATCAGAGTTTATTGATATTAGTTTATCGAGTCTGTAAAATATCCTGCAGCAGGATCAGGAGCTCCAGGACAGCTGATCTTGCTGATGGGGTTAAAGGTTAAAAACGAGGCTTTTTGATGATCAGATACGCGGTTTCCACCTGACCAAACACGAGCTTTGAAGCGCCGGTAGAGCTCGTATCTCCTCGTCAGTTTGTCCTGTGTAAACACTTCAAACACACCGACTTCACATTCATGTGTGCGCTTCCTGTGAAGATAAAGCCCTCCTGAGGTTGAGAGAGTGCAGGTGTACTGTGGTTAGATCACACGCCTCTGTGGACCGTCTCTCGCTGCGTTTGAGCTCAGGTTTTATTATGAAGGATGGTGAGATCACAGCACACCAGCCGAATTCATCAGAACACAGACTTTTATTCCCTGATTGGCATATCTGCCGAATCCATGAAATAAAGAAAACAGATGAGGGGGTTAGTGCCTGAGGGTTAGTGCCCCTCGGTGATTAGCTCATAGCTGGGGTGCAAAACCAGACGGGGTGTTTGAGAAACTTTTCTAAGGAAAATAATTCAACAAGAAGCTCTTTAATATTCATGTGACTGGGTGAGTGTACTGCATTTATTTAAAAATACATTTATTCTGATGTATTCTCAGATATGTAGCCCCCCCCCCCCCCCAAGGTGTACTCAGATTACATAAAGGTGGAAACCCTCTGTGCTCTCTGCAGCAGTGTTTCTGAGGTTAATGTCCTCACATATTTTGATGGTTTCTGTTATATGGCTCACTGCGCTCAGTCAGACTGTCTGTGAACTCTGTCTGTGAACTCTGTCTGTGAACTCTGTCTGTGATACCTGAGGTGCTGAAATCATGTGAATGTGTCCCTGTGTGTCCTCAGCCAGAGACTCCAACCACAACATCCACAGTGTGATCTACAGGTGGAACCCCGACACAAAGGTGCTGCGTGTGATCTTCTTCCTCTCTGTCCTTGTTTTGTATCCTTTCCACCATCCATCCTTTCCTCGTTCCCACCTGTCCATCACCTCTGTCCTCGTGTCCTCTGTCCTAACCCGCCCTTCCTGTCCCTGTAGTTATTCGAGGTGAACCAGACGCTGCTCACGTCCGGGGCCTACGACTGGGAGTTCTTCACTGTTGGACCATATCACTTTTTGGTGGTGGCCAACACCTTCGACGGTCGGACCACCACCATCAGCTCCACCATCTACGTCTGGCTGGACGGCTGTTTCCAGACCTTCCAGAGCATCCCGGTCAGTGTTTCTCTGAGTGTGACCTCCATCCAGATGTTTCTCTGTGATGTCCTGACATCATTCTTATGTTACTATTGTACAGCTTTGGTACCTTCCACTCATGTCCAAAAACAAGCTGTGACCACAGACTGGAGGTGAAACATGGGCTTACCTTCCAGGTCTGAAAGGTGACACCAGAGGGGAAGTGAACCTTTGCTAATGTCCAGCAGGGGGCGACTCCTCTGGTTGTTGTCATGAGAAGCCGAGGCTCGGCTCAGCGGCTCTCTGAGCTCAGTGAACTCGTTCCTGAGTTTGTGGTCTCAGCTTTCAGGCGTGACTGAATAAAACGTGAAGTTCGCTTTGGAGATTTGGTCCTGTTAGAGTCACAAAGGCAGCACAGCCGGGTCATTGGTGGGTTATGAGCCAATAGGAATGCAGCGTCTGTCAGTGTCACAGTCAGATCTGCTTTTAAAGCATGACGATGGCCACAGCAGAAACATTCAGTCTGAGCAGAGACAAGACCAGCTTTGATGTCATGCTGGCTGCGTCCTTCTTTTACATACAGTTTATAGCTGGAAGTGCATTTTTCCAAGAACTGGATCGACTAACACTTCCCAGCTTTGGAGACTGTAGATGATGGACAGCTCCCTTCAACATCCAGTTTCACTAATCTAATCTAATCTAATCTAATCTTATCAAAGATCATCAGTTTCCATAAAGCAGGCTGAACTTACACAGACAGATCCTGTGGACACCCTCTTCCTCCTCCTCCTCCTCCTCCTCCTCCTCCTCCTCCTCCTCCTCCTCCTCCTCCTCTTCCTCC
>JAVDPK010002256.1:8140-80925 GCA_034780415.1 Cichlasoma orientale | reverse complement strand
CTATCTATCTATCTATCTATCTATCTATCTATCTATCTATCTATCTATCTATCTATCTATCTATCTGTCTGTCTATCTATGCTGTTCCTCTTTATCTTGTTGCTTCTGTGTGGGTGTTAAGTGTCAGTCAGCAGAGCTTTTACATTGTTCTGATATGAAGGGCAGACATTAGAAAACAATTCATTGCATGACTGACATAAAACAAGACGGGGTAAATGCAGTTATTTGGACAAAGATGATAATGATTGTGATCATCTTTAATATTTTCCAGTGGATAGTAAAGTTCTTACACACGGCCTTTAAGACTTAAAGCGTTTCAAACAGGCCATGTGGGGTCTGACAGAGCGCCGCCCTGTTTGGTGGTAAGTATATTGGAAGTTACCCATGTTAGAGACTAATTGCATGTAATATGACCAGTCCTTGGCACTCTTATTAATGAAAGTGCAGTATTACCTTAAATTGCTGGGATGCTTTTTGAATGCCAGAAAGCTTTCTAGGACATGAGCATCGGTTTACTTGCAGCATGGATCATATTAAGTGTCAGCATCTTTTGAAAAATACAGATTCTCCAAACATTTCACGTTGCACCTCCGTTAAGCAGGGGGTGCTTGTTGTCACTTAAACCTTCTTTCAAACTTCACAACACCAGGAGAGAATTTCTGTCAAATATCTGAAAACTCAAACCTTACTGAAAATGACTCCAATGACCTTTTTTATTTTCTCAGACTTGAGAAAACCCTTCCAGAAGCACAAGAAAACATTATGAAGACATTATGTAATCATTTCAAAGCGTCGGTACAGCAGCATCTCCACAATGAGTGCACAGATTATTCTTTTTCTGGTTGCACAGTGTTATTTAATAGTAATGTGTTCTAGTACTCCTTTAACTGTATATATCAGGTTGGTCTTCAGCATGCAGTTTCAGTATTTCATTATTTCTTTTATGTGATGCATTGATGAAAGAATGTAGCAGTTAATAAGCAGTGTGTACTTTTGCTGAAAAGACTAAGGGGAAAACACTTTCTGTAATAATAGTAAACATAAGCATATGCTGTGCAGGTTTTACTGTGCTAAATAGTAAAGATGTGTACAAATCAGCTTTAATTTGCCATAAAATATAAATATTTGTTATGAATAATTTGCTACAAATAACATTTGTATAACTGATAAAACTGGAATCT
Source organism: Cichlasoma orientale (assembly GCA_034780415.1). Taxonomy (NCBI): domain Eukaryota; kingdom Metazoa; phylum Chordata; class Actinopteri; order Cichliformes; family Cichlidae; genus Cichlasoma; species Cichlasoma orientale. The sequence goes on along the minus strand of JAVDPK010002256.1, from coordinate 79,744 downwards.
GTGGTTCTGCTTTGACAGCTGTCAATTAACACACCGAGTGACCAAAATCTCAACATATGTCGCAGTATTATTGTCATTAAATGTTTATTATTTAGAACTACCACTTTAACTGTTAAGACATGAGCTCACTTCTTTTAATGATGAGCTCATGCTGCAGGGTCTTTGTTCACTCAGTTTGAGATTGCTTCTCCTAAAAAAAAAACAAAAAAAAAAACCCCAAAAAGCATCCACCTTCTCCTCACAGAGCTGACTTCTAATTCCAACCATTCACCCTCACAGACCCCCGATCGCTTTAGTCACACTGCAGGGAAAGACGTAAAACTGCCAGTGATGTCAGCCTATATGCCCTGATGATATCATTGTTTTCATTTATTGTAAATGTCTTCAGCACCCTGCAGATTTTGATTATCTGACTGTTTCATGCTACCGTCTCAATCTCGGCATGTGCGCAGTGTCAACACGCCCCACAGGGTATTTCCAGAAAATCACATTTAAAGAAGGACAGAGAACATTTCCATTGTGCCGCTTTCATAATGTGTCACAAGCGCTGGGGAGGATTGATCGGGCTGCGAGTGTCACGTCTTTCCTCCAGCTGCTGTTTTTTTTTTTGTCACAATGTAGATTTATGTAACAGGACGTGTTCCCTTTTGCAACTTTGACCAAGGAAAACATAGACCCTAACAAAAAAAAAAAAAAAAAGTCATATATTGACAACTGTGCCAGCGTACAAGGAAGAAAAGGTCTTGGGATGGAAAACCAGCTGAAAAACATGGAATTTAGCCTGAGAGGGAGATGGTGTGAGCAGATGATAGAGAATGAGATGCTGCCAAATTTGTCAGCGGCAGACGTGGCATGTTGCGCAGAACTGTCATTCAGCTGTATTCTGGCATGCTCAGGAACAGTAGATCTATGGCAAGCTGAGAGGTGTGGGAGGGAAGACTGACAAGAGATGGGGAGGGGGGCTCTATTTAGAGATCCTCTCTGCATTATGACTGAGTGACAGGACAGTGAGGTGCGTGAGATGGATGTATATTCAAGAGATTTATAAGAACAGTTGCACTGAGCGTGCTGTGTGCTCATGTCAAGCAGAAGAGAGATGTCAAACTGTTTTTGTTTTTTTCCGGTTTTTTTGCCTCTCAGTGAAAATGTGTGTGTGTGCTGTGGTTGGAATAAAAAAAAAAAAGAGCAATTTTGTCTGTCCTTCAAAATACACTCACATACATTCACGGCTTCCTCAGCTGCTGTGAGTTCAGATTGGCCTAGTAGCAAGCATCAATAATAATCAGCATCAGTAGTCTTTGACTCACAACCATGTCACCAAGACAAACAGAGAGAGGAGAAAAACGAAATATGGAAGAGGTAACAACATGCTGCGGAGATGCCTGAGGAAAATGGGCTGGAAGAGGACTGGAAATAGCCTTTGGCGCAGTATGACTAACACTTTAATTGCAGTGGGACAGAGATGTGGCCCTCTGTTTTGTGTGCATGTGAGTGTGTGTGTGTGTGTGTGCGGTTTGCTTGTCTGCAATGTGTAGTCATTTCCTTATTTATCCCCCAATACAAAGATACTGCTTATCGTGCAGGCTGGAGAAAATTAGTTTCATGACTGTGTGTTCCTTGATTTACCTGCTTGAGTTATGAGGCTGAATATTTGGTGTTTGTGCTCTGTGAGAAAATTAAACAAATGTCGTTTTTTTTACCCCCCCCCCCCCCAAATATCCTCCAAGGGTAAATTGCAGTCATTGTTTGTTGACCTCTTACCCAAACACACCTGCTCACACACCATAACTTCACAACACACAGACATCCCTACTTCTTCTGTCTCTTTCACACTCTCTCTTACATAAATAACACACTTCTGATGTGATTAGCTCTGTGCTCTTTGTTTTGCTTCTCCTCATGAGACTTTATACTAATAAACACTGAAACCGAAGCTTCATGGTAAACGATGAGTATTTTGTGTATACGTGCGTGCACATTTCTGCATGGATATATACAGGCGCCAAAAACCTGGGACTTCCCAGAGGTAAACAATTACCTTTAATGATTCTCAATCATTACAGCAATTTACCTAAAACACAACAGAGAATCAGTAGCTGCAGAGTTTTCTCACAGATTCAATAAAAGTATTTCATTTTTCAGTGAAGTGAAACTCTGTATCATGGTGCCTCCAGCAGTGGGAAGAAAAGTGAATCAGTTTCTCACTCATAAACAGACATTTGCAATTCTTTCCCACACTCACCAGTCCACAGTTATCATGAGGAAGTGATGCTATCACTGCTTCCTGTTGGATTTGTTGGTCCTCTTGCTGTGTATGTAGGCCAAACTGCATATTAAAGGTGGGCCATATTTGGATGAGAGGGTGGAGTGCTATTGCTAGTGAGGTTGATTAGCAGTCATCAATAAACTGTATAGGTGCTCCACACAGATCTGCTAATTAGTGTGTTTCTGTCATCTACATGTTTAAAGAAGATGTGGATTATTGTGCCAGCGTGAAGACAGATTTCAGTTTTATTTAACTAAAGGGTTTGTTAAGCAGCAACTCTGAGATGAGTAATTAGTTAATGGGGTAATTTAAGCAGATCCAGGGAGCTGGGAGTAGGGGTCAAGAGGGGTGAACTGGACTTGTAATTCAGGTTGAGTCAGCAGCGGTTGGAGGAGGGGAGACAGAGTGGCCAGGTCACAAACTCTGAAGACAACAGAACAGACAACAGAAGGCATTCAAGCCAAAACGTTGCAGTAAAGTGGTTAACGTTAGGCCAGGCTACACAGACAGCAACCAGTTTTAATTTGCCTGGGACAGACGTCAGCATGCCACCACCAAACTGAGCTGGTAAACATATTATACCTGCTAAGCATCATGCTGTTAGCATATCATTGTGAACATGTTAGCATTAAATGATAGCATGGATGTAAAAAATAAAATTCCCAAGCATGCAAATGTATGCAAATTGTTACTCACATGTGCACACCAGAACAATCATTTAACAAAAGAGCAAAACCTTTTGCAAATGTTTGAACACACAGAGTTCATGTATTTGAAAAGCTTCATCACAGAGCGCTGTTCCAGAATGCAGGAGATGATGATTGGATCCTTGGAGTTTTGACGGTGGTGGTAAGCAGATGGCTGACGGAGACTTTGGACGAGACGCCCTGGACGGCTCAGATGAAGTGGAGCAATGTCAGATGCCTGAAAGCCAGAGTGACAGCTCACAATGAACCGAAAAGAACGGGGACCAGAGGCGGATTGACTTGTAGAGCAGGGGCAGCTAGATCAATGGACAAAAGTATTGATGATGACATTTTGAATGGGGTGAATTAGAGAGTGTGGGAAAATGGAACTGAAGAAGAAAATTGAAAATCTCTAGCCCATATCATCAAGAGCAATAAGACCGCATGTAAGAGAGGAGAACTTCATTATTGAACTTAAACTAAAAACTTTTTCTACTTTGACTCCTCGTTTGAAGTCAAGTAAGCACAAAAAAGCACCATCTACATTTTTGTAAAAGAAGTCCATTCAGAATCCAATTATGTTCCAAGCAACTATCAAGTAATCGATCAATTAAAAAAAACTATATTATGTGTTATTTTTTCTGTAAATAGAGAATCTGAATGGACAATAAACAGTCTAGACACCATTTAAAAATGTTTATATCTTTAACATTATTGATTTACTCATACCTGTGAATAAAGTGATTAAAACACATTGCATATACACTCACGGGATCATTTTGGAACATCCTCTGTAAACCTTAGAGATGGTTGTGTGGGGAAAATCCCAGAAGATCAGCAGTTTCTGACAAACTCAGACCAGCCCATCTGGCACCAATAACCTTCAAAGTCGCTTAAATCACCTTTCTTCCCCATTCTGATGCTTCAGCAGGTCATCTTCACACTGTCTACATGCTGCCGTGTGATTGGCTGATTAGATATATTAACATTAGCAAGCAGGTGTACCTAACAACCCCTGTACTGCTGAGTGTATATTTTGTATGATCATTTTAAAATAAAGTTTTATGTTTGTATTATTGATGACGGAAGTATTTCTAGAAAGCAGCATGTTCAAAACCCCTGAGTTGATCTTTTTATGTGCAAAATCATTGGGATTCATCATAAGCTTATCTCTTTAGAGGATGAACTCAGAATAGACAGAATAAACCACAACAGCGTGTCCCTATTCATTTCCCTATTTTCCTTTCGTGTTTCTGAATCATATAAACGCGTGCGTTTAGATGGCATCAGATAACACTAGGCACACTAGAAACGTTATATACATCGGAATGGTTTGGGATCTGAGCAGGCTGGAGTCCACAGAGTCCCTTTGTCATGTTACTGTTTAAATCTTCTTCACTTTACAATCTGTGGTGACATAATAAGCTCCAATGGGACTTTTAGTAATACCTACGAAGCCTCTGAAAGGCAAGCAAGATTTCCTTTAGATTTTGTGGCGCTTTAAGCCTTATGCATTTTGTTGATTGCAAACACAGAAATGACTGGAGAACAGTTACTGTGCAGCCGGATTTACTGAAATACCAGCGAAGTTGCAGAACAGACAGCTGAGCATAACAAATACTTGTTTGTCTTGGAAACACAGCAATCACATAAAGACCAGATGGACTGGGGAAAAAAATGCAAGATGTTCAAAATTGTTTTATGTTTAATTAATTTGTAGTTGTTATTTTATTGTCAGTATGATGTGACACGAATACATTCTAATGGACTTGAAGACTAGAGAAATGTCTCAATGAAAGCAGGGAAAGGACACCTTTTCAATAAACTGGAAATGAAGGAATCTGCATGTAGATTTCTCTCGCTACTGTCTCTCCAGCTTTTGTCTCTCTCACTTAAAATGCCTTCGACTGATTATACTTGGCATTATTTCAGCTGGCTGGGCAATTCTATACTCCTAAGCCACCTCGCTAATCTATCAGGAAGACTGATCCAAATGGAAAGCTATCATACCAGCTCTGTGAGAACTGCACACCTTTGGGTCTTACGCAGCTCCTCTTAGGACACTCGTCTGCAGCTGTCACCTCCAGCTTTGATCTAATTCTTGTTCTCTCCATCCATGCCCAGTAGTGCATGTCTCAATGCAACTTGCCAAACACAATGACGTCATCATCCTGGGGCAAACAGCCAATGGAAACCCACGGGGGAGAGTCAATCACGGGTCATCGCAGTAATTTCGGCCAATCAGCACAAGCCAAAAGGCCTGTAACCATGGAGATTAGCTTGGGTTCAAATATGTGTATATGTGGCAGATGCCCCCTGTGTTGGTTCCATATGTACCAATGCACATAGTACGCATTCTGCATTATTACTGCACTGTGAGTGAGGGTCTGCATTTAAAGGACACAGAGTTTTCAGCTGAAGTGAACTCAATCGTGCCACAAATAGTGAACTGTTGTCCTAGTTTTGTAACATATGGCTTATACATACGTAATGCGATCTATCAATACGTCTGTTTTTTTTGTTACACACTTTGTCAGCCATTGTAACTTATAGCTGTGGCAATTACAGTCGTTAGCTGTCCTCTGTATTGTTCTCCGAGGAGGATGGCTGAGGAGACGTGTGGGTGGCAGTGAAGGGTGAGGGGAGGGGAAAGCAAGGACAGCCAGCAAACAGCACTGCTAAGCAGGAGAACTACAATAGGCTGTGAGTCAGAGGAAAAACAGGAGCGAGGAACAGAGAGAGGTATGCTCAGGAAAGGTCAGCTTGTGGAGGGCTTTTTTAAAATGCCAGAAGACTGAAAAGCTCAGGAATCCTGTGCACAATACATCTCTGTGTGTAACAACTTTAATGTTCATATCTGGCTTGGTGGAACTGAAGCGTGCACCTCAGGATAAACAGAAAATAGAGGGAGGAAGTGCTACTACTGAGGCGAAATGTAAAAATGCATCAAATGAGACAAATTGTGAATTTCTATTCCTAGAATTCAGACAAAAATGTTGTGTTTGACATCCATCCATTTTCTTAATTGCTTATCCAATTCAGAGTCGAGGTGGAGCTGGAGCCTATCCCACCTGTAACTGGGCAAGAGGCTGGGTACACCCTGGACAGGTCACCTATCTATTGCAAGGCTAACACACTCCAACCATTCATACTCATGTTCAGTTTAGAACCTTGTATTAACCTAACATGCATGTCTTCAGACAGCAGGGCTGCATGGTGGTGCAGCGGTTGGCACTGTTGCCTCACAGCAAGCCTGTCCCGGGTTTGAATCCACCAGCCGACTGGAGCCTTTCTGTGTGGAGTTTGCAAGGACTCTGCAGCTTCCTTCCAAAGTCATGCATGCGTTTTACATATAATGGGCAATTTAATGTAAGTGTTACTGTGTTACTCTGCAAAGTTTAATTACTTGTCTGCCCCGCTTCCTCATTTGTTGATTTTCCTTTGCCGCACCGTCACCACAATGGGAAATTATCTGACCCTTGGATTCCTCACTCAGGAGACTCTGTTTGCAGTCCTCGTTAAGCGCTTCACAGCCGTGGTAAATTATTCATCTTTCAAATAGTTTAACATGCAGATGGTTGTTTTGTAGTTTGTGAGATACCACACTTTGTGAGTTCTACTTCATTCCTGTCACAGCGGAGATGAATGAGATTTGAATGAGAGGTGTGCACAGACTTGGGAAAATGATATCTGAAATCAAACAGAAGCGTGACTTCAAAAACACGTCCCCGTCTGCATAATGCACGCACCTCGTTTGGAACAAGTACCTCTGGAACTTTTTGTTCAAACAAAAGGAGCTCTTATCAAAAACTCTTGACAGATACATGTGTAATTGTCCAGAGAAACCTGTTTCTGGTGTTGCCATCAAATGCAATCTTTCCAAACTGTCATCGGCAGATGTAATTCAATTCTTCCCCTTCGTACTGGAAGAGAAACAGAAACTTATTTTCCCTTTGTTTTCCTGAAATTACCCTTTAAAGGTCTTGACATCTGAAAAATTCCTCCCACTGAAACGGAGATAAAAGCACCTTGCAATTTTTGTAAATATTTAAATGAAATCACAGCACTAGATTCTGTACTCAAGAAAAAGCCCTAAGGTTGGTTTTGCTGAAAACAAGAGAGCTGATTTCCCCCATGTATCTTTAAAATATGATTTCAAAACTTAACACTTGACACAGCAAAGTGCTGCAGATATGTTTCCCCAGCAGAGTCTGACACAGATTTATGCAAATGCACGCCGCATCGGTGAACAGTTAAACCCTGCAGGTTAAGCGGCTTAAATACAAAAGAACGAAGGCTAAGGCAATAATCCTCGCCACTTGTTATAACAAGATACTCTTTTATTTCTGTAATTTACACTAAATTTAGGCTATAAGCTTATTAAAGCAGCTGTGTGTCATTTACGGGGATCTGGATAAAAATTTGTTGCTTTTGGCCTTTTTTAAAAAATTTTTACAGTGACAGTCATTTTACTTTACTGTGGACCATCTTTGTGTCTGGAATGATTGATTCATTGATTGATTATAAGAAATATATTACTAAAAATAATATTTTCTGGGAGAATTTTATCATTTCAGAGAAGAAACCAACATTCAGGGAATGATAAACAACATGTAGATTTTCCATAGGGTGAGCGGGGTAGCTGGTTTATACCTGCAGCAGCCTGCTGGAATTACTCGTTTGTAGATAAGACTTCTCAGATGCATAGCGAGTGCATGACCAAAAAGGCATTTTTGAGTCTCAGTCAGAGGGTGGAGACAAAAGAAACTATATGGTTGTTCAGGTGGGACCTGTTCTGCACCATGAAATTCCTCACACACACACACACACGTGCTCCGATGAACACTGATCCACGATTAAAATGCAGAAAACGCTCCCGCAGAACCCCGTGTGTGATTACATCTCACCGTGACACTTAAAACAACGCAACCTGTCTGTTTCAAGATGACATTTAAATTCTTTGTTGCATTAAATTTCTCAGAAATGTCTTCGAGTCTTTATTACTTGTTGATGGGGTGCCGAAAGAGCAAAAACCAAAACAAAAACAAAGTAATTTTCTTGCTTTTCACAGCAATCGCAGCTGCTTTCCCTGAAACATTTGCCTTCTAATGGCATGACTTTAATGTTCTCATTCTCGCGTGCACTGCTTTAACTTTGGTTCTGCTCATCGTAACGCTGCTGCTCCAAATCGTTTGCTCAGGCGAGCCCAGGCCCACACAGAAAGACCGAGATAATGCTCTTCCCTTATCAATCTCTGATGTGCGGAAAAATAAAAGTATTTATGCAGAAAAGTTTGGCATCTCAGATAAGTCAGAAACAGCTTACTCTTAAAACGTCTCATTTTTATACCTCACTTTTTTAAAAATGCTGCTCATTCCTTTTATTCCTTGTTTCTCTCCTTTGATCCATGAAGAGAAGATTTTTTTTGACCTCCTCACAAAAAAGCAGGGGGTTTTTGGATTTGAGTCTTTCAGCTGGAGGTGAGTGTCTGGTCTGATGGAAGTGGCTATTTTGTTTTTAACCATACGGCGTGACGAAATATATAGCTCTTTAAACAATACAACAGGATAGGCTTCCTCAATTTAACATAATGAGGAAGAGCCACATGGGGCCTTTGTGACAAATACAATTGTGGAAACAGAAAATATTGTTGTGGTAATTCATGATGATCGTTATGATGCTGATGTTGCTTTGAACTTACTTTATAAACACTGCGCTGGTAATGTTTCTTTTGGTGACATTAACATTGTTCTGGATTCATGTGGCTAATTTTGCAACGTTGAATAAACAAGTGATTAATACCGAGAAAGAATACCGCGACTATTTATACACGCTTTTTGAAACTTATAAATAAAGCAGTGATGACAGTCATTAAAAACTCTGACCTCTGATTTACTCAGTTAAAGTTTTTCTCTCCGCTACAGCACTGTGCAAAAGTCTTGAGCCAACCCTCATTGCTTTGTATTTTACTAGGAAAATAAAGAGGTGCAGGGCAGCACAGTGGTGCAGTGGTTAGCACTGTTGTTCCCCCAGCAAAAAGGTCTGGGTTTGAATCCGCCGGGGCCTTTCTGTGTGCAGTTTGCATGTTTTCTCTGGGTACTCTGGCTTCCTCCCACAGTGCAAAGACATGCACTTAGTGGGGTTAGGTTAATTGGTGATTCTAAATTGCCCATAGGTGTGGATGTGAGTGTGAATGGTTGTCTGTGTCAGCCCTGTGAAAGGCTGGCAGCCTGTACAGGGTGTACCCTGCCTCTCGCCCTACGACAGCTGGGAGAGGCTCCAGTCCTCCCACGACCCTGAAGAGGATGGATAAAGATTCATTGAGTTTGACAGAGTTTGTGCAACTCTAACAAATTTAAAAGTGAGCATTTTGTATGACCACCTTTGTTCATCAACACAGCCTGAACTCTCTTAAGCAGCTTTCTTGTCATTTCTTTAAGCAGTCTTCAGGAACAGTTCTCCAGGCTTCTTGAAGGATGTTCAAAGTTCTTCTTTGGATGTTTTGTTCCATTCCCTGCCAATATGTTCCCACACTGCTTCAATAATGTTGAGGTCTGGACTCTGGGGAGGCCAATCCATGACTGATAGTGTTCCATTGTGTGTTGTGGTTGCTCCCCGGGCGCTTTCTAGCTGCTCCGTGCTCCACGTTGTGCTATGTGCGCTACATACTCCATGTGTGATGGGTTAAATGTGGAGACTGAATTTCACTGCATGTATATTAATGTGACAAATAAAGCTCTTTCTTTCTTACTGCATTGTGTTTGGCATCATTGTCATGCTGAAAAAATGATGCTGTTGCCAATCAGAAGCTTTCCAGATTGTATCACATGGTAGATCAAAATCCTCAAATGTTTTTAAGGGCATGCTGCACACCAAGCCACGCTATGCCAGGTGTTTAGATAATAAATCTTTAGAAACTGTTGGTGCTAAAAAGGAATTTTATGCTAGTAACAAAGTGCCTAAAGATACAATTTTAAATTGGTTCTTTGTTAAGTTGTCTGTAATGTGGAGACACAACACTGGTTCATCCCTTGAGTTAGATACCTTTTTCATGCTTGAATGATTCATAGGTCAGCGTTAGATGGCTTAACAAAAAAAAAAAAACAACAACAAAAAAAGTAAAATAACAAACAAATTTCTCTGTAAATGGTCAGGTGAAAGGACTGGACTGAAAATGAGTGAAAAAGCAGCCAATGTCCAAATAAAAGCTTTGAAAGCCTGGAGGACTATTGCTCAAGACCACTTTTAAAAATGACAAGAAAGGCTGACTCCTGGGAAGCAAAATATAAAGAAATGAGGGCTGGCTCAAGACTTTTGCACGGTACTGTATATTTTTAAGCAAATAACTTTTCGGACCATACTGTCAGCTGGCTGCAAGAGCAAGCTTTGCAAAGTTTTGTATGAACCGTTTTTTGTGTAATGGCCTAGGGTTCAATGTTTAATCCTGAACATCTTTTTATTTCAACATCATACCAGTCATACAACAGCCATACTGTTCAGGATGATTCACAGCTTAGGCAGTAGACACTCCCTGATCTTTCACTGAACTGCAAGCATAGAGAGTGTAGCATGTAGATCAGTGTAGGCTATAAATAACTTGAACTCGGTTTACACTTAATAGGTTTCCCAGTCTGGAGAATGATGGTCGACCTTCTGGAGTCTCCTCATAGCACACGTCAGTTTTAAGAGTATGGATGGGCGCGACACTTGCGCCCCTTATCGGTCAAATAGATGAAGTACTGGCAAGCTGGATGTGCCACACATTACGCCCTAATCAGTAAGTACCCATCAAACCCATTATAAAAACTGGCATGTACTTAGGAGTTTTCGTGAGCGGTTAAACTGTGAGTCATGTTTTTGAAGTTGAAATTGGAACATTTTGTTTAATTTGTCTAATGAAGAAGAAAAAAGATTCTTCCACTGACAGTATTGTGCAATGAAAAAAGCCGTGGTGCATGAATTAACCACAGCCACGAGTTGCAAAACACATTTTATTGGAGTGGGAATAAAAATATATATATAAATCCTTCAAGATGCCTTATTTACTCAATATGTTTAGAAGCGCTAACACGTGCCGTTGCAGAACAACAAACAGCGCGCACATTCTATGAATGCTGTTGCTAGAAGAAGCTTAAAAAGGCAGGCAAGATGACGCAATTATGGAGCAAGAAATTATTAGTCCAAGAAATATTTGGGAGTAAACGCTGGTGGGTGTAGTGGCTTCGTACAAGGGTAAAATAAATAAATACAGAAGAAAAAGATGAATTTATTTTCATGCAACTGCCAGCTTTGACAGCTACCTGTGTGCTCCTCAGTTCATTTTCATTCGCTATTTATCACATATCGTCACGTTTGGGAAGGCTTGCTGCAATTGCATCACGAAGCACACGATGGCGCACAACAGCAACGCTTACATATGCTTTCTGGCAGCTTCTGCAGTCTACTCTGTAAAAGTTTAATCTGTTTACGGTGTTCAGATTCTTTTTCTACTTTTTTCCCCCATCACGCTATATCATCTTTTTATTGACCCTAAATGAGTCCAAACGCACAGTTAGAATCGTGAATATCTTCAGCAGCAAGAAGCAGGAGTTTCAAAGACACCAAGTAGATTCCTTGGAAAAACTGTACGCAAGAAGGGAGAAAACTTCAAACGCGTTTACTCCACTTTTAGATATTAATAGTAGATTAGATTCATATCAATTGTTGCCATGTATTTTATTGTCAAACTGTTTTCACGATTAAAATCAAACTGCACTGTTTGTCTTTCATGGAAGTCTCTGCTGATAGAGTGAATGGCTGCTCCAGCAGGTGAATTCCTGTGAACTTGGGAGTGCCGCTGTTTTTTTTTTCCCTTGCTGCTCGGTTCAGGTCCCCTCCCTCCTCCTCCTCCTCCTCTTGGTTATAGAAACTCCTCAGCGCGCACAGCGGCGCTTCAGACGCGTTCAGCGCGGCGCACAGGAGTTTCCCGTCGGTCAGTAACTTCGGTCACTCCGATTTCACAAACTTTAATTTGCTGATTCAGTGCTGAAAGCACCTTAATTCATCTGTTTCGCTAAAGAGAGCTGTTACTCGACAGCGTGGGTAGAATGAGAGCATTCTGCATCGGATCGACTGATTAAAGGTAAGTTTGACCCACTGATTAACCTGTTGACAAATGTTTAGTAATCTCGCTGAAAAGCTCTGTTACACGCCTGTTTATGTACGCGGTTTTTTGTAGACAGAAAGCCACAACTATCACGAGTTCAGATTCTGAGAAATTAAAAACAAAAGCGGTCTATAAATACACTGCTGCCGCGTAACATTGTTTCCCTCTTGTAGTGGCTTAATTGCGCACAACGTTGTCTTGTAATTGGGCCATTTCACTTCAGTGAACATACACAGAAGGACTGTGTCTCCTCTAAAAACTATGCGTGTTCCTTAAGTTTAGCTGCCAGTATCAGCACTAAATCCCTGTTAATGATTAAACTCTGGGAATTTGGACACCACACTTTGTTCTTTGATACTGATTGGTATCTCTGTCTCTCTCTCTTTTGTTTTTAAGGGGTTTCTTTTGTTTATTTTTTTTGTTTGTTTGTTTGTTTTTCCCTCTGTGAGCCACAGGTTTGGACACAGATCGTGAAGAAGACGCAGTCACATTAAAACCATGGATGTTGGCAATGATATAGATTTGTCCAACAATAACATCATGCCTTTGTGGAAACCCCGAGCGGACAACAGTAAAAGGCCCCAGGACTTAAGCAACTCTAAACCGCGGCCCCACAGTTGCCAAATAAATGGGGTCATGAAGTCAAACTTCCCTGAGGAGCACAACAAATGTTCCTTCACCTTGAGCCAGCCCGCTGAGAAACTTGTGGTCACACCCCCGTTTGTTGACAATAACACTGTGGTGTTAAAGCATGTTTTACATAAACCTCCGAAGAAGACCAGAGTGGTTCGAAGCATCAGCATTGGCCACCTGGCCAATGCAAGCTTACTTTCCAAATTTAGGTCTGAGGATAACAGATCCGCATCACTGGACAATAGAGTGTGTAATAGGAACTCTGAGAGGGCGAAAACAAGGAATGGGGAGATTGCGTGGCCTGAAAAGCATCTCCCAGATTCACAACAACGCACGCCCAGTCTGTTAAGTTGGAGGTCTCAGAAAGACCAGATAGCATTTCATAAGAGTTTACTTGCAACAGAAAATTCTCCTCTTCGTGGTTCCTCACCTGTCTTTTCTCGAGACACTCCTGACAACAACAACTATGATCAACATGAACTATCCTCCCTTTCATCCAGCTCCTCTCCTCCAGCCTCTCGTAATCTCTCCCTGTCCTGTAGCTCCACCTCCAGCATCCCTTCCCTCATGTCCTTAACCTCCTCGGAGCCCCCGACCCCTCGCTCTCCGTCGCCAGCAGACAGAGGGCAGGCGCTGCTCAGGCAGTCCTCACCTACATCCACACAGGACACCAGACATGCCTCTTCCTCTTCTTCCATCTCCTCCACCTCACCTTCCACCTCACCATCACTCTCCCCATCTATCTCTAACTGTAACAGCATTGTCCTAAGCACCAATAGCCCTGCCGCTCTCAAGATGGGTACCCAGCAACTTATTCCCAAGGGCTTAGCATCTGATATCCGGCAAAGCAAGACACCTTCCTCGGGGACACAAGGTCAAGGATCGGCGGGGCTGCTGGGGCTGGATCATTCCAAGCGTTCCTTGAAAGCCCGCAGCATGGTGGAAACGGGACCCTACTTTTCTACAGGAGGGGGCCTCAATGAGGGGGAAAATGGTGAAAGTGAGAGCCCAGGGGCAATAAGAAGAGGCTTAAGGAGTACGTCCTATAGGAGGGCAGTTGTGAGTGGCGTAGAGTTAGAGGTACCAACAGTAGATCCCAGGGGCCATCGGCTGTCCCAGCCTGTCATCAAGAGGCTAGGTTTGGATGTTTTAGATTCACCAGTTAGCCCTGCAAGTCCTGGCGCTGTAAGTCTGCCCGGTTTTGGAACCAACAACCCTGAGAGCCCCGTGACACTCAGCCAGGTCAGCCCCAAGAATTCAAAGCCTGCTAGCCCCGGAACGGAAAAGCCTAAACGCAATGGGAAAAACAAGGTGGGTGAATCTGTTTGAAAGATCTGAGTGGGTTCAAATGATGTGTTTAAGAAATGACACAAATTTAAACCATTAGGCATTCACATATAGGGAACTAGGAGTAATTTAAAGAATCTAAAAAAAAAAAATCAATTAATTTTAATTGTCTCTTTTCACAAGACAGTAAAAAAAATGTCGTGTTACATAATAGAATCCTTTGAGTGTATATCGGTGTGTTCAGCTGACTCTATAGAATAAGCTGTAGCGAGGTGCCATGAGTAATCAATCTGGCATTCATCTGCAAAGCAAGTCCTTAGCAAATGACAGTTGCTGAAATCTGTAATCAGTGCACAGCCACATTAATACTGAACCTTCGGCTTTTCTTTTTACCCCCATTCTGCAGTAGATTGAGATTTTGCAACTCGGCAACAATCCCTCTGATGGTTTTATATTTGTGCGCTAAGATTGCTTCATCGTATGACTTCTGTTATTGGGGGTGAAGCCCAAATTGGAAAATTACAACACAGGCAGTAAAAGCACCGACAGCCACAGACGTTAGGACGAGGCCTTACAAAGAAACAATTAATGTGGTCGCTGGAAGACATGACGCAACGTGACACTGTGCCCACACATACTCTTAAATACACAGTGGCTCTATAATTAGACGGGGGGTCACTGAAGGAAGGCAACAGAAAGGGCACAGGTTTTGGGCAGGTGAAGCAAGTTTTTCTTTTTTATACTTTGTATGTGTGCCTTCAGTTTAAACCCATCACATTGTTTTTTTTCTGTTGCAGAGTCCAGATAAGAAGAAGACTTTGACCAGTCAGCTGACTTTTGACAGTGAGGGTGAGAAACATCCATCCGTTTTGTTTTCGCCATACACTTCCCCTCATTTGACTTCTTTACCGTTTTTTTTCTGTCGCCTTTCTGTGTAATCTTCTTATTATAAAGGATACGAATAACAAACCTTCCTCTTTTACAACTGTCCATTTCAGCAGAAGAGCTGTACCAGACCTACAAGGAGAATGCCTTAATTAATGACTCGGATGAAGATGCAGATTCCAGGGAAGCCAAACCCGATGATAACATTGTGGTGCAGTATAGGCCCATACGTACCTCCTGGAGCCAGCTTAGCGTGGTTAGACATAACACACACACACACACACACACACACACACACACACACACACGCGCACGCACAAATGCGTTCAAGCACGCACAGAGTGTTGCAGTAGCTTCTATCTTAACCTCTTTCTACATCCTGGAGCAGTGTGGTCTTGGAATGCTAGTGCTCCAAAGAATGCTGTCATATCCAGTTTGGCCACCATCTGTACCCATCATCCCCCTGTTTTCTGCTTTCCTTTGCCCCTCACTCTGTTTATCAGGGAGTACAGGAGCAGGTCTTTGAGCGCTTGTGCAGACTGGGAGTCAGTCAGCCAGGCCCACAGGAAGTCTTGGAAACACTGCTGGGATTAGTGCCAATATACTGGCAAGCTCCACACACTCGTCAGCCTGAAAATATGCTAAAAATGTTGCCTCCAAGGAGACATGTGGTGGCTCTGCATTACATAATATAGTTTGGGATTGGAATTGAGTGGCAGAGGAATATAAGGGAAGGGGAATTGGCTAATTTAGTTTTCTACTAATGCATTCCCATCTGTTTGTTTACTGGTAGAGGACGGAAAGTGTGGGAGCAAAAACAGGCCAAAGCCGAGATTGAGGTATTTAGGATTGTACTGCCTGCACACAGCCTCTTAATAAGTAGGAGATTAGGTTGAAACTTGAAAACATTGTGGAGAGTCTTTATTTTGTTTGTTTATGTCAGCCAGACTCTGAAATGAACTGAGCGCAGACAGACAGACATTACCAGGTTGACCAGGACTCTGCTAAAGTAAGCTTTCCTTCTATCACAGCTGCTTCACAGCTGTTGGTCTGTTTGCGTGTTATGTGTGCGTGTCTTTGTGAATGCAGGCCCAACAGTACGTGATCAAGCTCTGAGGAATTTTCCTCACCTTTCAGATTTTTGTCTGGCGTGACGCTGTCACTGTCGTGTTACAGGAAATCTTAGTTCTCGCAGTGGAGCCAAAACCAAATGCGCAAGCTGTCATCTTGTGACTCTTGCCTAATCCCGACTCTCAGCTCCTCCCTTCTTTTACCAGCCTCATGTTTTTGATGGAACGTCACTTCCCAGAATTTTCGTGCTTCCAGGAATTGCCATAGATGATTTCAGAAGGTGCGGCTGTTTTCGAGTTAACTCGTATGATGCTTCCTAAATTATCCGAAGTCGACTTAATCAAGTTAAAAAAATAAATGTAGTGATTGCCATTTAATAATGATACCTGATTATGTTCCAATTTCTCCCGGAGAAAGATGAATTTAGATTGACCAAACACTTCGCTGATGCAGGGAAAATTGGCTGAAGAGAAAGTAAAATCAATAACTAGTAACATTGACTGTACATGTGAAAGAAATCAAATATTATGGGTTTAATCTGCAGCAGGTTTATTTGTTCTGAGTGTTTGCAGAGAGCTGCAGGGCAGATACTCCTGCAGCAGTATCGCTTCCTTATTGCTTTGCACGAAAACGGGATGAGGAGCTGGTGGAAGTAAGGGAAAAATATCTTGTCAGGATTCGTCTCTGCTCATGTGAGCTGGTAAAGTATAATGTGGTTGAGCCTCGGATCATACTGGTTAAATCTGGTGTAATGCGAGAAGGTGGCGTGCCTTTTTGCTCGGCCTCGCGTTCAGTTCAACAAAGCCACAGGCTGATGAATTCTATAGCGCTCCACGCCCAGTCCATTCCAGAAGATTGCTTTGTTTCAGTCTCATTCAAATGTCTTTCGACCAAAACTCCCAAGCCAAATACCAACGCACACAACTTCCTTTCAGGCACAAGTCTGCGGCCATATTACACTCTCAAAATAAGCAGAACTGCTGCCCGTTTTAACCTTTTAGTTTTGTGGCACCAACAAATTTCTATACTCCTCTTGTGTCTCATGCAAAGCGCTCCTTTCTTTGTGTGTCAAGACATCAAAAATGATGCATGAAGTCTTTCTGATATTAATGACTTTTTGTCTGTTTAGGTTAAGAAAAGTGGCCTCTGTGAGCAGATGAGTCAAGAGGAGCGCAAAAGACAAGAGGTAGGAAACTCTTCTGATTTGTACTTAAATTACTCTGAGGTTAGTTTAAATGCATTTCAAATATGATTGAAGCCCCGAGCTATGTCAGGTATCTTTATAACTGAATCCCGAATATCTTACTTTCTTGTTTGCTCCCGGTTGATTTGTCTCTCGCCCCTCCTCAGGCCATGTTTGAGGTGATCTCGTCGGAGCACTCTTATCTCCACAGTCTCGAGATCCTGATCCGCATGTTCAAGGACTCTGCAGAGCTCAGCGAGGCCATGACAAAGACTGAGCACCACCACCTCTTTTCCAACATCACTGATGTCTGCGAGGCTAGCCAAAAGTAAGTGCGGCCGTTTTGTAGGTAGATTTATTATCAGATGAGATATTATTAATCTTCATATGTGGTACTTATATTGTGTGTTTAAAGAACTTGTTGGTTTAGAGGAATTGATTATTTACTCTTTGTCAGTCTTCAGCTGTCACCACCTTGTCCGTGTTTGCAGCTTTTGGTTTTGCCTAATTAGCCGGATAATTTGACATACTTTATGTATGTCAATGCATGTTGATGCCATTGGATGCTCCTCTCTTCAGTAAGAGTTGTTCTCATTGTGAAAGGGATTGTGCTCATGTAGCACTGAGCTCCTTTTTTGGATGCGAGTGTAAGTGAAGTCATGTGTTGATTGACGAAAAACAGACATGGAGAAGAAGCGAGGGGCAAATTGAGTGAAACGACAAGGAAGAATGAAGTCTTCCTCTTAATTATGGTTGTATTGTTAGAGTGAACATTCCTCACTGATTGAAAGCACTCGAGCAGGCTGGATGTCTTAGTTTTATTCAGTGTGTGTGTGTGTGTGTGAGAATTTTCTACCATGGATCCTCTGAGGTTACCTGTCCATCATGATTTTATAGTGCACTGTTTAATAACATTCCCGGCCACGTAGCATGAATATCCAAAGATTGTATAAAGTGATGGGAACAGTCGTGTGAGATGCTTTGGCAATTACTCCGGTGGATCATTTCTATAAATGATTGGCAGGGCAGCTTCTGGCCGCCAGTCGTAGTTTCTCCAGTTTATCTCTGAAGCCACTTTTTGATATGACATCATTTCGTAGTCCCTTTCGATGAGATCATTTTTGATAAAAGCTGAACTTTAAACTGTGATTTACTTTGTTAGTGCTGTCAGATCAATGCTTCTTATGATGGTAAAATTCTTCTTCTCAAATCTCTGTTCACTGTCGGGGTGGTCTTGTGTCCCTTTTTTTTCTTTTTTTTCCGCCTGTTTCAGAGACATGTGACTTCCCATCGGTCTTGGTCAAGACCCCATTTTGCCCAGGATGTACAGTATATTATTTTAGCTAAAGGCTAAATGTGATCCTGGTCTTGAATTTAAGAGTTTTGCAGTAAATCTGGGTTTAAAAAAAAAAAAAAATCTGAGCGTGAAATGAGGTTATGTTTCCATTTTCCGGTTTCCTGGAATGCCAGTTCATCTGCAGCTAAAGATGCAAGGCGTATTCCTCGGTATTTTTACACTTTACAGTAAACGCATCTGTGAATCATCTCACACGCATTAATGCAAAACTGTACCCTCCTTACTGCGGTACTTATGACAGCAGATCTTAAGATACGGCATGGCCTGCAGTACTTGTTAAACAAGATGTTTTACTTGGAAAAACGTTGAGTTGAGATTCTCAAAACAATATCTGAATATCATTTTCAGGCTTCTGTGTAGCCTGCGTGTGATGTGAATGGGAGGGCTGTTAAGTATTCCATATGCAGAGGTGTTACTGACTGTATTTGACTGCTGTCCTCGGGCTATAACATAGTTTATCCACACAATACTTCATAAATGCGGCACCTTCGGCGCACGTCGTGTCCCTGAAGGCGGGTAAATTTTGAATTCTTCTATTTCTTCCGTTGAGGTAGACCAGATAAAACACTTTATCAAATATAATCCTTGACTAGAGATTTAATTTTAATATTTTCCATATTTCATAAAGCTGATTTAATCCCTTTATCGTGACCTGTACCCCCATGATGATGCGTAGTTACTGAGAACAGTATGTTTTGCCTCAAGAGAATGAGCAGCCTTGACCTAGAAATGCCTCAAATACACCGTTTAGGATGTGAGCCAGGGTTTGGAGCAATGTGTTTTTTATCTTGTGTGCTCATGCCTTCATCAGAAATTTAAGAGTACAGGGTCAGGCGTGGACACAAAAAGCTTTGCTTCCCATAGTCACTGTGTGTGTATGTGGAGTAGGTAGGGGTGGGTGTGTGTCGGGGCTCTAGAGGTGCTTCTGCAGATGAGCTGAAACCTGTTCCAGCTGGGTCAAGGTCAGCGTCCTGTGTCTGTGCAAATTCCTGTTTGTCACCTTGGTTGGACATGTAGCATGCCCTTAAAATGGCCATCTGCTGCTGCTCAGGAAGAGGAAAAGCCTTTGTATTATGGTTAATGGTTGGCTGTGTCTATTTTAAGTGGCAGGGAGTTCCTCTTTTGTCATCTTATGGTGGATTTAGAGGTAAGGTGTTGGCAGCTTTCCTCGCCTTCCTGACTTTGCCATTGTATCCTATATTTTCCTCAGTGGGGGATGATTCATGACTTGTCTCTTCATATTCAAGCTGTGTGACACACTAACCTTCATTCTTTCACTTCCACCTTGGTGTCTAGGTTCTTTAAGGAATTAGAAAAAAGACACGAACAGAACATAGTGATCGACGACATCAGTGACATTGTGTGCAAGCATGCTCACTCCAACTTCGATCCTTACATCACATACTGCTCCAATGAGGTCTACCAGCAGAGGACCCTGCAGAGGCTGGTGTGAGTGACCGAGCAGTCATGCGCACACACGTTTTTATCTAATCATTCATGGATTTGATCCAACATGGCTGTTCCAATGAGTCACTTGAGTCTTCATCCAGCTCATTTTTTCACTCAGTGTTTCATCTACCTCCTTACTCCCATGCAGCTCCAAGAATCCGACTTTTAAGGAGGTGCTGACTAGGATAGAGGGCCACCCTGACTGCAGGAACCTCCCAATGATCTCTTTCCTCATCCTGCCCATGCAGAGGATCACTCGCCTTCCCTTGCTTATGGATGTAAGTGAAAACATAGAGCAGCAGTAGCTGTGGAATGACAAAACTCTGAGTCTTGCATAACAGTTTGTTTATTTTTGCTGCCCTAACTATGTCTACAAAGTTGTTTTTTTTCTCTAACCTAAATATGTTACTTTGACCTTACATAAGTCCAAAATATTCTTAACTGATTTGTAATGTTTTTTTTTTTCTTCACTTTCATGCTTACTTTGGCAACACATTATTCCATTTCTACTGTGCTTCCTTCTCATCCCTTCTCTTGCTCTACTTTTCTCTCCTCTGCCTTCCGTCAGTGTCTCTCTGGGGACTCTTGGGTTTATGCTAGTACACTTGGAGGGTTTGGATCCTGAGAAAGTTTGGTTTCAATTCATTTCTTCCCACAGCTTCAATATTTAATCAGGCTGCTGAGAGTGATGTGCATGAACCCAGTGAATTTTTTTTTCCTTTCCTTTTTATGATGCAACTTATTTGGGCCCTGAATCCATGTGTTACAGACAATTTGTCAGAAGACGGTCAAAGACTCACCACAACATGAAGCTTGTAAGAGAGCTTTACAAGCAGTCAGCAAGGTCAGTGCACTGTTAAACAGTTTGTTAAAGGCTTTTGTTTTAAAATGGTTAAACAATGTAAGTCTAGTATTCAATCAGTTTGTAAAAATTCCTGTTGGATTGCTATCTGCCACAACAAAGAGATGATTATTATATGAAAAAGAGCCAGTTTATAGCTTTTGTGTACTCATGATTTGGATATGTGGCTATGTAGTGAAAAGCAGTTTTTGTACAATTTCTGTATATTTGCATGAACAGGTGGTAAGGAAGTGCAATGAAGGAGCTCGCACGATGGAGAGAACAGAAATGATGTACACCATCAACTCTCAATTGGAGTTCAAGATTAAGGTATGGATGGAGCTTGAAATGCATCAAGCTGATAGACACTGTGCATGCACAGTTTTTCTTTTGTAAGTAAAATCATCGTTAACAACTGACAATAACAAGCTAAGAGAAGGAGGTCTTCAATTTAGCGAATTTAGCGAACTACGCCTGTTTGCTGCATCCATTCCTTACATCACCAAGTGCAATGCAAAGCGTTGGCTGCAGTGGTGTGAAGCATGCTGCCGCTGGTGTGGGGTTGCTTTTCAGGAGTTGGGCTAGGCCCCTTCCTGTTCCAGTGAAAGGAACTCTGAATGCTTCAGTATACCAAGACATTTCGGATATTTCAAACTCCCAACTTTGTGGGAACAGTTTGCCGATGGCTACTTCGTGTTCCAACATGACTGAGGAACAGTGCACAAAGCAAGGACCAGCCTCTTTAAGGGCGTCAAAGATATGGATGAGTGAGTTTGGTGTGGAAGAACTTGACTGGCCTGCACAGAGTCCTGACCTCTACCCGATAGAATGCCTTTGGGATGAATTAGTACGAGCCTGACCTCACAAATGCACATCTGGAAGAATGGTCTCAAATTCCCATAAACACACTCCTAACCTTGTGGAAAGCCTTCCACAAAGAACTAAAGCTGTTATAGCTGCAAAGGGTGGGCTGACATCATATTAAACCCTGTGGATTAAGAATGGGATGTCACTCATATGGGTGTGAAGGCAGACATGCTATATTGCCATAATATTTATTTATTTCATAACTTTTCCTAAAATGGGTTTATTATAGAGTGAATTGTGCAGTGAGTTGGATTAAAAAAAAAAACAAAAAAAAAAACAATTTGTGACCAGAATTGCTAAAAAAAAAAAAAAAAGAGGCATTTTTGACCTCATAGCAATCAATGTAAAACAATCATCCTTGCATACCTGGTTCCCTGGCAACACGTTTTGGTATCAAGCTTGCTTTATCATGAACCAGAACTAGCTAAATGGGATTGTTAGATGAATATATAGGGGAATGTATTCAGATAAAAGATGAATAATTATTGCAGGGCTGAGTGGGTCAGGGACGAATATTGAGCTGTGGCAGAGCAGTGCAGAATTTATGACAGGAGAAGTGGACAGGTTTAGCAGCAGGGGAACCTTAGCTAAGAGTGTGGAGTACTAATCCAAGCAAGTGAAGAGTGAAATCTGGAGCAGAGCAGCCAAATTGGATGGGTTTCAGGCCTGAGGAGGTGAAGGGCTGCAGACTGATGAAAATTATTAACTTGCTTTTTTCAAAAAAATGACTTCTTTGCTGTTGTTGCTTTTGTTGCTGGGGTCAGAATGACTCTCTCTGGTGGTTCTAGTGTTAAAAAGATATTGGTCATGGGTGTTTATGCACTGATATCACTAGAATTCAGAGGCAGTTGGGGATGGGCAACCTTTTGGAAATCAGGGCTGTACTCCTATGACATTGGGTTCATCCATGTTCTGCACTGCATTCAAGAAAAAACCTGGTTTGCCTTCTAAACTGTGGCCATCCTTACCCACAATACATTTAATCTTAAACAAATGAGTTTGTAAACCAGTGAAAATGGGGGCTGTTGCTTTCTTCCAGTATCAAAGTTAGCAAAATTAAAGTAACCAGGGTAAACAGCATAACACAACTGTGTGTGTCTTTCCCAAAACTCTCGGCCACACTGCTAAACACAACCCCCGATTCGGTTTAGCATTTAAAAACCACAAGACTAATTGGTCATTAACAATGACTTCATATGTCCCACTGAGGATAGCTGTAACCTTATCGAGCATGTTTTATCATCCCGGATGGGCCCCTGTTTGTGACAGTGATGCTAACCTTGCTGTGAGGCAGCAGTGCTAACCACTGATCTACCGTGCTGCCTAGTTTTTGTCTAGAGTTGTATGCTAAGTGTTTTACAGTTTCCAGTTTTTCTGCTAATATATGCAGACCAAAGCTTCAGATTTAGCAAGTGGCACTTATCTTTTCATCTAGCTCTCAACAAAGAAGCAAACTACAGTACCGTACTGTAGTTCCAACTAAATGCCAACTATTTTCTTTAAATTTGTATTTATTATGTAAAACACTTAGTTGAGGTCTGATGTGCTGACTTGTACGTACATGTATCTGCCAAAAAACAACAGGTACTCACCACTGTATTGTCAAAAGTATCTAAATACACACAGTACACACAGGGCTTGGTAGACTTAAGTCTGCCTAAGCCATGTGGGAAATTGCTGTTACCACATTTGGAGATCACAGATGTCTATTGAACATATTCTCATTCTCCATAGCCAGCTGTCCATGCACATGCTCACACACGCGTGCACACAAGTTCGGCCCCGACATTACAGGTGTTTTTACATTTCTTTGACCATTTTTTCTTTCTTATGCTTCTCTAGCCTTTCCCCCTGGTCTCATCCTCCAGGTGGATGGTAAAAAGAGGGGAACTGACTGCATTTGTAGACAACAACATCTTTTACAAGCGGACATCACGGCAACAGGTCTATTTCTTCCTCTTCAACGACGTCCTCATCGTCACCAGGAAAAAGAGGTGAGTTTCATCCAGATCACAGAGAACTGTCATGGAGGTTCTGCATTTGATTTAGCTGGTGTGGGCTTGGGCTTAGCGTGCTGGCTCCGCTCATGATTCACATGTCGTTGCTTGTTGATGGTGAAAGTTTAACCACATGCCTGTTTTTTTGGTTTTTCTCTTCGTGTGAGTGCTGTATATTACCCAGACCCTGAAAACAGGGTGTGTAGATTTGTCTGTCTTCATGTTTTAACTTGTCCTGGGAAATGAGCCTGTTTAAAAGAACAATATTGGTGCGCAAACTGAAAGCAAAACAAGACAAGTGTCTGTATCAGAGCTGCGGGAGAGTTAAAGGGGATTGTGTCACCATAGGGTTAGACGGCTCTTTCACACTGCCAGCTTTCTAATGGGTGTGTTTAAGTAGAGCAGGTGCAGTTACCTGAACCTGCTGCTATTTGGCATTAGGAAACTTTTTTTTTCTCTCTTCTGAAAGCTAGCAACATTTCATGTCTCACTGCTATGAATCACCTGGCGCTAGGAAACCTGCTCATTGTCAGACCCCCCTCAGTGAGTCTGCTTTCACCATCCCATGGGGGTGGGGCGGGGGCAAAAGCCATAAAGAGGACTTCCTTGATATGGCTTTCATTTGTGTGTTTGTGCGTGCGTGCGTGCGTGGGTGTATCTGCTCGTCTGTTTTTGACAAAAAAAAAATTCCCGGCCATCTCCTTAGTGTCTGGAAGTAATTGTCCCGCCACTCGCCGACTAAGAGTTCCTCAGAATTATAAAAAAGAAAAGAACATTCCATACGATATTTTTCTGGGAATCTGATCTGCAACGGCAGACTCCAGCAGTGTGCGGTGTCAGGCCTGTGTTTGGAAGACGGATTCGGGAAAGGGAGTGCTCCGGAATCACAGTGTGTATTTATGCGTGTGCGTACGTTTGGATGGGAGAAGCTGTTATAATATTGGTTTGTACTGTGGGGAGCACTGAAGCCCAGCTGTGGCACGCTACTCTGCAGCACTCCATCTGCAGTAATCCAAACAAAAACTCACCAGGGGCACACAAGGCTAGCCAGGCACTACTAGATAACAAATGTTCCTAGATATAATAGAAGAGTAGCCTTTTGCCTTGAAATTAAGACTTGACGTATTCCAGGCTTGTCTCAGTTTGACAGGCTTAAATTTTTAGGATTCTATCAAAACTGTAAGAAAGGGGTGAAAAGGTGAGAGCCAAAGCACTTTCACAGCAGGCTAGAGAACACAAAGCTGTGACCTTGTAGTGATTTAAGACGATAACTCTGTAATACTCAGAAGGCGAGGCTGTTTGCCCGGCATTTGACTGCATATTCTAAAATGTAACTTAAGTTGTTTGTAGTTTATTGGCATTTAACCAAAAATAAATTAGTATGGCATTTGCTTACTCAGTTTCCGGTTCAATATTTTTTAAAATTATTTTATGTTTTGTACAGTTGCTCAGATAAAACATGATATCTGAAGGCTTCATCTTGGATTTGGAGAATCACCAGTTTCATCAAAAGTTAATAGTAGCAACATTGCTGCAAGTATTTAAAAAGTATTTGTACATTTGGTGTTGTTTTTGTACGTCATCCATTGCTAAATCAACAATGGAGAGAAGAGACGATACAGTTTTCTTGCTTTATTGACTTTAAACTGTGGACCAGCCCTGTGTGAGGTCGGACCTTATGTCGTGCACTGGTAAAGTGTTGCTCTGCTGCACTCTGGCTAGCAGGAACACTTACATAACGCTCCAGCTGGCTTCTTTCTCATCTTCACCCCCACCACACAACCCCACCACAATCTTCCTGTGTGAATGCTGGGCATCATCTAAACATTCATTAATGTTGAGGTTTCCATCTCTTGCTTTTATTTTTGCCTTTTTCTTATTTTCTTCCTTCCTTTTTTTTTGTGTGGGGGGGGGGATTTTAACAGATCCTCTATTTGTGTGTCTGTGTCTAGTCTGTTCTGGTGCTTTTTAGGTCATAGCATTCAGCATTTTACTGTGTGTGTGTGTGTAGGTGGGCAGTTATCCATCTGCCTGCTTAACTTGGAGTCTTATCTTGACTGAAGGTTTGTATGATTTCTGCTTGTAAGAGAACTGTTTGTGCTTTATCACAGTTGTGATGATGTACACCATGCTCTCTAGCAAAGTATTTTTCTGGTACCTGCAGGTGTGTGTGTGTGTGTGTGTGTGTTTCAAAGTGTCTGGTAAGAGGAAAACCACAGCTTGGGGTTTCTTTATGAAGTTATTTAAGAATTTAATGCCTCTCTCCCACATGTTGACAAAGCACATCACAATGATTCCTCACCTGAGGTCTTCTGCCGTTGGGCAATAATTTGACACGGTTTACCTACTCACCCACATGTGCAAGAAGACTCAAACCACAAACATGCAGATTCCCCACCCATCCCATTCCTGATGTCATGTAAATGGCATTCCAGGCATTTCACCTGCAGGGCTGTCAGTAGCCAAAAAGCAAATGACCCTAAAATCAAGCTAGCTTATGGTGTTTTTGATGTTTTGCTCTGTTAACATGTTTAATTTTGTTTTAAGCAAAGGTCTGTATAAGTATTTGAAGGGATTTCTATTACAAACACTGTTTTAGTATCTCAAGTTGTGATTAATAATGGGTACATTTGAAAAGATTATATAGGTTGTTTTAGCTTATTATATGCATAGTTTTAATTTTTACAAAGCCAAAAGTAAAAAATGGAATACAATTTAATTTGTACACCATGTACATGGAACAGTTCTAAATGGAGAGCATTGCACCATTTGTGAAAAGTAACCATCATAATACAGCTTCACTATAACGGCTCCAAAATAGCCAATATTAAACGGAAATTGTCCTTGTGTACACACACACACACACACACACACCTATTGCCTCCTTCCTGTCACTCTGTCTTCCTTTTCTCCTCTTATCAACACCACTTCCCTCCTTCCGTTTGTTGCGTTTGCTCATGGTCTCATTCCCGGATGAGTGGTGAAGCAATAATCAATGTGCATGCTCGGAGAGCTTTCCTCGGTTTAAAAAAACAAAACAAAACAAAAAGCAAAACAAACAAAAACCCCTCTGGGATATGTGTCCATTAATGTAATAGTACAATAATGCAGGCAAAGCAGAAATATTCTCTGGATACTTTTTTCTCTGGTTGTGCCCACTGATGAGGGCAGCCTGGCTTCTTCATTTGAATCTTGTAATGGTTTAAGAGTGCCCAGTGCATAATCTGGCCCCGCCTATAGGTTAGATTATTACATTTTTATATATCCCTCTTATTGTTTACGGATCAGTGTTCTGTGGAGGGGAAAAAATTAGTCTTGCACAGGTTTTATTATCCTTATGTTTGAACATTGTGTATTACTGTTTCCACACTATCTTTATTCTAGTATAAGCTTTTGAGAGAAATGGTGACAGATCTCATTTCCTTATCTTCACTGGAAGAAAATAAGGAAATGAGATAAAGGATGTTAAAATTTAGATTACACAGTTACAAACAGGTTTTGGTAAATTGCCATTCATTTGTAAAAAATTTGTATACACAGCTGGAAATAGCTCAGCATTATGGTAATAGACAAGTAGCCTAATTTTGCAATTAAAATCTAATAATTATTGAGGATTAGATAATAAACATTTTATATATTCTCTTACATTTTAATATGAAAGATTAAAATGTAAGTAGTAATAACAAACAATTATTTTGTTTACCCACTTTTCAGTCTTTTTGTAAAGCTAAGCTAAGCTAAATGGCTCCTTGCTGTAATTCATAAAATAACTCGTAACTCTGAAAGAAAGCAAATTTCCCCAAAATACCAAATTACTTCTTGAGAAAAATTCTTTGGGAAATTGTGAGAAGTGTCCAATTACAGTTGGACGCAGGAGGAGCACAAAAATGTTTTAACTTGTGGGTGATTTTTGGACAGTAGCTAACGGTTAAACCTTGCTGTGAGCCTCCCAGCCATGACTGGAGCCTCAGAGTAGTCACAAACCCAGGGTTGTTTGAGTGGGGAAAATCCACGGAGCATGCATCCACAGCCTGACTTTGGCGCTCACTTTGCATCATGTTTAAGCCTGAGATGCTCACTGTGTGTGTGTGTGTGTGTGTAGGGGTGTGTGTGTGTGTGTGTGGGTGTGTGTGTAATGCACACCTGTCTTATAAGAAGCTAGTTGCTGTCCAGTAGCGTCTCAGCTTGGCTGCTGTTTCTGTCTCAGGTTGATAAAACGTGTGAGCTGGACTTTAGCTCATGAGTGCTATGAAAACACACACTTTTCCTCAGGTTCAGTACCGTGTCAGGGTTACTGTGTTTCACAATCAACTCCAGATGTTTCTAACCAACTGTGTCTACTACAAGATAGAAAAACAAAATAATGTACTGCTCAGGCAAAGGTACTCATGGGAAATGTAGGCATACAATTGCGGGGGGGCAAACAAAAAATAGGGTGCAGTCTTTGCACTATTTGGACTTTGCCCAAGAACCGAATCTCAGACATAATGGTGCAACTTATCCAATAATGGGTGACACGGTGTTGTGGAGTTCAGCACCATCGTCTCACAGCGAGAAGAGAGGCTCATTTCTGTGTGTCTGCATGTTCTCCTCGTGTCTGCACGGGTTCTCTACAGGTGGCTTCCAACCATTCTAAATTGATTCCGAATTAGCTGTAGGTGTGAATGTGAGCGTGAATGCTTGTCGCTCTGTGTTAGCCCTGTGACAGGTTTGTGGGAACATTTAATGTCACATTTGTTACATCTGGCAGTAAAAGGTGCTTTGCATCCACTGTGGATCAGGGCTTTCAGCAGACTACATTAGGAACACATTAAAATAGAAAGCCACATAAGCTGTTGTAATACTCAAAATTAATGTTTGTGAAATATTTGCATCAAAATTGCATTTGAATACCAACATGTCCAATATCAATAATAATTTGCGATGTAAACTAATTGGACGGTACAGTTTCTGCAGTAGTGTTTGAGTGAATTTGACTCTCAAATTCAGTTCCTTTCTTTTTTCCGCTGAAGCAACAGTTTGTCTTTCCACTGTCCCACCTGATGGTTCATAGAATTGCATGGCTTGCTGTGCAGGTGAGGTGAACCGTGAATTTCCATGTAGCAAAGCCTTTGTTGTTTCTTTAATGATGGCGCATGACTCTAATTTACTTCGCTTTGCCTGCATTTCTATAACACATCCACCTCACACTAAACCGTCTTCTGGGAATAAATATGATTTGATCTTGAATGTGACAAAGCCTTTTAATCTTACACCGTCTTGAAGAAATTGTTAAATCCCGTCTTTCTGTCTTTCGTCAGTGAGGAGAGTTATACTGTGATGGACTACGCTCTGAGGAACGAGATCTGGGTGGGTCCTTGTCAGCCCAGTGACCTCAACCGGTCACCGATCAAAAGCACCACCAGCATGCTGAGCTCACGGCAAGCCGGCGCCAACCACCTCTTCCAGCTGGGTTTCCGTAGCAACTGTTCTGGTGGAAAGGTGACCATGATCGTTGGAACGGAGTTGCTGTGAGTGCTTTATTTTATAACCTTTGTCCCTCTTAACCGTGCTGTTTTTGTTTCACTTGCATTTCAGTCACAGATCTATGAGGCTTGATGATAAGAAATTGTGAGTCATTTTTGCCTCTGACATAGCATCACTCATGCGTGTTCTACCCACATGTTGATAATCCAGACTATTCATTTGGTTACTGTTTTGATATGTTGGTCTCCAGTTCGAACCACAGAATAAGGCTTGAAATAAACTTGTACTACTCTTCTCTGTGAGGGGGGACGTGGGGGGAAGCTTAGCTCAGATTTCTGCTCCCTTATCTTCCCTGTATTTGCTCCAATACACCTTTTAACTTGTAAGAAAGTCCCCCTTCCCTCTATTCCTAGTTCTTATTTCATAGCCTCTTCTTGCACCATTACCCAAGTCGCAGGGGTATTTAGTTACATCTGTTCTTAAGGAAGATTTGGGGCTCACTGTTGTTGTTTACGTGAACTAGGAAATGAAGTCTGCCGTTCCATTATACAGTCATACCGTCTGGAGTTGTACTCTGAAACAGACCGGCTGTACCAGATAATTGTTTTGTTGACTGTCTTCCAGCCCAGCCATCTATTCTAAAGAGAAGCAGCTCTATTTATTTAAAGGCTAATGGTTGGTGCAGAAATTTGTCACATGTGTAGCTTAAATATTTACTTAGAAATCCAGCCAGATTGTTTGAAAGTCCATAAAACCCATCAGTGCAGCTGCAGCTTTGGTTTCCATGCCTTGGTGCTACAAACAGATTGAGAAGTGGGGATGTCCTGCTTATATAACCCACACAAACAAAAGGGATCTGCTGTACACCGGGCTTCATGCAAGTTTATTTGTTCTTTTTTAGTACTGGGAGCATAAATGCACAAACGCACATGTGCGCGCGCACACATAGCTGCTGTGTTTCCATGCTTAAAGGAGTGTTTTCGTATGCACAGGGCCGGTTTCCCCTCATTCCTGTGTAGTTGGAGAACCTCCCTCTTTATTCTCGTTACAGAAGCTGTGGTTTTTCACTGTAGGCAGCGTTTTTTTGTGTTGAGGGCAGAATCCACTGTACATGGCACGTCCACAGAGCAAAACGCGACCTTTAAAAGCGTTTTGTACTGTTTTTTGTGAATGAGCCAAATATTTTATAGGAACATATAAATACCACGTATTGAAGAACTGGAGTTAGACAGTGATAATTAAACCTGGAAACATTACAGCAAGTTATTGCATCATCAGTTCAAAAGAATAATGGTTATTTTTAAGGATGAATGTCCACCCGATGGAGGGAGGCTGGTACAGGTGTATAATCGATGAGTGGAACTGCCAGGGTTAGTTGTTGAACTGATCTACAGAAAATTAATCTGCAACTGTTTTCAAATGGATGATTGCTTTTCAGGTATTTGTAATGTTACAGCCCCTCCCTAAACTCAGGACAGCAAACTCTGCCAAACTGTCAGATCCCCCTTGCGTCACAGACTTATGCACAAGGTGTCACCGAAGCTGCTGTTGTCATCTCGGATGCAGAGCGATAATACAACTCTTTAAAGGATGAACAAGTTCACAATAAGAAGCTGGAGGAGTGGCAGTTACAGACCTTTCTTCCAATCGTTTCAAATTTATGCTGTTGTATGATATTATGTGGATTTCTCGGTTGTCAGCGGGTGTTGATTTAGCAAACAAGAAATCTGCAGATGTAACCTTGGCTCATCATTTTGTAGACTAAACATTAAGTGATTTAATCAAGAAAATATTCAACAGATTGTTGGTAATAAAAACATCACACACACATCTCCACAGTACATCATCAAAGGTTTCTGCACCTTTTACTAAGCGAAGAACTTGGCAGAGCACCTGCAGCACCTGTAGTAGCAGCAGCAGTAGTAGTAGCAGCAGCATTGTGTGTGTCTGCACAGGAGGCAGTCTAGGTGGGCTTCTGTAAATGTGCTGCCTGCTGACCCTTGGCATACTTTTCCTGCATGCATGATTGTGATTCGCCCACCCGATCTGACTCCCTCCTCTATGTAGTATAACTTGTTGTGGAAACCCCCTAGACTCCCCTTTTGATGTATTTGGGGGTCTTTGGCTGAGCTGAGACGTGTGGGTGTGCATGTGGAGGGTCAGCGCTCCACTCACTGTAGTACTGAACGAGCTAAGGAGAGAGAGAGAGGGGCCCTGGCAACTGTCCATTGTTACAGTGGTTTCTAGGCATTGTTGAAGTTGTTGCCTAGCAACAACCCACTGCCAAGTGGGCCATTTCCCACGGCTATCCCTCCCCCTGCCTGCTACTTAACTCTCCCTGATTCTTCTTCGCCGTCCCGGATCTCATCTTTTCAGCAGCAGCCAGTGTCGGCGCTTTTTTTTTTTTTTTTTTTTTTTTTTTTTTACGAGTGAATAAATTCCTCTTCCTCCTGAAAGGATATTCACCCCTGTTTAGTGATCTAATCCAGCCTGACACACACAAGTGTTGTTTCATTAGCCAGCCTGTTCAGGAGTTAAATGAAGTAGAGCAAATAAGACGGATAAATCTTTTCTCAAAAACTGTTATAACAGTGAGCATTAGCATGACTACAGCCTGTATTATTATTCATTAAACCGAGCTAATAATCTTACCGAATACAGCTGGTGTCCAGGAATGCCACCTTTAATAATTGTTTAAAAAAAACTGAATTAAAAACAATAAATGGGTTTTCACGTTTGTGTGGCTCTCAATCTTACGCCAGTTTCTTAAACCGGCACTCGTTCGTCAGAACTTTGAGAACTCCCGACACAACGAAATATTCTACAATAGATGGCAAGCTACAAGGCAGACTCTTAAAGAGGCAGTGCAGCTGAGTAGCTCTCATATATCATTTACACATTTTGCAGGAGGGTGCTCCCAGTCGTGCTTTTCGGTCTTTCCACAGTGTGCAGGCATGCAGGTGCTGACTGGATGGGGCAGGGCAGTCACTTGATTTGCTTTTCCTGTCACAGTCGCAAAGCAGTAACCACAAAGTGCAGGTCTGTGCATGATCGATCTGTTAATGAGCATTAACGCAAGAATACAAACCTTTAAAAAACACACACACGCGCGCGCGCACACACACACACACACACAAAAAAACATGTTCTCTATATTCCATAGGGAAATTCCACACTCTGGTTTATTGTAGAAATGAAACTAGAAATGGAGTTTTATTGTGAGTGTGGTTATTTCTTTCACTTCCAATTTTTTTTTTTTACCTGCCGACCGTTTAAGCCGATGCCTTGGTTTCATTTGTAAAACTGTGCGAGGTCTAAGAAGCTTGCATGTGGCAGACTGTCCGCTGACCTTAGGGGTGGTGTAATGCATCAGGAATTCACACAGACAGCTGGATTCGAGATGGCACAAGGACCTCAGTGTGGCTTGTTTCGCTGTCCGTGGCAGTGTTTATGATTCTGCTCTTCCCTGGCTGTGTGCTCTTCCTTTTCTGTGTATCCTTTTGTTTGCTGTGCTCATGTCAGCATGCCTTCCCCATGACCTTGATGCTGTGTCTAGTCCAGAGTCGGTGAATAGTTCTCCTCTATTAGTGGAACAGAGCAGCTACAGAAGTCTGCAGCCAAACAGATTCTGTTGTCAGATATGCAGTGAAAACACAAAGCAGCAGAGATTATGTAACGGTCTCTACTAGAGACTGTATTTCTGTTTCGCTCTGATTTTCTTACTTTTTACTTTCATTTAAGTGACGATAATAATGACGACAATAATAATAATAAAAGTTGTTGATGGTTACATCTGTCTGGGAGTTTCCCTGGCTGCTTTGCTCCATTCAGAGGAATGGCATGTTTTTGTCTGAGGAGCGGGAATTGTATCCAAATGCTGTTGGTAGAAGGTGGGAACAGGAGAGAGATTTGGATCGGCGTAAACGCACTGATAGGAGGACACAGGAGGAGATGGAAGATGAAACTGAAATGAGATGAAAAGCAGTGGCGTGGGAGTGAAGTTGTCAGAGGATGCAAGGTTAGAAAGAGGCTTCTTATCTGTATGTGTAAAGAGATTTTACAGTGCAGCAGAGGTGAAACAAAGTCCTTGGGATTTATGACTCTTGCCGTTCTCCTGTTGTGAATGGTTAAAGGTGGAACGGGTTTTACATGAATAGGCAGGCGTTTTACATTATAATGCAAAACATCTACTGGCACCGGCTTCACAGTTCACACACAACACTGACACTCTCTGCTAGAGCCTGTGCTTGTTACATGTGAACCCACGAGTGGGTTAAGAACAGCATTTCAGCGGTTTTAGTGTGAGAGGGTGACTTGCCATGATTGTGTGCATGTTTGCACACGTGTATCTGGCATGCATCTCCAGCTGTCAGAAGCAACAACTAACAGCTGCCTTTCCCCACAGAGCAGCTCGAGTGAATGTATAGAAGGTAATGTCATTGTTTCTCTCAAAAAGGTCCTTTAAAAAATATATATCAGGTGACTGGTAGTCTAAAATGCAGAGTTATTGAACATAAAGACAGGTGATAAGTATAATAGGTGATTGGATTTGATAGATGAATATTTTATAGTCCTAAAGGTCACACTGTGTGAAGTCATGAGATTGGAGTGAGGGTACATCCTGTTCTCTTAAGTAAGATTTTATTAAAAGTAATTTTTTTGCAATCTCTGTTGACCTTTTTATATCACTTTCAATTTAGTCGTTCAGGGTGACATGAGTGAGATTTTTATATTTTTATTTAAGCAGCGTTTGTGCTCTGAAAAGAACCCGAACAGCTTGTGTATAAAGGAAGCGCAGTAATGATGTGACTCACGGGCCTCGTCTGTGGCCCTTACAACGGTCCATACAATTGTGCATTTTGTGCTCATTTGCAAGATGCAGGTCAGCAGTGCTGAGTCACAGAGGGCCTCAGCAACCCCCCCCCCCCCCACTGGTTAATTTCCAGCATCAACTTTATCTCACCCTCTCTCCCTTTCCAAATCCTTCAGAACAGGTAAAATGAGAGGTAGATTTTCATGGAATCTGATCTGTGCAGCTCCACCCACTTTTCCCCCCTCTGTGAAACCCAAACGGGGAATAAAGCGAAGCAGGTCTGTCCTTTTCTGAGAACCAGCCTTTGTGCTTGTTCCCTTCAGTTCCGACTACAAAACATACCTCTGTCTCATCTGAATCACGGGGGGAAAGAAGAGCGAAGGAACGCCAAACTCGCTGTGCAACGCAGCCATCGCTTTACTCGAATAGCCCGTAAAGTTGTGTGCATGCAAGCCTGCTTCATTCGATTTTTGTTTGATATGACGGTCCTTTCTACCTGTAAAATAAAATCTTAAGCATCCTCAACTGAGTGAACTCCCACAGGAGAGCCAAGTTTTGAGAAATGTGGTGTTAAACTTTGGGAACACTATAAAGTCCTTTTTTAAATAGTCCCTCATGTGTCTTTACGTTTGCTTTTAGGAATGAGCGTGCTCGATGGATCAGCGCTCTGGACAATAATGACAACAACAAGGAGAGTCGGGACCGAACCAGTGAGTTTCCACAACACACACGATTCACAGTAAAACATGACTTCTCCATTTAGACTGCAGCACCACCTTGTGGTTATTAGTTGAAACTGTTTTCTCATGCCAACTTTAATAGAAGTGGCTTGCTAAGATATTTAAAGTGCCAGTGTATCTTCTCTAAATCGATGTGGACTTGTTGCTGTGCTCTTCCAGATATCACGCAGGTGGAGGTGATCAGAACTTACACTGCCAGGCAGCCGGACGAGTTGTCTCTGCAGGTGGCTGATGTGGTGCTCGTCTGGCAGACCGTAGAAGACGGTACGTCAGCTTCCTCTGCCTCATGTCTTTATATAGCCTCACTCATCCTCTTTAATATTCCTCTCATTTTCCACCTTCCTGTTTCAACTGCTTCCTTTCATCATGCACTTTTACATACACTCCATCTGCACTTTCTTTTTCACATAATAGATCTAATATCCATTTGAAGATGTAGTTTTACATCTACACAAACACATGGAAGTCTTTTTCTCTTTTTTTTTTTATGTTAAATATCAGGCACAACCCAAAAAAAGAGACATTAAAAGCATAAAGTAGCAGACGACACATTCTTCCATTTTCATTTAAAGGCAATTTCTTTTCTTAGGCTGGTATGAAGGCGAGCGGCTGCGTGACGGAGAGAGGGGATGGTTCCTAAGCGAGTGTGCTGAACCAATTACATGCCAGGCCACCATTGAACGCAATATGCGGAGGATGGACCGCCTGCAGGGGCTCGAGACTAATGTGTGACAGGACGATGAGCGGGCTGCTTAACCCACAGAGGACTTTTCCCAGCCATTAGTGAACCCTCCACAGACCAGCGACCCGACTTTTTAAGCACTGAACTCAAATGATTTCACTGACTGCATCACTGACCCATCTTCAGGGATGAAGTGGATGACTGTGGGAGCCTTGTAGCTGCCAGGCCCTCACAGTGGGATAAAGATCAAGCCATAATTCAGGCTTCTGCTCAGCATCCACTAAATATCAGGCATGCTGCATGAGCTTCAAAGCAAAGACTGCTAAAAACAAACAGTGGAAGACAGATTTCCCTAATAACTGATTTGTGTCTGTGCAGGTGGGGTGGTTTGACAGTGGGATCTGTCACACTGATTAATTGCCTAGCCTGGTTTGTAAAACTTCCCACCCACAGCCAAAACCACTGCTTCCAGCACCCTGCCACACAATTGCTCGTATGAAATTTGTAAATTTTATTTTTTTTTAAAGCATATTCTTTGTAAATGATGTGCAGTTTAGCAGAAGAGTACAGTGATACTGTAGGAGTTAAAGCAGGCCAAACAGTGTGAAACTGACAGCAGCCCAGTATGCGCTCTGTTAATGAGGCTGCTCGGGCCATGTGATTAGGAGCTTCGCCAGCAACGATGAAGATGTTGATTGTGAAAGTGATAATAAGGCAGGAGGGTGTGATTGGCAGCTTATGTAAAGTGTGTGGGTTAATGCGGAAACTCCAATGAGTGTTTAATCAGCCTCTGATAGCATGTGAAACTATGACAATATTTGCAGCAGAATACTCGGCGGTGTATGTTGAGCTGCAAAAGCGACGTGCTTATTTGTCTGAAGCCCGAGGCGTTCTGTGTGAACAGCAGAATCCATGCTTTGGGGATTATATTGAAAACAGAGTAATCTGTCATCTGTGGGTTAAACACATTAACAGCTGGTAGTCTGTCTACTCTGTTGTCTCCTGTTGATGCCGCCACCATGAATCAGATGCTGCGTCACAAAGATCCTTAGTCTTTCCATTCACTTGATGATTTGGACGGCTTGAAATATTTTACACACTCAGTGCCAGATAGAGGTATACTGATCATTTGGAGTGTTTTGTTGGGAAAACTTCAGTTCTTCATTCCACACATTAAAAGAACCCCCTCCAGATCCGAATCCACCAGAACAAAGATCCTAAAACAATCTGCTCTCAATGTCCCAACAGTCCAGCGTGCACTCCCTGATGGGTCACAGTGGCAGCAGTAGGTGGTTTTAATGATGTTGGCGGGTAATATAGGGTGTATATATA
This sequence comes from Cichlasoma orientale, assembly GCA_034780415.1. Classification (NCBI taxonomy): domain Eukaryota; kingdom Metazoa; phylum Chordata; class Actinopteri; order Cichliformes; family Cichlidae; genus Cichlasoma; species Cichlasoma orientale. The sequence goes on along the minus strand of JAVDPK010002256.1, from coordinate 43,044 downwards.
TCCCCCACCCCCCCCTTTCAGATTTATATTGTGTTACAGAAGCATGATAAAATTAATTTGTGTGTGCTGATGGTGAGATCAGAAGATAGAGAGCGGCCCTGTTCTTAATGCGATTGTCCAGCGCGAGTCATCTTTTTTAGTGTTGCCCAGCTAAAGAAAATGAATGACTTGGTCAGAATATGAAGATAACACCATCTATCAACCCCACTGCTCTGGACGCAGTCCAAATGACCGCAACTGTTGAGCTACACAAACCAAGCTGTGGTGGCGGGCAGAGCAGCCATCAGGAAGGACACGAGTATCCAGACTCAAGAGAATAGCTTTGCATTTGCTCTCAGGGAATATTAGCTTGATGTTTGATGCCACACGTAAGCATGAGCTGTTCTTGTTTCTGTCATTTCCTCTCATATCTATTGTAAATTACCTGTGTACATGTAAATATGTAAAGCAGCCTAAAATGTGACATGTTTTTCGTAAATACAGATTTATATTGAAGAAACTTGCTTATTCAACCTTATATTTTTTAATCAGCCACTCCTAATAAAAGCCGAACTGTTTGGAGCCAATCATTTCGTTTGTTTTTTTTAAATCACTGCAGACCAATTCTAGGATTAAAACTTTGGACAAATTAGGTACATTCTCTCTGGATATTTAGTGAAGATTAGTCAGAAATCATCTGGCCATCTGCATACTTCTCAGATTTCAGCTGTTAAATCAAGGGTGTGAAACACATTACCCAGGTGATCTCAAAGCACAGAACAAATTGTGTTCTCCCATCATACAGCCAGCAATATTTCAGGGTTCTATCACCTAGTTGCAATTTTCCAAATCTTAGCCCGGCGAGGCAGATAAAGCTAAAGAGTGCGATGGTACAGCTCTTGTTTATTGAACAGGCCTGTGGCAACAGCTGAAAAGAACAGTGAGACTTATCCAAACAATTAATTTACAAAGTGGAACATAAAGTTACAGAATACATTCAAAAACAGACCAATTTTATAAGGACCAAAGAGGCAAAAAAAAAAAAAAAAAAAGCACATGCAGGCCAACTTTATTTTTAGTATTCCAGTGGCCTGTGTTTGGCCTTCAGGAGCACCCAGGGAGCACTAAAATTTCAATCAAACGGGACCATTAAGGAGGGCAGCTGGTTATCATAAATATTCCCACTAACCCTGTGTCCAAGGATGCAGGCAGCCAAATTCCTATTCACTTTTAATCATCGTCGTCATCTTCATCATTGAAGTAAAAGGGCTGTCCTCTTGGGGCAGGTGCCCATGTTCTGCCATAGCCCCTACTGCTACCCGTGGGCTTCTCTTGGGTAGTGATGAGGTCTATGATGGCTGTGATCACAGCACAGTCTTTGGATTGCCGGTTCTGCCAATCCACAGGAGCAGGATTACAAATTTTCTCCTGCAGCAGAGAATCCAGCTCGCTCTTTAAACTCTGTAGGACAGACAGGAAGTAGAGGTCAGAATATAAAATAGAAAGAAAGAAAGATTAATACAGATTAGCTGATATACCCGTGTGTCTCATTTACCTTAACAAGGTGAGCAATCCGTGCAGGGGATCTGAAGACGATCCACTGGTCCACCGCGATGGTCTCCTGGTCTTCGTCTTTTTGGATGGTGATGTCTCCTCCAAAGAACAGCAGTGAGAACGGTGACACCTCAGTGCAGTCGTACAGGAAGATCTGAGGCGACACAGAGATGTCACTAACACATAACAACAGAGCCATTACAACAAACACTTCAGCACATTCAGTGACAGGGAGCAGCATCATTATGGCACACCCTGCCTCACAGCTATTCTGTGGTGTGTCCTCAAAGTGTCCCATTAGTTAGGAGAGGCTGTAGAGTCTGAAATGTGTTTCAAGAGAAATGTCATCTTGACCCGTCTGTGACTGTCACTCATGTGTTACACCTCACTCAATACTCTGTGTTGGATGAGCTTGATTAATGATTTAATAAAAAAAAAAAAAAAAACCATTGTTTCCAAAAATTCTAAATAAAGCTTGCAAAAAAAGACGCCATACATAATGTGTTATAAACCACTCCGTAGTCACAACTACTTCGCTCTAAGGTCAAAAGCCAAAGAGACTGCATAAGCAGCAAACTGAGGTCAAACAAAAGCTATTTCAGATTTGAAGGTTACAGACAGAAGTGTTAAAAGGGAGATGTAGAAAAAGGTGGAGGTAGAGGGGAGCGGAAAAAGAAATTAAAAAAAAAAAAAGCAAGGAGACAGTGGAGACGACTGCATTTACTGCATGAATGTGTAATGTTATGGACCACCGGGGGCAAGTGCGTCAGAGAAGATAAAGTTTGACGTCATCACTCACTTTTATTCCTTTTTGTCCCATCTACAACCCTGCTCTTCTACTTTCTTCTCACAGTAAATAACCAACCTTGAAAATCTCACACTCTCAGAATACCTTACTTTTTACGACGCCATTGTGCTCAAAACCTCTTACATGCAACAAGAAAAAAAGAAAAAAATCATTTAATGGCAGTAATAATGACAGTGAAATACAGCAAATCATTTTTTCCCTTAAAGACAAAGAAAAGCACAGGCGGCTGTCAGAGAGGACATAAAAGGTGTTTTCCTGCAGAATCGAAACATTCACATAAAGAGAGCACTGAAAGAACAAAGACCGATAGATGCAAGGGAGGGGGGGGGGGGGGGCGGGGACGGGAATGTGAAGAGGGGCGAGAAAAAAGGTGGCAGTCAGGAAACGGCACTGACTGTTTTGCACCCCACCACCAACTACTACATTGTATCTGGAAGCTTTGAAGCACGAGAGCCTTTGAGAGCGAGTTGAAAGGCAGTGTTTTAATCAAATATTCATTAAGTGCAAAGCTGGTATGGCACCGCTGCCAACCTTTAACCACTGGTCCTCCTTTCCACTCATATGCACCCTTCAAGGGACACATGCAAACTCAAGAAGACACAAAGCTACACAGACTCACAAAAAACAAAACAAAAACATTAACGCAGTAATATAATATTCCCAAGGAGACAGATTACCCCAATATGTAAGATACTCACGCTACTTGTTCTCATCTTGAGGTGGTAAATAAGCCAAGTATAGTTGAATTCTGTCTCTTCGGCATTGACAGATTTTGGGTGGATATTCACTCGTCCGTCAGCCTTAGTGTACACCTTAACACTGAGAAAGATTAGATGTGACAGAGTGTGCATACATGTTTCATAGAGCCAGGAATATTCACATTTTTAACACTTCACAAAAGATTTTATAAAAGTCATTATCTTAATAAATGAATATATAAATAAATGAATAAATAAATAAATAGTCACCTATCAAGAAATCAAAAATAAATAAATAAAAATATACAAGCATCTTTATAACTGGTTACACAAGACATGGAATTTGAAGATGATTTCTGGAACTCTAGTAACATTTTGCTATAATTCTTAGACAAATTATTCAAAAAGTTTGGAAAAAAATAATGATCATGTGCAATCGCTACAATCTGGTGTTACCTTTGAGGCAGAGGTGAGTGGTGGAATACTGAGGTCTAGAAAACTAACAGCTCAAGGCTGCACCGTCTATAGTCCATCAATTATTTATCTCATTTCACCATTTCTCTGTAGTCGTGCAAAAAAGAAAGTGCACCTTCTTATTCTCTGATTCTTTCTAATTATAATTATATCAGGACATATAAAATACATAAAATAAAATACAATGTAAAATAAAACAAGAATATCTGGTCTAGGTTCGAAAATGATTTAAATACAACCTCAGATGAACAACCAACACATAACATTTTACACTTTATTTATTGAACAAAAATGAAGCCAAAATGTAGAAACAGGGTATCACAAACTAAGTACACCCCTGAGTGCTTCCATAATTAAGAAGGTAAGTAGCAGCCAGGTGCTGCTAATCAAATGTGCCTGATGAGCAGAAGTGTTGGCAGTTTTGCTGGAGCATTCAGGTGTGTATTAAAACAATCCCGAGGAGGAAAGAAATCAGCAATGACCTTAGAGAAGCAAATGCTGCATCAATATGGGACGGGTCTTATGGCCATTTCCAAACAACCTGAAGGCCCTCCTCGTACAGTGAGAAAGATTATTCACGAACGGAAAACATTCCAGACAGATGCCACTCTTCAAATTCACTAGAAGAAAGTCCGCACACCAGAGCCCTCCTGGGACAAAATTTGATCCAAAAAGGCCTTCAAACAGTCAGTAACGTTTCGGGCCAACATGCCCTTCTTCAGACTTGAGACTTAAGTCTGAAGAAGGGCATGCTGACCGTTTCTGCACCCTTTTATTATCGGATGTACGTGTTCAGCCTACAGAAATCTTCAAATTCACACCAAGGTCCAGACTGTTCAATACACAGAAACTTCAGAAAACCCAAGAGCCCCATCTCTGGCTCTACAGGCCTCAGTTAGCATGTTAAATGTTCAAGTTCACTGCAGTACAATTAGAAAAAGCCCAAACAAGAATGGCTTGTTTGAAATGGTTGGCAAGACAAAATAGCACAGCTTAGTTGCATCTGAACAACCACATGAGACCAAAGTAGAGTTGTCTGGCCATAATGCACACGCAGCAAACACAAAAACCTCACACCAATCTGTCAAGCACGGGGGTGAAGGGGTGATGATTTGGGCTTGTTCGGCAGCCTCGGGACCTGGGCACCTTGCAGCCATCGAGTCCACATGTCTCTGTATACCCAAATATTGCACAGTGACATGTGAGGCCATCTGCGTGAGAGCTGAAGCTTGGCCTACAACATGACAAATCTACGAGAGAATGGCTGAAAAACAAAAGAATCAAAGTGGCCCCGTCACAATCCAAACCTCAACCTGATTAAAATGTGGCTGCAGTACTTTAAGAAGGCTGTGTATAAACAAATGCTCGAAGATCTCAACTGAACCAACGTTGTCGAGAAGAGTGGACCAGAATTCCTCCACAAGACTGATAGTCTTACACAAAATGATTACTTCAAATTATTGCTGATAAAGGTGGTGCTACAAGCTACTGAATCATGGGGTGTACTTTATTTTTCACTCAAATTCTGCATTTTGGCTTAGTTTTTGTTAAATAATGACACATTGTAATAAAACATAAATGACAGGTTGAGACGTGTGTGTTTGTATACAAATATTGTGTACCCAATTGTGACAAAACTCACCAGAACCAGAATATTTTTGCTAAAATGACTCTAGAACAACCCCATCAGGTGCTTTTTGGCTTGATAATCCAACATATGCAGAGTGCTGAAAGTAGCACTGTGTTCTGCACTCCTGTGTGTCGGCCAAAGGAAACCAACTGCTTCACTGCAGGGATCAAGCTGCTTGTACCAGAGAACAACAAACAGTGCTTAATCAGGCAATGAATCCATTAAAAAGTGGGGGGACCGTGGGGCGGACGTGAACATTTTAAAACTTGCTTTGTGCTGCAACTTATACAAAGGAAATGACCCTGGGAAATTTACTGTGCATTTGGGTCTAAAGCTGTCAACGAGATCGACAACAAAAGTGACAGCCTGCTGTGAAAGGGAGCCTGTGCCCCTGTTGCGTGTGTCTGTTTTTTGCACGCAGGTCACAGCCACTGCTTATGACAGCTGCCTTAGGGCAATTTTATGATGACTGCATTGATCTTGAGCTGCAAAAGTGCTTTTGTTTTTGACAATTATCCTAACGTGGCCTCTGCACAGCCTGGGGTAATTGTCACAGTGCCCTTACAGAACACTTACCAAGACATCTGATGAGATATTGCAGTGTGAAGGCTATTTTTTCTCTCTGGAGATCAATAAGACTGATTGTGCACCTCTCTATCTTGTGATGTGTGCAGCCCTTTCCTCTCTGTCATTGCTCATCTCCCCTTTTGGATTATCAGACTCACCCTGGCCTCTTTTTGTTGTGAAATGGTCGGATCATGGCCACCTTTGGGTACAGACCAGCTACAATCACTGCCTTGATTAATTTTTCATTGCCTAAGGAAAAAAAAAAAAGTGACAGTGAAAATACATAGTACACTTCGATGCCCCACATCACATTTTATTACTGCTTCACAGCCCAGATATCCTTAGAAAAATGAACAGAAGAACTATTTAGTTACCCGAGTTGACATTAGATTTGGGGTCTCTGGGATCCTTGCTGCTGACAAAGCCTGCATTCATGAGATGTTCAGCAAACTGACCCTTCATGTTTTGCAGCATCTGAATGATAAAAGGAGTTACTTCTAATAAAACTGCAGACAGAAGTTCAAATTTAAAATACAGTCACGCAGAACACTTGCAATCATCCTGACTCACCTGGAGTGTGTTGGCAGACAGGAAGTTGTCCCAGCAGTATTCCCTTTCATACCTGGCTCCATGCTGCTTTGCATCTGCCCATCCCTGCATGATAAATTAAGATGTGATCAATTCATACACCAGACATAGCTGTAAGAACAAAAATCAGGTGTCACCCATCTGATTGATTTACCTGGAAAGCATTGACAATAGTGAGATGGTCACTCTTGGAGTTTCTGGAGAGGGCCTTCCTCCTCATGTCTGCCATCTTCTCTTTACCCTAAGACAAATAGATGCATTAAGAATTTTTTAAATAAAATTAAAAAAAAAAAAAAAAAAAAAAAAAAGGTAGAATGCAACGTAAGCTTTTTATATCTGTGAACTTGGTGCCCTACCAAGGGTATGAAGAAAGGGTCCTTGAAGCTGAGGGAAGCAGCGATGGTGAGTACGGGGTCAAGGCAGCCCAACAGAGCTCCAAACAGGATGAGCTTTCCAATGTGAGGTTCCACAGGAAGACGAGCCAGGTGGAAACCCAGTGCTGTCAGATTCTCCATACGGTCCAGGGCGTTCTAACAAAACAATGTCACAATATCCATAAGAAAGGACACTAAGCAAAATGTGTGTAATAACTATCCCACAATTCAAGGTGCAGGGCTTTGAGCTTAAAGACACTTAACATAGAAGGTTAAAAAAAAAGAAAAAAGACAGAAGACAGAAGCACCATCATCTCAACCCCCCCCCCCCCCCATATTAGGCTATAAAACATAAGCTATCTGGTCACAGTACCTTAAGTTACTGAAAATTGTAAGGGGCTGTTTACCATTTTCTGATATTTTTATGGCACAAATGAGCAATTAACTGAGAAAGTACCTGGTAAATCATTTCATCTCTGGTATCATGCAGTTGATACGGTTTGTTCTCGACACTGTCTTAAAATCCTTTTTAAATTACACTTTCTTACCAGGTCTGTGAGATTCTTGATGGCTAGGTTGACAGCCTTTTCAGTGGGACGGTCCAGGGCTTTCTCCAGGAATTGACCTATAGCCCCAAGCTTCAGGATCTACGGGATGTGGATCACATTTAGCTTTGATCAACACAAGTATGTCATTATTTTAACACGCAATTCCCTTTACTTCATTAGGCGGCCTGTTAACTGTGACTAACACCAATTTTGTAAAAATAAAATAAAATTAAAATAGAGTACTGTGCAAAAGTTTTGAGCCACCCCTCATTTCTTCATATTTTGCCAGGAAAGTGGGAAATGGGAGCAGTGATTTATTAATTCATGTGCAGGCATACGTGGAAATACAGTATATAAAGGCAAAATCAGAATCTGTACAATTCTAACAAGCTCAAAAGTCATTTGTGTGACCGCCTTCATTCTTCAGCATAGCTTGAGCTCTCTCAGGCAGCTTTCTTCTACTTTCTTTAAGTAGTCTTCATGACTAATTCTCCAGGCTTCTTGAAGGACATTCAAAGCTCTTCATTGGATGTTGGCTGCCTTCTGTTCCATTCTCTGTCAAGATGATCCCACACTTCAATAATCTTGAAGTCCGGGCTCTGGGGGGAGGCCAATCGATGACTGCTTGTATTTCACGGTTTGTTTTCCTGCACTGCACTGGGATCAGTGTCATGATGAAAAATGAAGCCAATCAGATGCTTTCTAGTACTGCATGATGGATTCAAATCTGACAGTACTTTTCCACGTTCATAATTCCATCTGTTTCCCTACCACCACTGGCTGAGATGCAGGCTCCAAATTATGACCGAGCCTCCACTGTTTGCAGATGGCTGTAGACACTGTTGGATCTCTCTCCCGGCATCCTCTATACATACTGACGACAATTTGAACCAAAATTTTCAAATTTGGATTCATCACTAATAAGACTGAAAATCAGTTGCCACTACTTTGTTAGTCCAGTTCTTGTACCTCAGCCTTTTCTCCCTGTTTCCCTTCCTTAAAAATGGCTTCATGACAGCCGATTCCTGATGATGCTTCAGCAAACAGTAGCTGGATCAATTGAAAGGCCAGATGCATCTCTCAAATCCTCTGCCAGTTTTTGCTAGATTTTTTTCCGATTTCTTAAGGATATGACTTCCAGATACGGTTCATCTGCTGTAGATAATTCTTTAAGGCCTGCTACTTGCCCAGTTTCCTCAAAAATTTTGAGAACACACTACACATCAAGTCCAGATATGCCAAGTTTTCAGCTAATAGCTCTTTGGGAATCACCTTGTTGGTGCAAAAATACTATTTTATGCTGTCAAACTGTGGCATCTTTGGCATTTTTCATACATACAACTAAAAACAAATGTGTTCTGTGACAGCCTGATAATAAAGTGCCTATAGATACAATTTAAAATAGGTTCTTCACCAAGTTGTCTGTTATGTGCGGACACAACACCGGTTCATCCTTTGAGTTAGGTGCTTTTTTTTTTTTAACGCTTGAATGATTCATGGGCCAGTGTTAAGTGATTCAACAAACAAAGCAAAAAAAAAAAAAAAAAACCCAAAACATTCTTTTGAAAAACAGTCAGGTACACAGACTGGGCTAAAAATAAGTGACAGTGTAGCCAATGTCCAAAGAAAATTTTTGAAAGACCTTCAGAAAGCCCGGAGAACTACTGCTCAAAACCATTTTAAAAATTACACAAAGTCTGGCTCCTTGGAAGCAAAACATAAAGAAATGAGGGGGTGGCTCATGACATTTTCACAGTACTATAGATACAGTAACATGAAGTGCAGTTAGTTTTATGCATTATTTCCACACGTGCACTGCTGTTCAAGGCATGACTTGCTCATATTGTTTTTCATGACAGAACAACATCTTAACACTAGTTAAGATTATAAATTAAATTTATACAATTCACTGAACGCCAGGCACAGAATAAATATGATGAAATGCTTTGGACAATATTTAAAGTCAATAAATGCTTCCACATTAGAAAAGGAGTTTTAAGTACACTAAACATTTACCTGTGTGTAACTGCAGACCAATGAAACATCCATGTCTCTATGTCTGACTAACCGGGTGATGTTGAAGTGTTTGTGCATTAGAGAGTCAGCTCAAGGTGTGCATGTTGTCAGTGTTTGTCTCACTTTAAGGACTGTCTGATGCATTATCCAACTCTCACCCACTACCTTCAAAAACCACATCACTCACATACTCAAATAAATCCACCAGAGATAGTGGAGGACACGCACTAAACACGCATCCAATAAAGCAAATGGTGAGAACAATCACAGCAAACACTAGATCTGAATGACCTTTGGCTTAATTTTCCATTAGCGCTGTTTAAAAATATGTCTGAGTGGAGTGTGAGGATTTCAAAAGAGAAAGTGGGGGGAAAAGTAACCAACCAAAGAAGAAAATGACTGTTTATGTAAGAGGAAAAAAAGGTGCTGAAAAGAAGTAATTATATTGTCTACAAGAACGAGAGAGTAAGAGCTGGAGAGGGCATGAGTCAGCCCGGGATGCTCATCCCCAGTTCTCATTAGGCAGGAGAGGCTGTAATTCAGCACAAGACCAAAAACAGCAGCACTGTCCTCATTCCACCTCTGCACTTCCAAAACTCATTCAGAGCAATCTTGTCCTCATCTAACCTCCCAAGCCCACGCCCATCTGTCTCTCTCTGTCAGTCTGTGCCCCCCCCCCCTTCTCTCCACATATACAACCTTGATCTGCAAGCACAGCTGCTCCAGTGGTGTCCTCATAATTTCAGGTAATTGATAGGAATCCAACAGGCTGGCCCTCAGACCATTGTACAGGTGATAGCACTTCCCAGGGCACACTCTGGATGTGTAGAGAAGAAGAGAGGTGGAGAAATTGAGAAAAGGGAAAAAAAAAAAAAAAAGGTTAAATGTTTTACAGGTCCTGTGACGAGGGTTTCATTAAAAAAATAATAATAAAATCAGTGGGATAAAACTGCACACAGCATGCAGCTCCTGCTAATTGGGCCTTGCTGCACTTTGATGTCAGAGCTGTATAACAGAACAGACGTCTCGAGTCACAGACTAGAAACAACCTGGGAGTGACTACACTTTGCTTTTGAGTGTTTACAGATGGGAAAGCAGGATGGAGTGGGCTTATAGTGAAGAGTGATGGGAGAGCTCAGATGAAAAATAGAAGGGAAGATAATTATCCCATATTGGTATTGCATACCCAGAGGCACTAATATAAAGTATGCCCTCATTATAAGTTCATCTATAAATAAACCCATGTGTAGATACAAACACACACCTGCCAGCACGTCCTTTCCTCTGTTTGGCATTGGCCAAGCTAACCCACTCAGCCATCATGGTGCTGATGTTATTGCTGGTGTCAAAGTTGGTCTCCTTAATCTTGCCTCCATCTATCACATAAACAACATCATCGATGGTGATGCTGCGAGGAACAGTCAAGAGACATGGAGGGAGAGAAAGGGGGGAAAAAATAAATAAGTTGCACAGAACACAAAAACACTTCAAAGCAGTCTGACAAGAATTTTTAGTTAAGACTCTTACACAATCATTTAGAAGTAAAAAATAAAAATTCAGCCCTTTGGTAGGTTTAGAGTCTATATTTAGTGAAGTGATATGAGGGGATGTGCTGAGGGCAGGCAGCTCCTTAATTCGCTCTGCCGGTTTGTGTGAGTGCAGCACTCTGACAAGCAATTTGTTAATGCGTTCAGAGAGATTTCCCATCCAAAGCAGTATGACAGTATCTGTAATCAATGCAAGAGATGTATGCTAATTAGATGCAATCCAGTTGTATATCTCATTACTGACTGAGGAATCCAATATTGCACTTGCACACACAGAAAATACAACACAACGTGACAAAAATGTCTTTTTTTTTTTTAACTTTTCAGAAAACAGCTGCCAAAATAACATTTTCCAAGATACTAAAAGGCTGGACAAGCTTAAGCTACACACACACACACACACACACATGCACACACACACACACACACACACATGCACACACACACACACACGTGCATGCATACAAACCTGGTCTCAGCTATATTGGTAGCAATCACAATCTTTCTCACTCCAGGAGGCGGCCTTTTAAACACCTGAGGAGAATTAGAAAGAAAAATTGGGCTGGACGTTTGTGATATTGAAAAGGGAATAAGGTAGGACACAACTGACAAAGAGACGGTCCGAGAAAGACAGAGAGAGAAAAAATGAAGAATCCTGACCTGTGTCTGATTAACGGTCGGCATGAGGGAGTGCAAAGGGATGATAACAAACTGGTCTGAAATACAACAGGACACAAAAGAAAAACTCAAACAAAGCAGCAGTTGCCAATTTGAGATCGAACACAATTAGGTATTTTATGACCACAAATATCCTGAAAAAGAAATGAAGAATGCTAGTTTATTAATACATTTCATATTGTTATATCGACAAAAACCTTTAAACAGTACATAATCTTATCTATCTATATAAAATGTCCAAGTAACACTTCACGTGCCTACAAGTGCATCTAATAAAAATTTAAATATCATGAGAAAGTAAATTTTGTACTTGTATTCAGAAAAAGCTAAACTTTCATATATTTCACATACTGCACATAAAGTGAAATATTTTAAGCCTGTTTTTATGTTAATTTTGATGATTGGCTTAAAGCTTGTGAAAATTACAATGATTCTTCTCCCTCACACAAATGATCAAACGGTGCACACACAACCTCTGTTTGCAATTGGTTTGTGAAGAAAAAAAAAATTCAATGCAGTCATCAGGGTACCAATGATTTTTTCTAATCGCAAGGAGGTTGCCTTCATATTTTTAATCTAGTGAGCCTTATCTAAGAAAATGGATTAGCCTTGTGATAGACCGGGAACCTGTTCAGTGTACCCTGCCTCCTGCTCTATGGCAGCTGAAACAGGCTCCAACATCCCCGCGACCCTGGAGTGGATAAGTGGTTTTATTAAAAAAAAAAAAAAATGAAAGGATGCTTTCTCAACTGTAGAGAACTGTATGCCTTGCTTTCACTAAACAATCGAATTGCTGGTGATGTCTATATTCTATAGCTACCAGCATCAACATTTATTTTATGACAAGTTAGAGCCTTCTGCACATTTTAGGGGAGCACTAAAAAAAAAAAAAAGAAAAAAAGATTTCAGTGAAACAGACTTGGGGGGGGGGACAAAAAAAGCCTTGCAAAACACTGTCATGCATGCACTTCCATGTTGTACATCCTGAGTCTGTGTTGCTGTCTGTGTACCTGATCGGAACATCTGCTGAGCCATGAGCAGGTCATTGAGACTGCTGATGTTGTCCCAACCGGGCAAGAATACCAATATTGCTCCTTCCTGTCAAAGACATGACACAACACTGAATACAGCTGTAAGACACAAAACCCAGCAAACAAAAAAAAAAAAAAAAAAAAAAAACAGACACACACAAAAATATAAAAAACACTCCCATTACGAGTCCAGTGAACAAGATGCCCGAGTCGTCAGAGGAGCTGAGCTCAGGTAGACAGAGATGACTTGCCCTCGACTGCCAACCTCTACATTTACATTCAAACACAAAATAGGCCCTGATATCATTATGACACATGCAGCTTTATACTACAGGAGAGCCTCTGCTTAACATTAGTAATAGGACTGACTTAATTTTTCCTCACAATGGCGAAGAGAAAAGGGGGGAAAAAAGAAGAAAAAAAAAGAAAAAGGAAATCAATAAGTCATGTGAAAAAAAATATAGACAGAAACATTAGCTGAGAAAACATCAGAAGAACAGAAGACTAAAATGTGAGGAAATCTCTGGGCATTGAGCTCTTGTCAGTGGCTGCAGATCGCTGACCACTTAATGGATAGCAGGCATCAGCACTTCCTTCACAAAGCCAGAATCCATTACAGTAATGCTCTAATGGTCAAAAGAAGAGAAACTCCTGTAATGACTAATGGAGTAATTCAGTTACTGTAGGAGCAAAGAATAGGAGAGAGAGAGAGAGAGAGAGAGAGAGAGAAATACAGAGAATCGGTCAAAAGCAGAAATCCACAACATTAAATACACAGAACAGATGTGCGTGGGACTGTTTAGGGACAAATTTATTTATTTTTTGTCCATACTTACCAAGTTATGACCACAGTTGTCGAACCAATACTAACACAATTTTTAACAAAATTTGACACAAATGAAGGCTCAAGTTTGTGACATACACGCAGATATGATTACACAAAGCAGCCCATGAGGACCTCTATAAACAAATATTTATGCACCATGCTGGAAAAGAGATTAATTAGTCATATCTGTCTTTAATAAAGATTTTATGGACATGGATATCATCTCAAGACAAATTCAACCAGAAATAAACTTCAGAGCAAACCACAGCAGAGTTTCAGCAAACTCATTTTCACCAAGTATTCTCTGGATAAAATTAAGCTGGTATAAAATAATCAACTCTATAAAAAGTACTGTTATTCATTTCCTCAGAAAAATGAACGGAAGACGTAAGAGGTAGCTTCTAGGCACCCCTGCTTTTTAATTAAAGCTAATTACTACTACCAGTTCTCAACCACTGGCACTCACATGGGACTGTATGTGTGTTAATGTCTGCATGTCTATGTGTATGAAGCCAGGATGCCTAGCTACAGCCTGACAGAAATTACACACGTGCAGGAAAGATGCACATGCCAATTAATTCTAACTGAAAATTAAATAACAGTACAGTAAACTCTGTAGTGTTGGCCTACTATTTGGCAACACACACATAGCAAACCACCCACATACAGTTGCACCCAGCAGACATTCATTAATGCCTGCATGTCATACCCCTAGGTGTATAATCACAGAACTCTGCAACATAATTAATCAATCATCACAGTCAAAAGCTGAGCAGATGGCCCATATCCTTGGTTCAGATTACCATCATGGTGAATCAGCCACCTCTCTCAGCTGTTTGACAATGCCACGACAAATCAGCTGGTTGACTAGCTCACTGTGGCCGTGACTGATGGAGATACAGCTTCATATGGGAAAGGATAATTATTCTGTCTATGTGTGTTAGTCACTCTGCATTCTAGTCCTGTCTCTTTTTTTTTTTTTTTTTTTTACACTCCTCTCTTGTGTACACAAAACACAGCCACAAACTCTTTCCCTTGATTCAATCCTAACATTTAACTTTCCAAGTTGTCCTCACTATCAATATTCCCCTCTCAATAATAGCAGACTACCCTGAATGGTCTCAGTCAGCATGGGGATTTCTGTGTAGAGTCTGCATGTCTTCCTGTGCTTGTGTTGGTCACCTCTGTGCACTGGTTGTTAGGTAATTTAGTGACTAAATTGTAGGTGAGTGTGTTTGTCTCTCTGTGTTAGACCTGTGACAGACTGGTAACCTGTACAGGGTGTACCCCACTCTTGTCTATGACAGCTGGAATAGGCACCAGCACCCCTGTGACCCTAAGTTAGATAAGCAGTTAAGAAAATGAAAGTACTGATATCATATATTGTTTATACAGTAATAACCATGCTGCCACTGGCCTAAAAAAATACTGGACCAACAGTGATTAAAAATGAAGACATTCTACTTTTATTTCACTTAGCTGACAGCGCACTCACAAAGCCAACAACTGTGACACTGACCTCCTAAAAAGGAAACTTAATCAGAACTGGGAAAATAAATAAATAAATAAATAAGGCAATGGAGGTGCGGTGGGAGAGCATCTGTTCAATCACTCATTAGCAGAAATTTGCTGCCAGAATCTGTGTCATTTTCTCTGATCTAATGTCTGTGTTTGGAAGCTAGCCCGCCTGTTCCCTCCATCTGCTCTATCTAGGAATGTACTGTACTTTGTCAGCCCAAGAGTCTCCATTAATTATTAGTTTTTATTTAATATCCAGCCACCTTCCACATGGGTAACTTTCTCTCTGATTAAAGAACCTGATGCCCAAGAACAAAAATCCTCACATCTTCAAAGGCAAAGGTCCTGTTACTGAAACATTCATTTTGCTATTTTCAAGTAAAGTACAAATTCACTTAAGCGTCATCTACAATTTGGCCAATTTAAACCAGCTGTACTGAAACCACATGTAAAAGGCTAGACTCACCTCATCATTGAGCACAATATAACGTATTAGTGCCAGGATTAGGTCCAGATCAATCTTATCCTCTCTGTCTAATATCTCGAGAGCCTCAATGGTCGTGTCAGAGTACCTGTAAAACATAGGACATAGACAATCAAATACCTACTCACTATTAAACATGGCAACATAACTGCTGCTACTGTCCCCAGCTTGTTGCTGGAGCTGTAACACACTGTGTTATGGATACAACAGTTTCATATATTTGCAGATATTTCATTTATTGGTCTTCAGATGTTGTGTAATAGAAGCACTTATTAAGTTCTGTATGGCAGACTATGCTTTAGTAGAAAATGGTTTTGAGTCATAATTGATACTTTAGCTTTGTTGTGATAATTATACTGGTGATCACTAACATAGTAATAATTGAGTCCGCTGCCTTTTTTTTTCTTAGAAAATCAAAACAAACAATAGGTTGGATGACATTTTCTGAAATTAGAACTATTTTACTTCATTATTTTTTCACAACATAAAACAAAGATGGAAAAACATGGCATCAACTTCAAAATCTAAATTTAAAAAAATATATACTTTCTTCACTGAAAGCAAAACGTAGGTAAAGAGTATTCAAAGTAGGAACTGGTCTACAGTTCAAAGTTCTTTGCTTCAGGCAATGCTGTGTTTCAGTAGGCTTTCCAAAGGCAGACAACAGCACAAGTAATCAGGTCTGTATCCTCTTGCATTCACTTTGCGAGACAGAGCAACAGAGAAAATGGAGTGCACTTTACAGAGTTGAACTAAATGAAGCAGAATGTTTGCTGAGAAGACGATCCATTTCAAGTGGAGCTGCCCCCCGTAAAAATGATAAGGCAGTTATGAAATGGGAAAATTGCACCACAAAGATTTAGTAAGCAGACAACGTGGCAAAGCAAAGTACTTCACAGTTGTAATTATTTTTGAACAGAAGCAAGTAAGCTACAGTGTTGCCTTTTCTGTACTAAGCAAGCCTTGCAGCTGTCTGTGATGGTGCACTTTAATTGCAGTTGCATAAATCAGTGTTTGCGTAATAAATGCATCAGACGGTTAGGCGCTTCAGGCACTCATCTTTCTCTATAAACTCTGTATTGGATCTTTATTAACTTTAAATTTAAGCAGAAAAGCAAGTTATTTACAAACAACTGTGAATCTTGCAAATCCTCCCATTTCCTACCTAAAATAACCCTTCTATCAGTCCAGCAGCTGTTCTTCCAATTTAAGTACCCTGATTTTTCTCACCAACTCACCTGCCCTGTAGTGTGCGTGCAAAACATGGCCAGCTCTCCCTGTATTCAGCCTCTTTCTCCTCCTTCTCAGGTCTGGAGTTGCGCCCATGCATAAAACTTCTCTTCCATGAGGGACGACGGTCCTGACTCTGGGGACAATACCTAGCAGACAGACCCAACCTGGTTTATACAAAAATCCCATTTTGTCTTTGTACATATGTCTTTGGGAGCAAAGTGGTTCTACCTGGTCATCTCTATAATGTCCTCGAGTAGGAACTCCTCCACTGGGAATGTCAAACCAGGAATGTGGATCATTGGGCAGTTGTCTGAACAGAGGAAGAAATGGTAAATGGTGAGAGGAGCAGCTCAAGCAATTAAACTGCTAGATTTCTGCTGACGATTCAGTGAAGAAATTAGTGAGCTGCGTACCAAAATATGCAGAAAACTTCTCTGCATTGAGTGTAGCACTCATGAGGATGACCTTGAGGTCATCCCGGAGGTTGAGTAAGTCCTTTACAATGATGAGCAAAACGTCTGACTGCAGGTTCCTCTCGTGGATTTCGTCCAGCACCAGGTGACTGATACTGGACAACAATCTGGCAATAAAAGCAGGAAAAGCAAGGAGTTTTTTGAAAGTTTCGCTCATGTCTGTTTAAAGGGTTTTAGAAAAAAAAATATATCAGGTGGATATCATACCAAAAAGGTCATGATATGTTAACTTCTCTTGATTCTCTTAAAAAAGAAAATAAAAATTTTAAGAGAAATTTAAATTATTTTAAATCGGAGGCCAACAGGGTGCAGACTTTGCCAAAAAACCTTTTAAATTTAAGTGTTGAACAGAGATGTAGTCCATGCAGATGTCCACTTCTAAACCAACTGATGTGCAAATTTAGCTTAATGCCAAAAATCCAGCATTTTGTCAGAAAAGTGTAGTCCTGAAATGACTCACTAGAGTCGTGCCAATGAAAGAGCACGAAGCGAGACAAGGAAAAACTGGCACTTTCACTTAGTCTGTCTTTTTTTTTTTTTTTTTTCTGAATACACTTAGAATGCAAAGACAAGCATGGAGGGATGAGTCAACAGAAAATAGGGACCCATACTAATGAATCTTCCACAGACAGTAGCGTCAACCCCAAATCAATGGGGACAAAACAGAGTGACACAAACGAAGGACAGCTGGAATGGAGATCTGGGGAGAAAAAGCGGAGAAGATGTAAAGGGGAAAAGATGTGAACAGGATGAGAAAGCAGAGACAGAAGCAAACTCACGGGTCTGAGCGAAGCCACTGAAGAATAATGCCTGTTGTACAGTACAGGATCGAACCTTGTCTCCTTGGTAACCGGCTGGAAAATGGGAGAAGAAAAAGAGAAATAAAATAATTTGTGTGTCCTAAATTACACAAATGTAATATTAAGGTCACCAAAAGGAATGCTGGATTTCTCTGAGAAATGAACTTGTATTTTGTAACTTAACTGTTGTATTTTCACCATCCTTCACTAATTTATTTTAAAGAAGCAACATTCATGTTTAACCTGTACACAGAAGTGAACATAAAAATCTTGGTGATACAAAAATTATACTATGCAATAAAATTGACTACAGTAAGGACTTGTATGTGTGATAGCCTCCAATCAGGCTTTAAGTATTAGGTCAGTGAGGAAAGGTTTGTCCAATGAATTATAAAATTACTTGTCTTTTAATATTAAATGCAGAAACTGTCTTATGACATCTGAAAAATGGAATTCACTGACAACTGAGCATTAACAGGTTTCTTGTATAACTGATCCAAGATTGATATGCCAAAAAAAAGAGAAGTATGAGAGAAACTTTTTTTTTAAATAAATGAAGCCCAGTGCAGAGTTACTACATATTTCAAAAAGAGAGAAAAAAAAAAAAAACTAAGTAAATGCAACATAAAGAACTGAGAATCCATATGTATCAATGGTAACATACTAATAATGAAATATAGTCATAACCACATACTGTGTGAAGGACCCTGTAACTCTGGTTTAGAAAGCCGTTAAGCTGCAAAGTTCATTATTAGTACTATTATTTTAAGACAACGCTTAAAAAATAAAAAAAAATTACTAAACTGCTGAAGCTCCCTAAAGGCAAATAGCCTTGTACTCTATGCACATATTATCGCACAGCGGTTGCTATACTGCAGTATTACAGAGCAACATGTTCACTGTGTGGTTATTCCATTATTCATAAATCCTCTGAGCCCTGTTTCTCAAACACTAGCACTGAAACAGTTGGCTGCTTTACCTGGCTACTACCCAAACCTTGCACATACTGAGAAGGTCCCGTCACCTTCATTTTCCTCCGTGACGGTGAGAAGTGACATGACTGGGGCCAGTAATCTTAGGTAATGTTAGCTCATAAGAGAATAAAAAGGTGTATGGAGTGAGTACTCGCTACTGTCAGTGAGCTAAATCAATTGTGAAAAATCAACCAGAGGAGATCAGCCAAAATCTGTCAACTGTAAGGTTATGGACCCCAAACATCATAAATATGATCATGTTGAAATTTCTGATGAACTATTATGAAACAGAACATTTATTATGGCGACCCATCCAATAGAAATCACATTTAATATAATATTTATCAGCAATGCTGATCCACACAAACTGGTTCCTTGCAAATACAGCTGGAGCTGGCAAAGGAAGATTACTTGTGTTTTGTCCAATTTGTATGCGGTCTTTAAAGAAGTTACTTACCCACTGAGAGAAGGCTTCACTTTTTTGAGATTAATTGCTATGTAGCGAGAGCTTTTCCATCATTAGAAGATTAACAAACCAGTGCCAACACATACCCACTGAGAGACACCCGTGGTCTCTGTGACATTAACAGTGAGCGATGACAGCACAGCTGCATGAATAGCTCAAAAAGATGCTTTTACAGTTCGCCTAGCCTTCATTTAACTTCTCAAGCTGCATACAAGAGTAAACTGCTTTTGTTCAATTCTTGTTGCACATTATCTAATGTGTGTGTGTTTTTTTTAAATTCTGTGACATTCATTTACCTATATATTTCACTTATCCATATTAAGTTCAGCTTTCGACCAAGTGTATTGTAGGCCATGTATACAAAAAAGATAATGTAGATCTTGCATGAAACATCGCAGTTCATTAAGCTTTTAATTTACATATAAATTAGCTGTCATATAAGCATTATATTAGGACTGTGTTAAAAGTGCTAACTGTGACAAAATCGGTGTTCAAGATATGCAAATCTGTTTGACTCTGACAAAGCGGCTGACATCACCAACTTAAGTCTGAACCACAAAGCCTCAGCTGTTTCCTCCAACCTTAAAAACAGTCCAGTCCAAGTTTAGTCCACAAACAGAAATAATCAGGGAGGGAAATGAAACAATTTCTGATTTCTGCAACCGTGCTTAACCGACTGTGACTGGAGTCTTCACCAAGTCAAATCCAATGGAAATTAGCTTTTTAAACAAGTCAGTTCTTTTGGTTTCCTAACCTCTAAACCAGGGATGGACAACTCCAGTCCTCGAGGGCCGGTGTCCTGCTGGTTGTAGATGTGTTCCTGATCCAACACACCTGAATCACATATAGGAGGTCATTAGCAGGACTCTGGAGAACTTGACTGCATACTGAGGAGGTGATTCAGGTGTGTTGGATCAGGAACACATCTAAAACCTGCAGGACACCGGCCCTCGAGGCCTGGAGTTGTCCATCCCTGCTCTAAACCAATAGCAGAATGCCAATTAAAGAGAATGAACTGAAAAAGAGAAAAGATTCAGTGAGCAGCAGCTCTCTGGGTTAAAATGCCTTGCTGATGCCAGAGTTCAGAGGAGAAAGGCCAGACTGCTTTGAGCTGATAAGAAGGCACCAGTAACTCAGATAACCACTGGTACATCCAAGGTATACAGAAGAGTATCTCTTAAAGCACAACAGGTCAACTTGAAATAGATTTAGCTAACAGGAGTAGCACCTTTAGCCAGAAAATTGAGGCCACAATTCATACCAGCTCACCAAAATTGGACAAGAAGAAGATTGTAAAATCTCCTCCTGGTCTGGTGAGTCTCAATTTCTGCTGCAACATTCAGATGGTAGGGTCAGAATTTGGCATAAACAACATGAAAGCATGGCTCCATCCGGACTTGAATCAACAGTTCAGGCTACTGGTGGTGTAATGATATGAGGGATATTTTCACAGCACCTTTTGGACTCCTTAGGTCCAGCTGAACATTGTTTAAATGCCACAGCCTACATGAGTATTGTTACTGTATTATTACCTATATGACTACAGTTCTCCCATCTTCTGGTGGCTTCCAGCAGGTTAAAAATAACATTAACAATATCAGAAGGCTCAGATCATTTCTTAACATGACAATGAGTTCATTATAGTCAAATGGCCTCCACAGTGACCAGATCACAATCCAGTCGACCATCTTTAGTGAAATAAAACCGTTGCATCACGGATGTGCAGCCAACAAATGTGCAAAACCGTGTGATGCTATCGTGTCAATATGGACCGAAATCTGAGGAATGTTCCGAGCACTTTTTGAATCTGTGCCACTAACAATTAAGGCAGTTTTGAAGGCAAAAGAAGGTCCAACCCAGTACAAGCAAGGTGACATATAGTGACTGAGTGAGTGAATCCTACATTAATTTTAAGCACAAGAACATTTGAAAAGTGTTCCTTACCTCTGCAGGCGGATTTGGTAACCACAGGAATTCCCATTCCCAACACTTTCTGCCCTCTCTGATGCTACACGCTCTGCAACCTGACGGTAAGTACACACGTAAAAAACAGGATTTAAGAGCACTGACAGTACTGTAAAAAATATAGCAATAATATCCAAATGACTGATGCAGCAAATGGCACTGTATATAAATGTATTCCCACAACACCTTTGCATTGCCCCACTGCATGTATGCATTCAAGTATTTGCTCATCTGCCTTCATACACACATATGAACCTGAGTGACTCCAATTCATCCTAAAGGTGTTCTATCAGGTTGAGGTCCAGACAGTGCAGGTCAGTCAAGTTCTTCCACACCAAACTCACTCATCCATGTTTCCAAGTTTGGAGGTCTATAGCGATTGACTCTGCAGAAAGTTGGTGACCTCTGTGTACTACGCCTCAGCATCCACTGACCCTGCTGTCATTTTACACGGCCTGCCACTTCGTGGCTGAATTGCTGTCATTCCAAATCGCTTCTACTTTGTTTTAATACCACTAACAGTTGACTGCAGAATATTTAGGAGCGAGGAAATTTCACGACTGGACATGTTGCACAAGTGGCATCCTATCACGGTACCATGTTAGAATTCACTGAGCTCCTGAGAGTGACCCATTCTTTCACAAATGTTTGTAGAAGCAGTCTGCATAGCTAGCTGCTTGGTTTTATACACCTGTATCCACGGAAGTGATTGGAACACCGAATTTCAATGATTTGGATGGGTCAGTGAAGACAATATAGTGTATATAGTGAAGTGTGGGAGTCTGTATTTTGCAGACATTAATAGGCTACTTTCTCATAGATTATTTGCTGTGTGTGTGCAAATGGATTCATGGTCCTGTGTTTGTGTAAATTTGCAGTGCTCTGTGGTTACACAATGACAAGGATTCTGAGCATTCACCCTACGCAGAGGCTTAGAGGCACATGTGGATGCACTCCTACTAAAAGTTAACAGATGACAGTGATGCCTCCACGTGTAGGTCAAATACTGACTAGTTAAAAAGATGTTTTGATAGCAGAGAGACTAGCCCTGGGGGGAGAACTAGCAGCTCTGGGAATCAAAGGTGACCACCTGGCCTATCCCATAGAGAAACAGTATAAGAGAAACACTACCATAGCAACCACATTTAAAATCAGTAGGCACACAACAAAATATAATCCTTCACAGGCCAGCAGAGAACATACCGAAATGGCACTGATGCGACGAGGCTGCGTGCAGACCACACGGCACATTGAGCCCATGCCTCTGTTGATATGGTCGTCTAGGATGAATTGAGTGACCTGAGTGGTCTTTCCACATCCGGTCTCCCCACTCACCACTAGGACGCGGTTAGAATTGATCAGTGTTACCAGCTCCTAAGAACACAAGTATTGAAGAGGAATGATTTGCAGATGAGGAGAGAAGGCAAACGATAAAAAAAAAAAAAAAGAAATAAATTTAATTTGAAAAACAGAAATTCAGTTTTAGCAGAACTTGTGCAATTCACAATGGAAGCTCATTTGCATATGAAATCAAACACTTGCCTCTTTTTTCCCATAGGATGGTAGCTTCTCCCGAAATTTCTGAAGGAACAAATGATAAGTAAAAATCAAAAAAAATAAGAACAGATGCTCAGTATTTAAATTTTCAGAATAAGTACAATCCTAGTACATGAGAAAATGTATCTAATTCTAATAACCACAGATTATTACCATTTCCACTCAGTAATTCAGTAACGCAACAGTAACTCCTTGGAATAATAAAAGCCATTATCGTTTTGTTTCATTATTAAAAATACAAAGTTCGACATCAAACAACAACAAATGACTGATGTTGTAGGCATGTTGATATCTAAACTCATATAGCAACAATTTCATTCAACATACTGGACTAGCAAAGAACTCTGTCACTACTTGAGCTATTTTAATAACAATGTTGATGCTAGATGCTCAAACTTTCAGTGATGATATATCAGATTTTTTAGCAATCAAAACTCTCACCAGCATTTCTTTGTACTTTGGATCTGATTTCTTGCTCTGCAGATCTCTCTTCAAGTAGTCATCCAGTGATCTGTCTCTGACTACTTTGTGAACTAAGAACTCCGCATCCTTATCTCTAATAATTGGCTTCTCTCTCTCCTCCTTCCCTTCCTGATCTTCTTCATCCCATGTGTCTGGAGGCTCGTCCTTAACTGCTGTTGTAGACAAATGACTAGGAAGAAAAAAAAACATTAAGGGGTATAAATATCAACAATATTACCTGGAAATCCTTACAATGCTGGTTGTTGTGGACAATTATTAAATGATTAGCAAATTTAACTCTTTCACACAAAGTTACCTTTGCGATTTGTCAGTTACTTTCTTCTGGCCTGGACTATCTTCTTCCTCAGATTTGACCTCAGTCTTCAGCTTAACTTCGTCAGGCAAATCCCCGTCAAAGTAACTAATGGTCATAAACATGCTAATCAGTCATAATGTCAGCAGCTGAAGGTGGAAAAAGTGCTGGAACCCCAGGATGTGTCAGCCTGTCCTTAGTTCATTGTGAGTTACTGTAGTAATGACACTCAAGTCACAAATAAAAAAGCTGTACTGTTCTCACCAGTGGCCACTGTTCCTGTTGGCTGTTTGCCAGTCATAAGAGGTAGAGGCTCTTGCATCCTTGCTTTCCCTCTCTGGGCCAAGCTGGTCATTCTGGACAGAGTTAAGCAGCTCTGTAATGTGTTGCTCTCTTGCCTCATCCATCTGGACTACCGCCCGCTGCACAGGTAAAGGGGAAGAGGAAAGTCAGCCATGACCTTGCAGAGGTGTTTTCCCAAATTTCCCTTTACACCACTGGAATAAGACACTGCCATTAACCCTTTGAAACTGTGATGAATATGTATGCATTAGCAATATATATATATATATTGGTGTAAATGCAGTTTTAAATTGTTCTATATGCCAAATCCTGTTTTGATTTTACAGGTGGGGAAAAAACAGATGCTCGTTTAAATCCAGAAAATCAAATCAGTAAGTGCAGTTTCATGGAGACAGGCCACTTGGATGAATAAAACCTCAGATGACATTAGCAGAAATATAGTTTTATGAGCAGAACTGATATAAAACAAATGTTGTAAAAGCAATTGTGTCTTCAACTTACCAAGAGGCAAAATGTGACTTTCTGTGTTCAGATCATTGTGCACGCTGAACAATTTTCTAATTACATCAACTAATTTCCCACACTTTGTTGCTGAGACTTGATTTCAGAAGAAATTACAAAGAGTAACTTTTGCATCCTTCACACTTGAGCTGAAGTTCCTAATAGGGTGGCTACAGTTACACAGACACACCTTCAATGTTCAACATGAGCATGATCTTAAACACAATCCATACCGATCTCCGGTCAGCTTGTTTCCTCCTCACGGCTCCATATTTTGCGTACCACAGACCAATCTCACGGCCCTTCAGATGTGGAGGAGGACGGTCTATTCCCTGATCCTGGTCAAAGTCGCAACTGTTTCCTCTTGAACCTCCTCTGTCCCATCTTTCTCTGCTGCCATCTCTGAAACCACGACCTCCTCTTCTGCCTCTTCTTCCTCCGCCGCCGCCATATCCATAACTCATAGTGCAGTCAGAAGCAAGGAATGCACGAGCCAAATGCCAAGAAAACGTCAGGAACTGTCCGTTAACCAGGTTCGGATAGCTTACCCCTACTGGCTAACTAGCTGTATTCAATGGATTTGCGGACCACAGATTCAAGTTAAAAATAATGTGACGACACTCATGCAGCTACTAATAGTTGACTTCTTGACAGCTACATGTAAAACTCAAATTCCGTCCCTGTAATGCACTTAGAACGTTCTGCTTTAAAAGCGTCAATTTAGATTCTCACTGTTGCCATCCGGCATGTCGCAGAATTACGCCGTCACATTTTCAGCAAGTGGATATTGACGTAGCGCCCTGGGATTGGTTGCTCGCCGTGTTGCGGCTGTAAACGCGATTTAATTAATCTAGCTGACTTTTTCAGAGGCATTTGTCATCGTTAGCCTAGTAATGGAACTTTGCTATACATGATTCATTCAGTTGTTTATTTGATTATGCCATTTTTATGGTTATTACGGTTGTGGATGTCTCATTTTCATCACCGCTCGTACCAGATGCAGAGATAATCTGTGAAAGAGGTGCGGTTATTATTGAAAAGACGCCTGTTCTTTCTCCCTAACATCACATCGATGCCCAAAGCGGTTTACTGTATTGGTCAGGGCACTGGGGAGGACTTTTACTTTCTCTGGGGCAAAATGCTACCCTTTCAACATCATGCCTGTATGCCTCGAAGATGCCTTGAGGCGTTGAGGATGTAGTGTGCGAGTGCAGAAAGTAAAAAAATTGATTCCATCAATAAATACAAGTTCGCTTACACCACTGCAGACTCTAAGATTGCCATCTTCTTGCTTTAGAATTTAGGAATATTTGCCAATGAATTTTTATTTCCGTTTTTGTGGTATTTAGTAACTCAGCGGTCTTCGCTGATAGAGAGGGTCTTCACGGCTACAAAGATTAATCTGCCATCTCACTCTTTCAATTTAGGAATAGTTTCAAATGAATTTAAAATCTTATTTTTCCAGTAATTATCACTGATCTCTCAAGAGATCCTTTCATGATCGGTGGAGCTCCTTTTCTTAGGAGCAAGCTCTTGATTGGGGATTTTTTTGTAATACATCCGACTGTCCGACTGATTTTTTTGTTCTGATGATCTGAATGCCCTTATTTGTGCAGACAAGTTATTAAAGTTTTCACTGAGCTTTTCTTTACATATCATCTTTCTATTGTTCTTTTTTTCTTCTTTTTTTTTTTTTTTTTTTACTAATTAGTTCCAGTGTAAATAGTGCCCTCGCACTTTAACCTTCTCATTAACAATGGACAAGTTTGACAATCTGAGCTTGTCCAAGTACTTTTGTGTCATTTAGCAGAAAATGTTCATTCCCTCTTAATCTTACTTCCCTAAGTAGATTTAGTAGTAGATTTGTTTAGAGTCTTGCTAAATGTGCCTGTGCATTAAATACCAGTTTAAGAAGAGGATCCAGGGACTGAAATAAGCTGTACTTGCTGTTTATTTAACTAGATTTTTTAACCTTCTGGGGCCACCGTCTGTGCACAGACAAAGACTGCTCCCACTGGTACACTATAGCTTAAGGAACATTAGGGAATGACCTGTTATCTGGGCCTTAAAGGTTAGAGCCAAATGAAAAAGATTCACCATGACTGCTGACTGTCACCTTAAAGGGTCTGGCTTCAGTATTGCAGCACTGTTTCAAATGTAATCTGTTGGTAGATTTGAAGCTGGAAATGCACTTGATCAATAACATTAACAGTTTATATATATATATATATATATATATATATCCTAAAGTAGTGGGACATGCTTTTCAAGTAACTGATTCTTTTAAATCAGCAATTGGGTTTGCTTTGTTTTTACTTCTGGCATTTGTTGTGGTTATCAGTGCAGTTTTCTCATTTCTGTACATCACCCTTCGCTGACTCTGTTTCTGAATGCTCCCAATCTAATTGGATTATGCTCTGCATTCTCTTATTTCAAATTATCTGCAATGTTATATGAGGAAAAAGACGTGCTTCTTTCTGATTACCTCCCTCTACTCTCTGTCTTTGCCTTACATGTTAAAAGCAATAGACACCATATCTGTGCCATGAAGCACATTTCACAGATGAGAGAGTAGAAAGCGTGGTGCGCAAAATTTGTGCAGGATGTTCATGGGAAGTGACAGGGTAGATCCCACCCTTAATTTTTGTTACTGTCAGGAAATATCACGCATTGCCACTTATAAATTAATTCTTTCTTTTCACACACTATGCGATCATCATAACCATCTAAGACATTTGATTTCCTTTTATAATCTATGAAATGAATACTTAAACAGTACTTTTACATTCAACAATTTTGTAAGTAAGGAGATACATTTAGAAGAAAATAATTTCCTAGAGCACAGAATAGTCATTTTTTTGGTTGAAATTATTATTATTATTATTATTTTTTATCAATTTCTGTGAAAGATGTGTCTAATTTATGTAAAATCTTATTTTCAGTTTATATTTCAAAAGCTCATTTCCATCAATTTTTATCTCATTAAATCTCTAAATGGTCCTGCTTTACAGATGCTCCCTGTTCAGCTTTGACAGAAATATATTCAATTGCATCTTTGGGCATTAAGAAAATAAAATAAATCCACAATGAACAGGTAAGCTTTGAGTTGGGAGTGACTCATGTTTTCACCTCAGCGGCCAATACTTTTATCTTTGCCATTATTTTGAACTCTGAGTACTATCAATATCTCTGCTGGGTGCTTTAAAGAAAACAGATGGGGGATTTAAAATGAATGGATGTCAGGGAGAAAAAGATACAGAAAAATACTGCCAAACTTGAGAGACGGTATTAAAAAACATGCTGTGAGGAAAGCCTATTGAGTAATGGAGGAGTTGGAAACCAAATTACATGAAAGAGGAAAGAGCTGTTTCATATGCTCCAAGCCTCCATTCCCTAAACCTCTCAGTGCTGTTGCAGGTGTTCAGCTCATATACACACCATGTTTGTTACCCTAGGGGCTATCTGTGATCCATACAAGCAATCTGACCACATGAATCTCAAAAACCTCAAATAAAAAGCCTCGAGTTTTAATATAGTGATTTTATCTCCTGGATTTTTCCATTTTCAGAAATGTGTTAGAGGTGCATGTGTTGTACTACAGGTCTCAAACAGTGCCACTGATGCTGCATTTTGATGCAGGCTTACCTGCACCTTATTGTTTCAGTATAATCAGTGAGGTTGCGAGTGGGCGGTGAAAGTCCTTGAATCAGAGAGAACTGATGAAAACATCAGGAATAGCTTCTGGTCAAGGCTTTTGATATTGCAGTTTTGTTTTTTGTTGTTTTTATATTATGCTTTTGCAGCCTCACGCAGTATTCTCAAATTTTCTCCTGCTTTCTTGCAATTCAGTTTCCAGTGTCTCTCTTCCTCTCGTATAAAAGCTAAAAATAAGTGTCCACTATACACAAATAATATATAATGAACAATTTCTGAATCTTGCCCATAAAATACCTTATAGAAGAAATGCATTTTTGCTGCTGATTTTCTGCCATCTTGAACATGGTGCAGAATAAAGGCATCATACAGCTGTTGTGGATTAGTCACATTCCTGCCCTAGGGGCACAGCAACCAATGATGTTCCATATTATATAGGTCAGTCTCTAAAGTGGTTAACTGCTGCGCTTTATTTGTCTTTTATTCTGTAGTAAATAATCTCATTTGAATCCAAACTGCATGTTACCAAATAAGTCCAGATGGTTGACGTGAAGGAATAAACATGCAAACACTGGTGCAGCTGATGTGCAACTGTGAATTCTTAATAACAAGACAAATAACAATTATTGGATGAATTTATGAAAATTCTGGAGCAGAAGCCAAACTGTAGTTTAACAGTCAGAATAACCACGTGATGGACATGATGGAATTACATCCACTCTGTTACGCTGGAAAGATGGAGCAGTGCTCAGCTAAAAAAAACCTTTGGCACCATTAACAGTTAAAATGGTTGACATTTAATACAATGTTACATTCGTCACGATTCATATGCCTGTACAGTATTTTCGCTCACATTTTGCCCGGGAGCACTTGAATTAGGAATGCATCGCAGTACTGTTGGAGGCAATTTTCTTGTATGAATCTTTAATAAGAACAGTCTTCAGGAGGATGGGAGACATTGATGCCTGGTGACTCCCTAAAGAACAATTCAAAAGCTTGCAAATGAAGTCCACACTGTGCCAGTACTGTGTTGAAGATCAAGGAACCAAACAGCTAACATATAGGACACCACCATAAAACAAACATAAATACATATATACTTTAAAATTGGTCTTGAATACCTATTCCACTGGGGGTTTTTTTGTACACACAAGTACATGGATATGTGCATATAAGTGATGATGTCATTTGTGAGAATGAAGATTGATATGACTGAGAAAGAGACACTTAACCCCATTTAAACAATACTGATTTACACAATCCCGTCTCTGATTTTTTTTTTACCCCAGTTCTGAATTTATGCACGTAGTTGATGGAAAGTAAGAGGTCCCTGTGGTTTACTGATTGGATGGGAGGCGAACTGAGCGGGCAGATAGATGATCCCCCCGAAGTGGTTCTGGAATGTACATTCATATGCTGCCTGCTGTGGTAAAATATGCACAGTCACTCATTTAAATTGCACTGAAAGCGTGCAAGGCAGAAAACGGTTCTGCGTAAGTATGCTGTCAAACTCTTCTTCAGTAATCACTTCAAGTCTCCCAAAAATGCTTGCTTCACCGCCCTCTTCCTGTTTTAAATCCTAAATATTGATGTTGGACACCCCCACCCCCCACCCCCCCCATAATTAGATATCAGATAGACATTTCAGACATAGCAGCTGGATGCAAATGAAGCACAATTAAAATAAATATATGCAGAATAAACACATTCTTTTATGGTAAGCATATGAGGATCACGTATCATCTGCTCTCAAACATATACCCTCATCTCTGTGGGCACAGATACTAAAATGCATAACACGTGCTCAGATGAGTCAGATAGATGGGTCAGGTGACCCCTCGCCTCACGGCTGAGTCACCGGTGACATAGTCTGCTGGAGCTGTTTCATGTCAGACATGTGATCACACCTTCGTCCTTTTTTCTTTTTTTTTTTAAAACATCTGTGATTTTTTTTTCTCTTACTACCCTCCTCTGTGATAACAAACTGCCATATGGTGAAAGCAGGAATACAGATGCACTGCTATAATACTGGTTCTCATCTACCCTCCATTTGGTTTATTCCCTTTAGGTCTGTGTTTCACTCGATTTACTACTATATATCGTTTTACAGTCTAATCTATCACCGTGCACTCTACATATAGGCAGTAAATGCGCTCTCCTGATATTGGCTTAAGAGGAAGTACAAGAATAGGCAAACAGGCTATTACAGTCTTCCGCTAAGCTTCTATTTGGGTCACCTGTCAACTCTGTTAGAGTGGTGATCAGAAAGAAGTAAATGTGGAATGATTAGGAAATTTGTCTCACAGCCTTTAGTGTATGAGGTGCTTTTTCCAACCTCCTCCCGAGAGCCACCTTATTATTATTCTGCATGTATGTCACTCTTCCCTCTCCCCAGCTTGCTTTCTGTAGGCCTCATTGAGCAGCTGTATCTCCTCATGATACCCCGAGCTCTCCTGCGTCTGCCGTCGGCTGTTCTGCCGATGAGCTTCCACAGTGTCAGGTATAGTGATATTTATGGTCTCTGCTTCTGTGGTGCCGCTGCTGGGGATGAGCAGGGAGTAAGAAGCAGTCTCACCCAGGTCACAGGAGACAAAGCGGTTCTCCCTTCGTGAGTAACGAAGTGACGGCGAGCGGGCATGGGTGGAGGACTGACTGATGTTAGATATGATAGAAACGCTGTCCATGGCCTCTTCATTGTCACAAATCTCCAGAACCTCAAGGTGGATCTTTACATTGGTGTCCCCCACGCCAGCTCCAATCCCCATCTCCATTCCGATCTCCATCCCCATTCCCACGCAGCTGGCATTCACATCTCCAGCCTGGACTCCTGATGCTGTTTCGTCTGCACTGGGCTCATGGCCAACTGACTTGGAGCGATATACTTCCACCTGAAGAGAAGAAAAATTTATAATGCCAGTTATTATACAAGTTAAACAAAACAATTTCCACCACAGGGATCATTCGAGTCTTTCCATATTTTGTTTTGAACCACTGTGTGTAAGTGGCTTATACACAGTGTTATATCACATGATGTCCTACAAAAATATTTCACTGAGTTATAATTAATTTCTCTAACTTTATCCTCCATGAATCTTTTCTCAGTGGAAGCTCATCAATAAATTTAAAAAGGCATGATTGTATTTATTCTGAGCAAGAATGCTGTAGTACCTGAACTACTGTCAGGTACTATTCCAGGAGTTAAACTCAGTCTTGCGACATGAGTTTAAAAGAAGGGAGTGCTGAGATAGCCATTACCTTCTTGGCATTGTTCGGGGAGATTTTTCGACCATCACTGCTGACTTCATAGGTGGAGAGCGACAGCGTCTTCCCTGTAGGTGCTTGTAAAGATACAGTTCCCTGAAAGGCGCACAGGGGGATTGATAGCCCACCTGATGACCGCTGCACAGGGCAAAACAGTGAAATGAAAAAGAACAAACATTCAGTCAGCATTTAGCACATCATCTTTATTTGAAAATTAAATAGGCATGTCTTATTTCTTGAAAATACTAAAAGACTTATTACTAAATTCCACCTTGGCTGCTCATCATACGATTGACAACAAGGAGCACTCCCACAGTGCAAACTTCTGCCAAGGCATTATTTACTCTTAAAGGAATAGTATTGCATTTTGTATATATTCATTTTGCTTTCTTTGTTCTTTTTAAATGTACTTTAAGAAGTTTGTAGTGCAGCAAAAATCAGATAATGGTAGCATGACAGATGTTTACTTTGATTACACCAAACTCAGCTTCCCTGTCAACAAACCCTTCTCCAGCTATTCCACCTCTCATGTAAGAACTCAGTCATAATGTAAGATTTTGCATTTGCCTCCTCCCTACCAGTCATCGCTGAAACCTCCTCTCTCATTTTGTAGACCTCACCGGACCACCACCTCAGTCTCTCACTGCCCACTGTCATTAAATCAGTTTGTGGTAGTAAGTTTAGTTTGTGTAAATAAACCTTTCACACGGCTGTTTGAGTCTGCTTTCTGGGTCCAGCCATAAGCAAATCATGACACATGTAGGAGGAGGTAACAGGTATTGATTTGTAAATAACTGGACGTGAATAACTTTATTATCTACAATAAACTTGACAATACATTCTTTAAAGATAACACATTCTTTGCTTATCTAAAGAAGGCAGATGTGAAATGTAAAAGTGAGGTCAGAGGTCAAATGTGACATGATATTTGGCTGCAAACTATAATGTCATATTTAGAACCCCATATAACAGTATCATTTCCTAAATGTTGCCAATACAGGCAATATAATTTTAAGCATAGTTTTAAAGACAAAAAGACATATTATGAAAGTTTGACCTTATTTGACCTTGAAAAGGTCAGAGGTCCAACATAACGTGATATTTAGAATCAACATATATCATTCCCTATACGCCTGTAAGTTGTCAATACAAACAGGTAGTAAGAAACAGCTCTATAGAGCATTATTACTTTGACCTTTAGATCAGTCTTTTGAACTTGAAGGAGAGGTCAGATGTCAAATGTGACATGAGATTTTAATTGTTTATACTTTCTATATGTTGACAATACACACCACATTTGTAAGAATCATAGTTTCTAAGTTATAAGGCTTTTTCTCAGTTTTGCATCAATAAATCATTAAGTTGACCTTGAAGACTTTGGTGGATATAAACCAAATTTTAATGGATTGTTAAGATGACCCCACTCTACACCCCTACAAAGTTTTATAAGAATAAATTCAGAACTTTTCAAGCTATCGTGCTTATGGACAGAATGACACACATGCGAATGCTACCAAAAGCATAACCTCCTTGGCAGCGGTAATAAATACAAAGCACCTAATGCTTCATAGCGACTGCAAAGTCATTTTCCATCTCATTGCTGTTGTTTAAACTAATTGGGGTTATATTATGTGCACGATGTCAAGTGCAGGAAGATGAATGTGTTGACCAACCATTTCTGTCCCAAGAGGTAATGAGGCTTACATGTAGAGCCCTAACAACAGCTGTTAAAATGAGATGAAAATTAGGTTTGAATAGCAAAGTTTCAGTGCAGTTTCAGTATCAGTCAAAATTTTCAGAATGTCTTATTAGCTTGCTTTTAATTATGAGGCTAAATTTTTGCATTTTTAATCATAGTTAATATTTTTCAGTCACACATTTACACTGTTGCAGAGATTATGCTACCACAGAGTACATCAAAGGAAGCCTCTGTGAAAATTATATTTGAGATGGTGCATATTGATGGCAGAGGAAAATAGAAGCATCCTGTGACACTGCAGTAGGGAGACCTGTGGCAGGTCTAATTAAGCTTCAAAATAATTTAGTTAAATATAATAATTTGATTGCGACTATGATGCACAACAGAAACAAAAGGGATGCCAATCTCTTGGCAAATCTCCCAAAATCTGTCTGGTTCCCTGTCATTATGTTTGCCTCACTGTGAGAGGAGAGAGACACACAGAGGGAGAGACAAAGACTACAAAGTTGAGCTGAAAACACATTGTCACATAAATCAAATAATGTTCAGAACACATCATGTGGGAAGCACACTGTGTTGAAAGCACGTGTATTTGTTTCTGGATGTTTTCACATGACTTCATTTCTTCATCTTACATATATTATACTATTCCAGCATGCTTCCCAAACCAAAATTATTGTGGCGATCACCTGATTTTTCCTTCCTCACTTAGGTTAACAATTTTCTTTTTTCTTTTTGAAATGTCTTTTTAAAAAATCCATAACCATTTCGCACCTCCTTTGTGCTGTCCTTCAAAAATCGATGAGGACTTTGGCCATATTTGCAGACCTGATCAGGTGAGTAATATGAATAGTATAAAGTAGTGTGAAGAGTAAAAATAAAGTCTGCATAGGAAGTAAGAAGTGGTGGGGCTAAACAGAAGAGTGGGGTGTGAATACTGTCAAATATTTTTAGTGAATATACCCATGCTTATCTGGTGGGTGGAGCGTGGAAGAGAGGGGAGAGCTATAAGATAGATCATTTCAAATTCTGCCCTTTTTTGCTTTTAAAGATTTCTGCCTACACAAATATGATGGATTTGATATTTTAAAATGAATATCAATAGTGCCCAGCTAGTGTATTCTAATATCTTTTGAAACTTTTCTCTACTGCCAATAGCAAGCTTTGGTCTTACCCAGTGATCTTCTGACTTTTAATGCCACATCAATGTTGACCCCAGTTCTTAAGGAAATGTCTACAAAACTACTGGACTGGTCACCATTGAATGTGGCAATGACATTAGCTTTGGAGATAACTTTTTTTTTCTTAAATGTGGTGTTATCGTGTAATCATTTGTATATTTGGTGGGTTGGCATAAAACTGAGCCAAAATATGGACAGGTTATTTAAGAGAAGAAGGAATGATCTGCATCACATAAAACTGTAATTAGTGACTTATTTATAGTCTATATGAAACCTGTCCACTCTCTTTCTACACTGAGAAATATAAGTGAAATATAACCATTAAACTCATGATGCCACGTGGGCTCGTTACTGTTGTAAAATCTTTCCCATTAATAGGTTGACTGCCTTTGCAGCCATTGATTCCTAACTAAGATTCATTGCATTAGCATGAGCAGTTATGCTTCAGTCTATAGGATGCACTAAATTCTATATAATCTTAACATTCATATTTCATACTTGCATTCCTGAACAGCAAAAAAAAAAATGTTTTAGTAGTTAAATGTTATGACTGATTAACCCCAAGGAACCCCAAGTTCCTTTACAATCTGTGATTGTCAGAGATAAAAATGGCACACTCCCAAAGCAAAGAAGAAAAGGTAAGAAAAGGTGTGCCGGCTCAAATTTGGGCTACTGGAACTAGAAGGTTACGGCATAAATGGACACGAGATGAGAACCGGGAACTGTTGGAATGTTACTACAC
>JAVDPK010002255.1:137414-150077 GCA_034780415.1 Cichlasoma orientale | reverse complement strand
TGGAATCGAACCCAGACCTTCCAGATGGTATTCTAACTGTGAGGCAGCAGTGCTAACCACCGCGCCACCGTGCCGCCACCATTCTTAATCCATAGGGTTTAATATGATGTTGGAAAAACCATGTTGATGTTCAGTGTTTTGTTGACCCATCTGCCAAACTCATCCTCCTCCCTATGTAGTCTATGGCTCTGTAAAAACTTTACCTGAATTCTTACTTTGTTTCCATCTTAATTAAGGGCTGGTTTGGTTTGTCTGACATATAGTTTTTGCTGCATGTCTTATGTCTTTAAACCACATCAGGAAGCATGAGTATTTCAAAGCATTTGATCTGATATACTTTGAAAACGGATGCTCTGTGCCCTCCTCCTCTGCACTGTGCAGCTTGCTGACTTGAAAGGGACAGTGAAGATGTTTAAGTGTGAAAGTAGTGTTGTTAGTCTGCAGAGTTGTTTCTATATAAACTGCAGTTTCCATTTACCTGTTTACACAGTGTCATATCAGCATTAATCATCTGAAAATGTCAAACACAAGAACACAGTGGGATACACGTCTTTGAACTAGTTCAAGCCAACACAGACAGAGACACACAAAGACAACAGATTAACAGGAAAGTTGAGTCAGGCTCACAGGAAAGGACTTGTCACACAAGTGACAAGTGAAGATATTTGCATAATGCCTGAACTTTGCATGTTGCCCTGAGTAGAGAGCTTTTGTTTCTCCTACATGTGACCCAGATGGCCTCCATAGCTCCTCTGATGACGAGCCAAGTCAGATTAGACTTTTTGTGCTAATGTTGTGATAAATCTTTCAGTAGATTACCCTGAAAACAAGGAGGTAAAAAGATGTTTTCAACTCTCTCATTTTCTTTATTGAACAATTAATAGCACACACAGAATGGAGGGGATCGAGATTTACAAGAAATATTTACATCTAGAGGTAATACACTGCCCAGCCAAAAAAGAAAAAAAAAAAACCCTCACATCCGCTAATATTTATTTAGACTGTCTTTCACACCCTTTCAATAAGCTTATGCATTGTCACAGGATTTATTTCCATCCAGACTTGCATTCGTTTTTCACAAAGATCTCATATTGATGATGGGAGAGACTGTACCATAAAGCCTTCTCCAGCACATCCCAAAGATTCTCAGTGGGGTTAAGGTCTGGACTGTGTGAAAATGACATTTCATGCTCTGCGAACCACTGTTTCACAATATGAGTCCAATCAATCCTTGTACATATGCCCTCGCCACCAGGGAAGAGAGACCAGGGCATGTTGCTAAACCTAGACCTGACCAACTGAAGCAATCAGATCATAATGCTGCCTCCACAGGATTGTACATGTGCACTAGGCATGATGGGTACATTGCTTCATCAGCCTTTCTTCTTACCATGATCACCAATCACTCGAGGTAAATCTAGACTCATCAGATCACATGACCTTTTTCCATTGCTCCAGAGTCCAGTCTTCATGCTCCTGAGCAAAATGAAGCCTCTTTTTTCTCAGATTAATCTCACTGGGGTTTTCCGAACTCTACACAGCTGTTTAGTCACAATCCACTGAGTTTTCTATGAGTTCTACTGTTGATTTTTTTTAAAAGATTTGATTTGACCAAACTTTTTTTCATCACAACCAATCAAGATTTTATCCGACAACATTTCTTCCTCGAAAGATGACGATTCACCACTCTCCTTCCAGGTGTTAATAATGTATTGTACAGTTCTTAACCCAGTTCTGCTTCAGAGATTTCCTTAGTTTTCTTTCTGAAATGGAATAGCACGACTACATGATGTGTCTTCCAATGTGGTTGTGAGAAGCTACTCACTGCATACGTTAGGGTTAAATAACCTACTGCCAGCTAAAACATACATTATATTGCCAAAGGTACTTGCTTGTCTGCCTTCACATGCATATGAACTTGAAAAGTTTAATATCATGTCGCACCACCCTTTCAATTCAAATAAATTTTATTTATGTAGCACCAAATCACAACAGTCACCTCAAGGCACTTTATATTGCAAGTTAAGGACCATTCAATAATTACAGAAAAAGCCCAACAATCGAAACAACCCCCAATTAGCAAGCACTTGGCAACAGTGGGAAGGAAAAACTCCCTTTTAACAGGAAGAACCCCCCGGCTGAACCAGGCTCAGGGAGGGACAGTCATCTGCCACGACTGGTTGGGGGTGAGGGGAGAGAGACAGAACAAAAGACATGCTTCAACTCTTCTAGTAAGGCTTTCCACAAGGTTTAGGAGTGTGAAATTTTTTGACCATTCTTCCAGAAGTGAATTTGTGAGGTCGACTGATGTTGGACGAGAAGGCCTGGCTCGCAGTCTCCACTCTAATTCATCCCAAAAGTGTTCTGTTGGGTTGAGGTCAGGACTCTGTGCAGGCCAGACAAGTTCTTCCACACCAAACTCACTCTTCCATGGCTTGATGGTCCTTGCTTTGTGCTCTGCTGCGCAGTAATGTTGGAACAGGAAGGGGCCATCCCCAAACTGTTTCCACAAAACTGGGAGCATGAAATTGTGCGAAATGTCTTGGTATGCCGAAGCATTAAGAGTTCCTTTCACTGGAATTAAGGGGCCGAGCCCAACTCCTGAAAAACAACCCAAGCACTTCCAGTTTTTTATAACACCACTAACAGTTGACGGTGGAATATTTAGTAGCGAGGAAATTTCACGACTGGAGTTGTTGCACGGGTGGCATCCTATCACGGTGCCACGCTGGAATTGACTGAGCTCCTGAGAGCGACCCGTTCTTTCACAAATATTTGTAGAAGCAGTCTGCATGCCTAGGTGCTTGGTTTATACACTGTGGCCATGGAAGTGATTGGAATTGGATTTGGCAATATAGTGTATTAATCACCTCAGTAATTATCCAATGGAACGCTCATACCTGTTTGCTTAGTTAAATCAGGTGGCGTTTTTGTTTTGGCCAGGTGGTATATTTTGCATTGAATTTTTGTAAGTTATACTTTCCTCTTTCCTTATTTTGGTACTATTGCTTTTGGAGTAAAACTAACTTATTGGTCCATTATATTTGTGAGTATTCTTATACTCACAAATTTGTTTTTATTTTGTTTGTTTTTTGTTCAGAAAGGGTATTATACCACAAATACAACATTTTGTTACAACTCAAATTCATGCTGAGAAATACGTCAATTTTTTTATTCTAAAAGGTTTTTTTAATAACCTTTATTGCCTTATTAGATACATCTCTTTTTAAAAAACCCAGATTACTTAGCACTTAGTGTCACAGAAGCACATTTTCAGAAATCTTGGCTCAGGCTCCTCTTACAGCAAACATCAAAACAACTTAATTGCTAACAGTGAACATTTCTGCTCTTCATGCTCTGAACGTGCTGCTTTTATCTCCGCTCATGATAACACAAATAAAGACTCACATGAATGCAAACCCAAGCGATACATTTGCCCTGCATGACAAGACAAAAGCCAAGAGGAAATCGGTCTTCGCTAAACACACACACACACACACACTCGCAGCCACTCACTCTTTGCTGAATGTGAGTTTTTCCCAGGAACATCCAGCCATAGCCTCTGGCAGTAAACCTGACCGTGAATGGATTTTAACACTTGACATGAGGATTACAAATGCTGGGAACTTCACTCCATTCACTTCACCCTAACAGGATTTCTGTGGCACCTATCATATTGTCTTTTGTCACAGTTCATTAAAAAAAGAAGAAGAAGAAGAAGAAAGGGTGGGCATAACCAGACCTTGATAAACTAGTTCGGAGTTACAAAGGGTCAGGAAATATTAGATTCACTTCCCACATTGTGTGGTGAGTGCCCTTTTCACGATGAATCTATACATATAGGAGACTCTCTTACCCAAGAAAATGACTTCATAGGTCTTTTGTGAAAGCTGCTGTTGCGACCTATAGATCTACCTTAAAGTTAAGAGAACTTTCGTGGCCTTGTGAATGGAGTGCTCCCGGAGGCTTATTTTTAATTAAAAGTTAGCATCGCCCTGGGCCCCTCAACAAAAGGTTTTGGGTTTTTTTCCAGTTTTTAACTTTTGCAGACAAAAAACTCTGCGGGAAATAAAATTATGTGGTGTGTGTTTTACCGAACCAGTTAATATTAATTCAATAACTTCTATTACTTAACTGCAATTAGCAAAATTAAAAAGCTAATATTGGGTACTGTTATGAGGGGGAAAAACACCCTGAAAATATCTAAGTCTCATGTAAGCTATAGATGTTATTTCACGCATCTTGTCTATTCATTGCCTTGACAAAGCAAAAATCAGCACCCTGGTTACCTAGAAAGTGGAGATTTGTAACATGTGTTCAACATTGTAAGAAGGTGTATTATAAACCTAACCTTGACTAAGTAGTTCTTGTACCTAAATCTATCCAGCAGGTGAAAACAGCAACTAAAAACTAAAGTAAACAGTGAGTTGAAGTGACACAAATGAGACTCAAGCTTCAGTCTCCATGTCCACAGTCATACCTTTTCTGGAAATGCTCTTATTATATTTAAGAAACTCTTATATGGGTCAGAGGGTATTATTTTTTTGGAGGACTTGTTTAAATGCACATTTTCCCGCTGAAGCTCGCTCTCTCTGTCTCTGTTCTTGTTTGTTTCCTCTGCACCTTTAACTTTCACCCTTCTGATTTCGGAACCGATTCGAACAGATATCACATTCTGCAGAAACAAAGTTGGTGCATTGTTTGGCAGCTTCTTCTGTTTCACTTCATCACCAAAACAGATTCTACAGTGAAATCAACATCAGATGAAGGAATTAAAGACGTGACCTTGTAACTATAAAGTCTTTGAATTTTTCTGATCTCTACGCAGCTAAAAGATTCCAGACCGCTGAGTGTCCGTGCATCTAACCCTAACCCACGTCTCTCAGACTATTTGTAACGTCACCGATAACCAGGAGGCAAAGCTAAACTCTGCATTTTAACATTCATAGCCAGGCAGTGAAAACGGCAAACATATCCCATTACATCCTCTGTCACTCGAGGGATGACTCACCTTTACTTTTCACATGATGAACAAATGAAAATTGCAAAATCTCGTTACACTACGTGACATTTTGTAAAGTTTCCTCACTGAAAAATATGCTTGTTTGTTAGGAGCAGATTGACACCACTTATAGAGCTAAAGCCATATGGTGATAACGTCGCTGAGCCCGAGGACTGAAAGCAGGAGAAAAAACAGCAAGCCTAGCTGTATTCAGAGTTCAAAAGAACACCTCACAGCAGTTGATGCTTTTCTTTCTCAGCCTTTCTGTTGTAGTTTGCTGCTGTGCTTGGGATCATTATTGTGTTGCATGAAGCAATATCAGTCAAGCTTTAGCTGGCAGACAGATACAGAGGAGTTCCCGACTCAATGACTGCAAGGTGCCCAGGTCTGTAAAACAAGCCAAAATCACCGCCCCCTCCACCACCGTCCTGACAGTTGGTATGAGGTGTTTTCACTGATATACAATCAGTGTGCATCAGAAGTTATGATCGCTGCCTTATCAATAAAGATCTGGAACTTATTCTAATGGTTGTCAAACCACATCTTTATTGATATATCCTGAGGTGTCAAAAGTTGTCATTAAGGACAGGGGAGGTCGTCAAATGTCGCCTTTATGGGGGAAAGAGTTCAAAAAGAAATGACAGAAAAAGCTGATTTAGCCATAAGCAGAGAAATCACGGCGCAGACTTACAGCTGAGAAATAGTGATGAACCCCTGCAGTCATTCTTGATAACGTGATAGTCAAACCAAACAAAACACAACAAATTAACAGCTACATAAACAAATGCAGGCAAACACACAGGCGCGCATTTCCCTCAAGAGATTAGTGGGAGAAATGAAGATTGTACAAGTGCGGGAGGGCAGGGGACAGAAAGAGCTCACCTTTCCTCATAATGACTTTGCTCACCTGTTCATCCCCTCACCTGGGGCGGGGGATCACTTGCCCCCCCTCCTCCTTCCCTCATCCATCACCCACCACCCACCACCCTCCACCTCTCAGAGATGGCCAGATAAAGCGAGCCTTTCAGTTGAAAAAGCACTAAGGTTGCCACAGAGCGTCCCGGCTCTTTCTCCCCTGCAGCCCAGCCCGCCCTGCGGCCCGGCCCTGAAACTGATCCAGGTAAGGCTTTCTGATGGAGAACTTTCTAACACTCATACCTGCCAGTCACCCGCCCCCCCCCCCCCCACACACACACACACCAATCCCAGTGTACAGGAGGAGAGAGAAAAAAAAAAAAAGAACACACAAGAAAGTGTGACACATG
The DNA here is from genome assembly GCA_034780415.1 of Cichlasoma orientale. Taxonomy (NCBI): domain Eukaryota; kingdom Metazoa; phylum Chordata; class Actinopteri; order Cichliformes; family Cichlidae; genus Cichlasoma; species Cichlasoma orientale. Next base: position 143,810 of record JAVDPK010002255.1, on the reverse strand, counting down.
CCGTATGCATACAGCACACAGGCGAAAACTCACACAAAAGCAAACTATACACAGATAAGGGAAGATAATTGGCTCTGGGACACAGAGTCTCACAGGTAAATGGACTGATACTAATCAAGAAGAAGAAACTTAAACCAAAGCAGTGTAACATTCCTCCGTGTGTGTGTGTGTGTGTGTGTGCACGCGCGTGTGTGTGTTTTTGCATTGTCGCAGGGACGTAAAACTGTTTTCAGTCACAGTGCAGGGACAATAACCAAGTCCCCATTATGTAATTCAATTAATTTAAGTATGAAGGGTTAGTTTTCAGGTTTAGGTTAAGTCTCCAGGAAATTAATATAAGTCAACATTGCATCCTCTGAAGTGATGGAAATGTAGCTGTGCACATTAGGAGTCTGTGTGTGTGTGTCAAACTGTGTGTTTCGGAAGCCTCACCTGGGGGTTTTGTGCTACATAACAAACATTATTACAACACAATATGATTATGGCTTAGAAGCGCGAGGCCTTTCGCTGCCATTTCTGTAATGCTTTCATTATGAGAAACAAGTCGAGCATGCTGGGAGCGATCAAAGACAAAGAAAGGGTAGAAGGAAATACCGCAGGAGCATTTCTCTCAGTGAAGGAAACAAACAAAACCTCTTAAATCCCCAGGAAAATTCTGGAGGACTTTTGCGCGTCCTTGCCAAGTCATTTTGAACGGATTCTCTCAGCTCTGGTTTCACTGATAAACAAGCATTAATTGCAAGAATAAAGTACAGGGAAGTAGCGGCTAACGAGCACCCAAATGGACTAATGGATTTTTAGAAAATGGGTTGATGGAAGGAGATAAGAGCTACGCCTAATTACTGTATTTGTGTTACACTGTGATTAAAAGCTCCTCACACTCCTGTCATTTTAAGAGTCACGTGACACATGGAGACCCCCCCAGTTTTTGTTTTATTCCAACAGCTGCCCCTCCCCCCCAACTCCAAAACAGCTAATACTTGAAAGGCATTTACTTAAATTTTACCTAAAAAAAAATGTAATCATCTATGATATTAGCAATCATTTTCAGTGGATCACTAACTGATTCAATGATCACTGGTTCCAGCTGTAATACAGCTCATCCCATTAGTCAACACTGTCACCACTTTCTCCGCTTCACCTGGAGGTACACGTTTCCTTTTAGAGAAATGGGGCTGTGGCAGTATGAGTCCACCACTGGCTGAAATGCAGCCCCAAACCATGAAAGAGCCTCCACTGTTTCACACATGGCTGTAGACACTCATGATTGTAACTTTGAAAGACACAATCGACCGAAATACTACATTTTTAAAGAGGCCTCTGCAGGTGCACTAAGTTTCTGTTATTTTTTTAGCCTTTAGACGCATTATTGGAAAAAAATTAATGAAGCAACGAGGAAAGATGGAGCACTGGAGGAGGAAGAAAGAAGGTAGACTGAATAATCAATTAACCGCTCTCACCTACTGCTGTGCTAATCGTAGATTAATTGTTCTGCTCTATAATGGGGACACAAGGCACGAGACACAAGTAGTTCAATAGGAACTCAAGAAACTTCCAGAAAGAGCAAAATTTATAATATAAGAACAGAAAGTTTTTAAAATGTGGAGGAAAATGGAAAAAGGGAAAGATGTGACAGAGGATATCAAGAGATGGAAAACATCACTGTTTAATGGAATAAAGTGAAAAGCAAAGCACAGCACTCATACGAAATGATTTAGATTGATATTTTTTAGAACATATCATGGGATGTTTTGAAATATGATAAGTCTAGAAAAATATGACAGCTGGGATAGGCTCCAACTCCCCTGTGATCCTGAATTTGATGAGCGGAGGAAAATAGATGGATGGATAGAAAAATGTTGGGATGAGACAAACAGATATTACTGTCATTTAAAAAAAAACAAAAAAACAGTGATTTCCAACCTTTGCAACATTTTTAAACCAAACAAAAGTGAACTTGCCTCTGTTTGGACATGAGCTGTGAGTGAGTGCTTTTAGACAGCACAGTGGAGCTTTGAGCTTTGTTTAGCAGGTTTAATGTTTAGGCCTTTTGCATTCACCTTCTTGGTTTAGTCCACGGACTCTCCAACTTTCAGTCTGATGTATTAAATTATGGTGACAACAGTGGTAATCGTCATTTTTGCACTGACAATTACCAAAATTATCACCACACTAATGGCCACTAGACTAATGGCTAGTGTGGTGGCCATTAGTGTGGTGACGATGTTGGTAGCGGCTGTTACATTTTGACACCAGCTTATTGGTAAATGGGCTGCACTCATTTCATGCTTTTCTAGCCCCCCCCCCCCCCCACCCCTTACTGATCACCCAAAGTGCTTTACCAGCTGCATTGCTCTGTGATTTATTCTGGAATGAATACCAGAAAATATGAGTTGACGTTGAAGAGAAATGTTCCCCTGCCCTCGTTTAGTGTTATTATGGCAAAACTGTGGATAAAGGGCACCGGTTTAGCTCACAGGTTGAGCAGGAGACCATATGCTGCAAGGCTAAATGCAGCAGCCTGGGTTCAACTCTGACCCGAGTCCCTTTGCTGTGCGTTTTCCTTCTAGCGCTCTCTCCCCACTTCCCTGTCTCCTCTTCACTATACTGTCTAATAAAGGCAAAAAGCCAAAAAAAACCTTGTGGATGAATGTAATGCATTCCTTGCAGACTACAAAAAGTTACCAAGTGCTGCGACTGGAAGGAAATGCAGAACTTCAAGTTAAGAATATAATAATACAAGAAGTGGCCAAAGCTGCTGGTAAATGGTCTTATACTTCTATACTGTAGCACTCTTCAACTCTGAGGACATCTTACTAAAAGACACACAGCACTTTATTCGATGCCTTTCATGCTCACACGGCTACATTGGGGGCAATCTGGGGTTGATAGACAACCCATTCTGACCCACAGCCGCCCCAGTCTCATTAGGTTTGCACGTTTATTGGTCAGAAACCAAAGATCACAAATCACCAAATGCAGCCAAAGCTCCAAATCATGGGGACCAAGAATATCTGTATCAAATAGTTTTAAATATTGTTCTTTTCATTCTTTTAATAATCTTTTAAACAGCTTAGAACAGGTCTGCTTGGGTAGGCACTGACTCCACCAGCCAGCTTGGAAGCCACCTGTCTAAACACTACCCAGTATACGATGCAAGATGTAGCAAATATCCGTTTTTTTCACCATAAAGATTAGTTTTATTTCATGAACAAAACTGCAAATACTGTGCTCCCCATGCATAAAGCACACTTTAATACAGTAGTAGAAAAATATGTTGTGGTTACTGTGATGCAAAAGCGCGTGAGTCTGAATCGCTGAGTGTCATCGTTATTCCACTCTAGCCTCAGTTTGAGTGTATTGTTGTCCACTTGAAGCTTAGCCTGTTCCCTTGGTAACCATACTGCTAACCAGCACTGCCCCTGTACTTACCGGCCAGGCGTACTGGAAGGGAATGACAATGTGTCCGTTGCTCCCGTCCTCTCCTCCTCCCCTCTCGTGTCCTCTGTGGCGAAGCGACTGGGAGTTTCCACCCAGGATCCCTGTGCTGCCTGTACCAAAGGTGCAGGCTCCAGTTGGAGCAACCCGGGCCTGGTACTCCTTGAGGCAAGCCTGGAAGAAAGTGTCACATTGGTCTATGGGAGAGCAGCGCTGTCCTCCGCTGACCTGGAGATCGCAGCATTCTTCTGTTTGCAGTTGCCCGTGTGGGTTCTGAAAGTGGCGGATCTGAAGCTCAAACATCCCAACTGCACACACACCCTGAGTCCAGAGAGAGCAGAGAGGACAGTGAAGGAGAGAATTACATTAATGTCTTATCTGTTACCAAACTCGCACAGTTACAGTCCATTCTCACTCAGTGTAATGAAGGAAGGTCACCAGAAATGACAGGTGCTTTACACTTTCAGGTCATTTTAGCTTGTGTAAAAATGCAGATCATTGCAGTGCAGTCCTTAAAGTTCTGCACCATGCACGGGCATTAAAAAATGTCTCAGTAGGGGAGAAAGTGAAAGCAGGTAATTAGAAACATTTCAAAGTTATGAGAGGTGTGAGTTTTACCTTTTTATCTTTGATGAAATGAAAGGTGTTTAAATTTTAGTCGGTATAATGTTAGAAACCAATTAATCTTGAAAATGGACCACAACACATTCCAGAAAAATAGAGACTAGCCTATTATGAGATGTCACATTAGAGACCTTATAAGAGAGAGACGGGGCAATCAAAGGAACCTTAATTGAAATCAGTGGGAGAATTCTGCCTCAGCAAAGATGATGGAAGAAGTTTAACTTCCAGGGGAAAGAAAAAGCTTATTTCAGGGGAAAGTCGGTAAACCTTTAAGTGCTGCTGTTAAAATTTTACTGGTGAGTCTACATATGCAGTTCTAAGTCTCAGTGACCAATGATTTAAGATAGACAGTGCTTCAATATGACGGCCCAAATAAACACACTTGAGGTGTTTGGTGATGGCTGCCAAGCGGTGAGATTTGCTTTGGGCAGATCTTTGGTTCCTGAAAAACTAAGACTGTAGGTATGCATGAGACATAATGTTTTTATCCGGCAGAAAGGCTGATTGCAGGATAAAAACTCTCCTAAGTTCAGCAAGTCTGAATTGCTCTACAGTCATTATTTTTAGTAAAAAGAAAACAATTTTTTAGCTTTTCCTGTGGCATCTGATGCCATCTGAGAAAATCCATATTTACGTTTTTTTGTGTGTACAACAGCTAGAGGTCGCTTAATTTTAAGACGTAGGCATTGGTCGTAAAAACATGCCTGCACAACATTTTAACAGGAAAAATCTCATTCTCAGCAACATTTTTAATGTAAAAGTTACGTTATTCCATAGATGTATAACTTGAACAGAAAAGTAAAAACATTGTGCTCAATGTATTCATTTTGTTTATAGATATTTAATAGGTTAGATATGAATTTATATTATTAAAGGTCAACTAACTAAAACACCATATACAGATAAAATAAAATAATAAACACAAGTGTGTGAAGAAACTTTGAGAGCAGACTATCATGTTTCCTGTAATGTACTGTCTCATTGCCTCTGGGAATCAGCAGCGGCCGGCATGTCTCCTCTGTATCATCTGTTTATCAGTATGTTACAAGACAACAGTGTTCAAAAAGCAAGCAAGAGAGAGAGAAGGAAAAAAAGAAACGGGGACATAACTTTGATTCCCATAACTCTGTTTGACCTCTAGTGAAAGGAAAAACAGACGTTTCCATTTGCAACCTCAAAAAGTTGGAATGCTGTGTAGAATATAAATACCAGGACGTGATAGTTTAAAAAATGATTAAAACGTTATATTTGACTGAAAACAGTCCAAAGACAACATGTAAAAACGCTGAAAATAATTTTTTAAAAAAAGTTGTGCAATGATGAGGAAAAACAACAACAACACTTGGTGGAACATTTCACAGAAAATTAGGTAAACTAGTAACATGATTGGGTATAAAACGAGCCTCCACGGAGGCTGGGTCTTTCAGAACTGCTTTGTTAAAGACTGTGTAGGTAAACAATTAATCATAACGCTTCTCAGTGTGAAATTGTAAAGACTTTGAGGATTTCAATGTCTATGATTCATAAAATCATTTTATAATTATAAAATTATAATTAGAAAATGATAAAATCTGGGGAAATCTCTGTACATAAGAGACAAGGTGATTTTTCTTGTTTTTGGTTTGTTTTTTGTTTTTTTTGTATTTTTTAGTTTAACAAGTGTTCCTAAAGCCCTTTAGAATGTATATATGCTCAGGTCCTCTACAAAGTGGCCTGGGAGCTTGAGGGTCTTCCACAGTATCTTAGCTGTTCCTAGGAGATCTCTTCTAGACAGAGATCTTGGATGTTGTTCCTGGAATCTGCTGGAGCCATTCTCCCAGTTTGGGGGTCGCTGCCCCGAGTGTTCCAATTACCACGGGGACCACTGTTACCTTCACCTTCCACATCCTCTCTAGCTCTTCTCTCAGTCCTTGGTATTTCTCGAGCTTCTCGTGTTCCTTCTTCTTGATGTTGCCATCGCTTGGTATTGCTGCATCTATAACTACAGCTTTCTTCCTCAGCTTGTCCACCACTACTATGTCCGTTTGGTTAACCATCACAAGTTTGTCCGTCTGTATCTGGAAGTCCCACAGGATCTACCAACTGTGGGGGCGTATATACCATTTTGACCTTGGGACTTCCAGGTCATACTCAGCACAGATGTTCCTGTATACTATGCCAGCCACTTGGTTATGGTGTTCCATGTATCCCCTGCCTGCTAGCATCTTGCACCCTGCTGTTATGTGCTGGATTGTCTCAGGGGCATCTCTGCACAGCTTGCACCTGGGGTCTTGCCTTGTGTGGTAGACCCCAGCCTCTATCGATCTTGTGCTTAGAGCTTGTTCCTGTGCTGCC
>JAVDPK010002255.1:126811-137213 GCA_034780415.1 Cichlasoma orientale | reverse complement strand
TGTGGATCAGTGAATCGATATCTCGTTCACTCCTGGCATACAGCTTGATGTCATCCATGTAGAGGAGGTGGCTGATGTTTGCTCCATTCCTCAGTCTGTATCCGTAGCCAGTCTTGTTAATGATCTGGCTGAGGGGGTTCAGGCCTATGCAGAACAGCAGTGGGGACAAAGCACCTCATTTCTAAGGCCTCAGGTATGGACAACTTGTCGTACTCCTTAGGCACCCCTTTCTTCATCACACCTTTCTGCAGCTCTGATAGCTGGCTAACTTCCCTCCATGCTGCCTTGATCTTAGCCTCTAGCAGTCTTATCCATGGAGGGTACTGCTCCTTGTGGCTGTTCATCTTATAGCCAAGCATCTCAAGGGTCACTGTTGCAACGGTATAGATCAATTGATGATTGGTTTCAGTGATGGTCGAAGTAGGGATTGTACGTAGTGCTGCATTTGCATCTTCTAGTAGACTTTCAGAGGGTACTTCACGTAGTTTTCTCATTTGTAAATCCAAGATACGCACGCTGTACAGCATTCCCTGCTTTATACTTCTTTTGGACTCTGATAATGATGTTAATTTATAAAATGAACATCACATAATATTAAGAAACTAATATTAGACTAGAAACTAGCAACTGAAACCATGAACCCAACAGGAAAGTGTTTGCCGAGGTCATATATCGAGGGAGCCGATGGGCCGTTTTCTATACAAGCAGCCACAGGACTCGCCCCCTGTTGGATACTAAACAATGCAGGTTTTTCAGACTCAGAGGCTACACACATCTTTCATATACAGTCTATGTCTCAAACTACAGAAATTGAGGTACTCAGTTCTCAGATGCTTACACTGTGCTGTTAAAGGAAGAAATGATCACTCTGTCCTATTGCATTCTGTTTTTATTTACATTTTACACAGCATGCAAACTTTTTGGAGAACAGGGATGTAAATTACCGAGCGATAAACCTCCACTCCTGCCATCTAATCTTCTTTTTATCTTCCAACTTCGCTGTCTTTGCCTCTTGTCTTTCTTTCTCTCTTTAGTCTCCCTGTGTGTCATGACCACTCCCTTCTTATTTCTCACTTCCCCTTCCCAAGGGGCTATGACACTGGGATCCTGCTCACACTCTTCGTCTCCCCTCCTCCTCCACTTCACTTGTTTCACTATCTGTGAACAAGCTTCAACACTCCTGTCATTTCTCTTTCTGCAGCCATCGGCAGCCATTGGCCATTTTCTACATTGTTGCCATTCTCACTTTTATTTGTCCCCTTTTCTTTTCTCTGTGTTCCCTCCTTGTTTAGGGCTGGGTTAAGGGGACACACACACAAACCGCAAAGCCTCTCTCACACACTCTAGACTTAACAAGACCCCCTGAGAGTCTCAGAGCACCAGGGTCAGGTATGTGCGTGCATGCATTTGTGTGTGACTGTGTATGTGTGTGTGTGTACTCCTCTCTGTGGTTTTGGCTTCTTCCAATAACAAAAACAACCACAAAAATAAAGCCACTGTTATATCAGTTTGCCCTTAAATCCTCACTGATGAATAAATCAGAATAATTCATGGCCATTTTGGATGCCTTTCTCAAACACCGAACTGGTGACACCTCATTATAACCACCAATCTGAGTCATGTATCCCCAGAGGTGTGGTGCATTCAATCATGGACAGAAATCACCAAGACCAGCAAACTCTCATATGTCTGCTGCCTTAGCCGGGCTGCTAGGCACTGAGCCACAGTCTCAGTCGCCCCATTGTTACTGGTTTTGTGTCCCTCGCCTGCACCCTATCCCAGAGCTGAAAGGGGTTGAGAGGGTGAGATGGGAGGGGTCGCAGGGTAATGGTGGTGGTGGAGGGAGGTGGGGTGAACTTGTCTACATCAAAAGGCTTGTGGAGATACAGTGGCGCTCATCACTCTGCATCCTCCTTTCTTCCTCTCCTCCACTCGCTGCCCAAGCCATTCCCTGCATACCAGCATTTCAGCGCTCAGAGAGAAAGGGAGCGAGAGAGAGAGAGAGAGCCAAGCCAAAGCTCAGACCATCTCTGAAACAGAGCTTCAGCAATTAAAGGCTCTCTGCAGGTAAAACTCACAATCCTCTCTATCTAACGTCTGACATTCAAGGCTCAGAAAATGATCTCTGTTAACTTTTCTAAGCGGGTCAGACTGTCATAGAGAAGTCCACCTGTCTGAGAACAGGAGGACAATGTTAAAGAGAAGGTTCAGACCCCCTGAAACCCAACAGCTAAGTCTGGATATGTCAGCTCTGATTCATATGAGTACCACAATCAAACTGCACAAAGTAAGAAAACCAATAATAATATAATTAATTAAAATGCATTGGATTTATGTATGAGATATGTATGTTCAAACTGACTTCACAGAGCACACTGTGAACTGTTTAACTGAAACTTTCTTTGTACTCAAGCACCAAATCATAAGGCCAATACGTTTCTTGGAAAGGAATTATTGATTTCAAAGCATATTTCTATGGCACTTTAAATGCCACTGCAAGGCTACAACTGATATTTCACAGATTATTTAATGAGTCTAACATTTTTGACAACCGTCTTCATAACAAACAGTCTATGACTAATTTCCTTGTCTTATAAGATTGTGATATCAAAACAAAAGTTTTAAAGATGAATGGTATTGTGTGAGAGGCATTTTAACTTCAACCGCACTGAAACGCTATCTGGCTGGATGAAAATAAGATCCTAATTCTGCGAAACATGAATGCACCGCATACTGCAGTGTGAGCTTTGGACAACAGACTGCACGCAGGGACTGCTGGAGTGTCAAAAAGCCTCATTTATGAACTGCAGGTTGAGACATCCCCCATCCTCTGCATTATAAATGGGCACCAGCAGATGCAAAGGATCTTGAGTGAGTGCTTCACACTGCAGTGCAGTCAGAGGAGAATGGAGAGAGCAGGGTGTGTTGTTCCTCAGCTGTGAAAGGGTTGCAGAGGTACACAGAGAGGCACGCAGAGCTGCCTGAATGTTCAACATTCACACGCCCCGGAGTTTATTCGGCCGTGGCCCCGGGCTCCACACACACCCCGGACACAGATGCTGTATGTGAGCGCAGTGTTTAGAAAAAAACATGCACACACGCATGTGTGTGCACACACGCATACTGCTGAGCACCTCTGGGCCTGGCCTTGCTATTGGTGAGCGCTGTCACACATCATACACATCCTGACATGACTAGCAGCTGCCTGACAGCTCACAGGGGGAAAAGGGAAAAAAATATGTTGTATATTTGCGCTTTCGTGCCAAAAACACAAATGGAATAAAATATAGAGCTTTCATACTGCCAGAAATAATCCCCATAAATGTTACAAGCATGTTCTCAGAAGCACTTATACAGGTTTAATTAATTACTGAACTTTGCTGTTATACAAAAGAAAGCGTGCATACATGCAGGCACAAAGACAGAGGGGGTAAGAGACAGTCAGACTGCAGCTAAGAATTGTAACTAATATTTAAAATGGGCAATGCAGCAGCAGCCAAACGATGAAGATGCTGTTACTCCTGTACTGATCCATGAATGAAGAAAATGCCTTAACAGGGGTGTGGTGGGCAATTAAGGTGTTATTTATGCTCCAGTAAACACCGAGGATTTACCAAAGCAAACTAAAAGGAATTAAGAGTCCTTACTTAGCAGAAAGAATTACTAAATAAATCGCATTTATCGACTACATGTCACTACTGTGATTGATTTGTGTTCTTATGACATGTCTTTGTTTGGCAAACAGTGGCACATTGACTCTTTTATTATTCTAGAAATAAATATAGATATATGATTTTGCCATCCGTTGTAGACACGTATTTTTTGTTCTGATATTTGCATCCCATGCTTCTAAACCTGGATTACAGTCGTTCCCTGTTGCGTGGGATAATACACCAGTGGGCTGAAACAACAGGTGGGCACAGCGCCATGCAAGAGCAGAATGAGGGCAGCACAAAGGGGAAAGGGACACTGTGCGTGGACTTCATTCTCGAGTATTTTCAATCAGCTTTCATTTAAAATCCAGTTTGAGCCACAGTTGCGAGTCTGCGTCGGGCGTATAAGTGCATGCTGCCCGAAATAGCACTTAATCGGTGGCTTACCTGCGGTTGTACCGTGAGCGCGACGAGAAAAATCACAGCCCGCTGCAGGTGGAAGTGTCCCTGGTGTCGCCCAGCCCTCATGTCTGGCTTCCTGTTGATCTTTTCACCTTTGCTTCTCAGATTCTTCCGAGTTATCCCGTGCGCCCGTGAGCTCTCCATCCCTGCATCAGGGACTGGGGACCGTGCTGTGCGCTTTGGTGGCGGCGGTGCCCCCCCTCCTCCTCCCTTCCAGTGTCCTCCGTCCGCTCAGCTCTCCTCCTCTCCGGTCTTAAACCCTGAAACTCCCGCAAAGCCACTTCATCGCGTCCAGACGGAAGAAAGCATAACTCTGTCTCAGCTCGGCTCTCTCCCCAATCAATCCACCCCCACACGCTCGCGCGCACACCTGGTCACCCCCTTGCTGCTGTGACCAAGGTAGGTTTCCTTTGGGAATGACACATGCACAATCACACACTTCTCATAAACACACTCCCCTTGCGCTGTATTCCTCCCACCACCACCTGCCTTAAGAAGCTTTGCAGGTCCAATCTGCCGGCTCACTTGACTTGAACTCTCATCCCAATTAGCTGGTACTCTCTCTCCATCTCCTGTCGCTCTCAAAGCTTAATCCACGCTCAGAGATAATATAAAAAAAATCCTATTAATCCTATTTCATGATGAGTGTGTGACCAAAGCAGCGACCAAAGTTGCTTCTCTCCGGCGGAATGATTTCACTTTGCGCTCATCTCATTGGAGCGGCTGGCTGGTCATTTGTAAACCCGATACGAAGCCTGGCGGCGATAGAGTCACTGTGGGAAACAATGAGGGGGAGAGAGAGAGCATGAGGGTGTGTCCTGAGGCGGGGAATATCCGTCTTTTACTCCTTGTCCGGATGGTTCCCAGCGCGCACGGTGCTCTTATCCCTTTCTCTCCCTGTATACACTTTGAACAACCTGTAGCCCAACCCAAACTTTTTTAAATGTCACATTTACGCGTGGGATTATCCTGAATGCTTTTCGCATCTCGGTTGTGCTCTCTGGGTTTTCTGTTTCCCCTCTATCCTTTGTTGCGCCTCACTGGTTCCTCTCCTCCAGTTTCTGGTCTCTGAAGTCCACGGAGCACTTCAAAGCTCAGCCGGGCCGAATTGTTATCACAGTTCTGTTCAGGCTCGGGTGGCCTCTGAATGGGAGCGTTTGGCCTTTAAGCTGACGCACCTAAAGTTAAAACTCCCGTTCTGTCGCGGATGATGTAGTAAAAGTTGCTCGCAGGAAACAAACACATGCTTTCACGCCTGCAGAAGAGATGCAAGGTGGTTTCCGCTAAAGGCGATTGGCTGCTGCGCACCTGGTCAGGACACACATGGCAAAAGTGCTTACGCAGCGCTCACTCACCTGCAGCTTGATTTCTTATGAAATGTTATAATCAAACCTGCTTTTATGATTTAACTTGTTTCGACAGTGCCGCTCTGTAGTGTTCGGACATGCTGATATTTAATGGAGCGGCTGGCTACAAATACTAACCGGCTCAGCGCATAAATATAAAAGAGAATTGTAGGGTGTGTAAGGATCTTTTGAATATTGGCACCAGTCACATGGCATACATATTTTCCACATCTGACCTCCAGTGCTCCTCTTGTCGGACCCAAGACCTCTACACAATGCACCTTCTTTATCGGAGGAAATCTAATGAGATTCTCCCTCCCCCTCCTCCCCCTCCATCTTAAGGTCTATCACGGGCTTGTTGCTCAAGAGCTTCCCTGACAACCACTGGTGTTTCCGCGGCTTGGCGCTCCGCAGTGACCCCGGAGAGAAACAGAGGGCTCTTGAGGAGCAGAGCCCTAATTTGCATGGGAGAAGCAGTGACCTCGAAACACGAGCTGAATTCTAACCAACCATCCGGAAACGCAAGTGCATCACTGGGCCTGCTCAGAGGCTGCCGTGTGTAGTTCACCTGAAGAAGAGTCACAAAAAAATATGCCGCAATCACATTTGGTTTCTTGGTACCTATGTAATAGATGTTTTGTGAGTTGTGCATTTGGCTCCATCTAATGGTCAGCATGCTTTGTGTTGCGCAGGAACTCAACCCTTCACCCCCCGAAAACATAAATAGCAAATAACATCTAGGAGTTATTTACTGAGAATTTAGCATCAATTAATTTACCCGCTTCAAAAGGACGTTGTGGTTGAGCTTTGATTACTGTATGTGTAATATTTATTTTTATGCTTGATCGGCTGCAACCCAGTGAAGAACCGCACAGATAAAAGAAGCAGAAGTAGAAATCTGAAATGTAAAATAGACAGTAACTTTTATGCATGTGCATATCTGTACTCATATACAAATCTGACTGAGACAAAACAGCTACAGAAGACACAGTCTAAAGTGAATTCAGGTCTTCTTTCCTCCACCATGCATGTCATGAAAATGCAATCTCATCAGTTCAACTCTGATGGCAGCTTATGGTCCATGTGACTCTTTCTTCCAATGTTTTCTGTTTACGCTGTGAAACAGCGGCAACACCTTTAAAGTGAAGCTACAACTGAATTCTTTAAGCTCTGTTTACACCTTAAACAGCAAAGAGGTTGTTGAAATCATCTGTAGGAAATCATTTGTATGCGCTTATTCACTCATCACTGATGCTTTGAGTAAAAGTGTAATTTTGGAAACTTTGGGATGCCCCTCTTTAATTGAAAGTAGCCCACATATATGAGGGTTTGGGAAGTTTGCCTACACCATGAGTTTTGCAAATTAACAATGTGCAAAGGATTTTTTTTTTTTAACTCAAGTGACACTGACAGACACAACTTCCAGGGATAACCCACTGGATAAGTCGCCTTTCAGTCCTTGCAACTGGAAGATTACTGTGTTGGTGAATGGGAAGGCACTAGGCATGTTGCCAAGATCATGCCACACACACACACAAACATGCACACTCTCGCTCACTCACACATGGCGCCCTGGTGGCTAAGGTCAGTGCTTTCTCAAGGCAAAATAAGGGAGTGTGGAAAGGCTTGGGAAACTGCAGAAGAATGTGAATTTCTGTGCACACTGTTGAGCTGACAATTACTCAGGGCACAGTTTAAGTCCACAACAGGGAGGCCCTGTGTGCACTGGGCACAGTTGATAGTGAGAGTCAAAATTAAGCTATTCAGGCCTAATTCGCACGTCACTCTGTCTGACGTTCATGAATCTAGTCTGTGAGAGGAGGACGTGGTTCTTGTTGGCACATCGGCAAACACATCATGTGAAGGCTGAACAATAATGAACAAGAATTCACTGACACAGTTCCATAATTCTGAGCTACTTTTGCTTTACACACTTAATGTTATATTATGGTTTTATAATACATTACAGAAATACTCCCTTTGTATTTCACTACACATAAACGTGACTACTAACTCAATATGGGAACATGTACTCATTAATATAATCAATTCTTGGACAAATCTGCAGTAAATGTATAACGCTATCATATCAACGTGGACCAAAATCTCTGAGGAACGTTTCCAGCACCTTATTGAATGGACTGTGTATATGCATAGGTACTAGCATCTAATAAAGTGCCAAGTAAATGCATAGAGTCCATTTAATTATCTTTATTCAAAAACTTCAAACTTCAGGTCTACCTAGAAATGTTTTGTTTCTGAAAGAAAAGCACATTTCAATGAAAAAACATTAAATTGACCAGAAATTGTGTAAACTAGCCATAATAATAAATTGAATCATAGTGAAATATCTACACAGGTATACGGAGGCACATTTTCAGCAACCAGCCTTCCTGTTTTTATATATCATCAAATGCACATTTTTTAAGTTAAAAAGCTGATTCAACGAAAAAAGAACAAAAACACTTTTTTCAAACTTTGTTAGTAGAGCAGAAAACTAAACTCTAGCATCCAGAGAACCAAATGCGTTTCATTTCAAAACGCTCTCTCCAAAATAAATAATTATATCTTTGTTGTGAAACAGCAGTTTTTTTTCTAAGAAGTCCTCATACCTGTGATAGGTGTGTACTAGTGGCTGGAACACAAGGACAATTTTAATGTGGTTTGAGAAACATGTTCGCACATCCTCAATTAACAGGTTCATTGCCTGCTTTCAACACTAGCCTCAACACGAACAGTGAATTGTGACGCAGGCATGATCTTAAAGGGAGAGTTGGAAAGAAGAAGAAAAAAAAACCTTCTAGTGTAGAAACTTAAATCATTAAGTGGTGGTGGTGTAACAGTGTGGGGTCATTGGACCGGGTTTGGGGGGAGGGGCACTGCAGCTTAAAAGCGATGCAGATGAGGAAATGCTGCAACCACGCAAGACCAGCCAACCACTAAACAATGTAACAGCACACAAACGTCAAACGCAGGGAAAGAAAATCGCTTCAGACATCTACGTTCTACTTCAAAGCACAAACTAAATGAGATTCCAGTGGATTAATTTTACAAGCACGAGGGATATGATGAATTGCATGGAGACCCATAACGTTTCCATGCTCCCTAATAAATATATGACTAATGAAAGACTCCAAAGAATTTAATTTTCTGCAGATGCGGGCAAGCTTCAAAGTGCGCCACACGACGTCAGCATCCTGAAAGTAAAGAGCTTCTCTCGATGTTGGGCTCTCCCTCGACATTTTCTGTGGTTGAACGCGTTTTAAAGACGAGGTCCCCTCACCTACATGGACGCAGTTTTCCACAGCAAGTTTTAACAGTACAACTCATGACACCAGAGAAATGCAGGAAATATGATTATTAAAAGTCAGTTTACAGATTCTCCAAGGGAAAAGGTTTTAACACCACCTACTGGCCCAAAACTCACACTGCAACATAAATGAGGCACAGAAAAACATTTTATTTAGAAAAAGAAACAAAAGCTCCAGGTACAATGTCTGGTAAACCAGACTCTGGGTGCAATGCTTTATGACAAACAGTTAAAGAACAAGAAAAAAATAAAATAAAATAGACATCATGTTGCTTGTGGATTTGGATGTGAAGCTGAAAAAAAAGCCTATTCTACATAAACGAGTTATGTCAACAGGATAAAAAAACTCCACACTTTTAATCCATTATTTTAAAGAGTTCTGTCAATATGGTATGATAAAAAAACAAAACAGAAAAACAGCAGCTTGGTGCATACTTACGTGTAACCCTGGAAGTCAAATTCTAAGAGCCTAGTTTACTGCTGAACAACTTTAAAAAACAAAGGCCTGCTTTAACGTAGGAAGACAACGGTTCCTGAGAGCTCATTTCTTAGCGAAAGAAATCTTCATTGCATTCGTTTGTGTGATCTTGAAGCCTTGTAGTGCATCTCGTGCAGCGCCGGCCTGCACCTCGTTCTCAAACTCCACAAATGCGATGTCGTGGCGTCCCGGGACCAGACGCACCTCCTTGAACCCTGGGAACCTAAAAACCATGCGCCAACAGTCAGGCTCAGCCTTTAACAAACACAAGAGTGCACAACTAGATTGTGAGAATAAGTTGCTACTGACTGGTTGAAGAGCATGGACAGCATGAGCTCGTTGGTCTCCTCTGGCAGGTTGGTGAGGAAGAGGATGTGATTGGGTGGATTTTCTGCAACCTGTGAGTACAAAGTGGAGGTCACAATCAAACAACCAGAAAAAAAAAAAAAAGTTTAATGAAGTTACATGTTCTTTTAGAAAACACTACCTGCTGGGGCATTTGTCCAGGAATCATCTGACCAGGAGGAATAGCACCAGGGGGCATCTGGCCAGGCGCCATCCCTGGAGGTGGCATCATGCCTGGAGGGGGCATGTAAGGCGGCTGGCCTGGCATGTGCATCATGCGCGGTGCCTGGCTCATTGGAGGCATTCCCTAAAGAGTGGAACGTGCCAGGTATGTGAATAGAAAACCTAATAACACTTCTCCCACCAACTAGTTTGTCCATATGCCTCTCCTAAGGTTATTTGTTTCATTATGTGTGCTGCCATTTATATTTGTACATAGGGAAAAGTGTCAATTTACAATAACATGCTATATGTTCTCTATTCTATCTGCATGGACATAGATGGATAGATGGGACCAACAGCAGAGACCTTCTCCCTTTGTTTCAGTTTCCTTGTTTACTTTTATCCATCTTAAAGTGTTTGTTCTCTAGCTGGAAACATATTTTAGCCATAAAATAAATAGCTAAAATCATTTTCTGACAAACTTGGGAAAAACATCAATTTTTAGATACTTTGCTTCTCTGCCCACACCTCTGTTTAGAACTCCTTGTGAATACATGATGGTTGCCCCAATCCGTGGGGGGGGGGGGGGGGGGGGGGGGGGGGGGGGGGGGGGGGGGGGGGGGGGGGGGGGGGGGGGGGGGGGGGG
>JAVDPK010002255.1:53743-126711 GCA_034780415.1 Cichlasoma orientale | reverse complement strand
TATGGCGGACACACAGTTACGTCGCATCAGCGGGCCGAACCAGTCAACGAGGTATCTATGTATATATATCTATGGTTAGGACCCAGTAGCAATACGTGACGGCATCAACAGGCGCCTCCGCCTCACATGGCAGCCTGCTGGAGTTTTAAAGGCTCTCGGGAGGTAGCTCATTTCTCTGAGGTACCAGTGAAGCCACAGCGCTGTTATAAATCACTTTTAATCGGTAAATTAAGGTCAACGTGTTTATTTTCGCCGTCAAAGCGTCAGCTGGACAGGAAGTTAAAGATTAGCGCCTGAGCTAGCAGGTCAGCACAGTTTGGTTTGAAGCTGTTTATTCTGCAGTAATTACCACATTTAAAGGCTCAGCTTTTGTATGCGAGTGAAATACAACTTCAGGAGATAGAAACTGGCCCCCGGCCGCGTCTTAGTTCAGTGTTTTTGGACACTGGTAGTCCTCAGTTGTGTTTGCTATTAAAATAAATGGGACTTGGTTCAGAGTGGGGACTCATGGCAGGAGCCCAAATACAAATGTTATTTTTAATAAGTCTGATTGTTCTGCAAAGCAAGCGAGACCCACAAACTGAAAGTTTCTGCCGTTTAATCGTGTTTTTATTTATTTCGTTTTACTTAGTATGAAAATGAATCATCAGGATTTTTCCTTTCAGAGCCAAATGACCCCCGGCTGGTTTTATTACTGGTTCGTTTACTCAAGCAGGACTCCACCAGCAGAATTACTCCACAATTCTGGAAATACTGTCAGTTAGCATTTAATTAAGTAAACACAGCTCAAAATAGGTTTAATAAACAGACTATTAATAAATGCAACATTTATTAGGTTTTTAATGTTCAGTTTGTGTGTTAAGTTTGCTTATAGTGCTGTGAAAAAGTATTTGCCCCATTCCTGAGCTCTCTTTTTTTTGAATGCATATTTAAATGTTTCAGATCAAACAAATTTTAATATTAGAGATTAATAACCTGATTAAATACAAAATGCAGTTTTTAAATGATTTCATTTATTAATTTCATTTATTATTTATTTACAAAGCTATTCAAACCTGCCTGACCCTGTGTGAGAAAGTAACTGCTCTCTAAACCTAATAACTGGTTGTGCCACCCTTGTCATCAAGAACTGCAATCAAGCATTTGTGATAACTGGCAATGAATCTTTTACATTGCTGTGGAGGAATTTTGGCGCACTTTTCCTTGCAGAATTGTTGTAATTCAGCCACATTGGAGAGTTTTCCAGCATGAATGGCCTGTTTAAAGTCGTGCCAAAACATCTAAGTCCAGACTTTGACTAGGCCACTCCAGAACTTTCATTTAGTTTTCGCTGAGCCATTCAGAGGTGGACTTGCTGGTGTGTTTCGGATCATTGTCCTGCTGTATAACCCGAGTGAGCTTGAGCTTCAGGGCATGAACAGGATTTTCTGGTAGAGAGCAGAATTCATGGTTCCATCAAGTCGTCCTGAAGCAGCCCCAGACCATCACACTACCACCACCATGGTTGACTGTTCTTTTTATGAAATGCTTTTAGTTTTATGGCAGATGTAACGGAACTTCCAAAAAGTTCAGCATTTGTCTCCTCAGTCCACAGAATATTTTCCCAAAGGTCTCGGGGATTATCGAGATGTTTTTAGCAAATGTGAGACGAGCCTTTGAGTTCTTTTTGGTCAGCAGTGGTTTTCACCTTGAAACTCTCCCATGGATGCCGTTTTTGCCCAGTCTCTTTCTTACTGTTGGATCATGAACTCTGACCTTAACTGAGGCAAGTGAGGCCTGCAGTTCCTTAGATGTTGTTCTGGGTTCTTTTGTGACCTCCTGGATGAGGCGGTGATGCGCTCTTGAAGTAATTTTGGTAGGCTGATCACTCCTGGGAAGGTTCACCACTGTTCCAAGTTTTCTCCATTTAATGGCTCTCACTACGGTTCACTGGAGCCCCAAAGCCTTAGAATTGGCTCTGTAATCCTTTCCAGACTGATGCATGTTTGCTTCTCAGCTGTTCTTGAGTTTCTTTAGATTGTAGCGTGATGTGTTGCTTTTTGAGATCTTTTAGCCTGCTTCACTTTGTCAGACAGGTTCTATTTAAGTGATCTATTCATTCAGCAGGTCTGGCAGTAATCAGGGCTGGATGTGGCTACTGAAATTTAACTCAGCTTTCCAGAAAATATGGTTAATCAATTAATTCATGATTTACAGGACTGAAGGTTTTCAGATGGGGGCCAGATAGGTTTAGACAGATCTTTTTTCCCCCCCCGATAAATGAAATCATTCAAAAAACTGCATTTTGTATTTATTTGGATTATTTGTGTCTAATATTAAAATTTTGTCTGACGATCTGAAATGTGACAAATATGCAATACAAACAAGAAAATCCTTTTTCACAGCGTTCTATATAGAAAACCGTATCCATTAAGAGGGTGGAACCAAATACAAGCCACTTTTGTAAAGGTAAATGTTAAAAAACTTCCGACTAATCATCTCAGATCTTGATGAAATTTTGTGCTGTTGAATTGTTTCTGATAGACTTGGTGGACAAATACAAACATGCCTTTTTCTTCTCCTTAATTCACAGGGGTCAGCATGGCTAGGCAATGGTCTGAGGGCCACTCCACTTCCATTCTGTGTGTGGGGGTGTCCGCAGGCCCTGAAGCTCTCATCGCTTCAGGCTCTGAGGGTGGAGAGGTCACAGTGTGGAGCCAGGAGGGTACCGTCGTAGGCCGACTCACTCTCTCTGGTGAGGAGGACAGCACAAGCGTTGTGTTCTCACCTGCAGCTCCAAGCCAGCTGTATGTGTCACATGGAGATGCAGTCAGTGTCCTTGACCCCAGGAACCTGAAGGGCCCCATAGAGGAGTTTCAGACTGCAGGGGAGGAGGAGATCAATGCTTTAGCATTGAATGAAACAGGTTCAGCCCTGGCCGTGGCCGATGACTCCGGGGCTGTGCGGGTACTGGAGCTCCCTGGGGGCAAAGCATGCAGGACTCTGCGCAGACACACCAACATCTGCTCCTCTGTTGCTTTCCGGCCTCACAGACCCAATAACCTGGTGTCTGTCGGACTGGACATGCAGGTGAGAGAACTTTTAACTGCTTTATTTCCTGATAGCAGCATTTATTTCCTGATATTACCTCTGTTGGTTCCTCAGGTGATGCTGTGGGGTCTGCAGAAGACCCGCCCTCTATGGACCCTCAATCTTCAGGATGTGGCAGAGGAAGAAGGGGACCATCAGCAGCGCCCTGGTCAGCTCTTCAACCCGCCACTGGCCCACTGCGTTTCTGTGTCGAGCTGTGGAAACATTTTGGGGTGCGCAGCAGAGGACGGCCGGGTACACCTGATGCGGATCGGCAGCGGCTCGAAATTGGAGCAGCACGGAGCAGTCAAAGCCCACAGCCAGGGAGCCTCACAAGCCCACTTTGTTAACTTCCTTTCCCACCCATACTGGCTCATCACTGGTGGAAATGACAGCCAGGTTGCTTTATGGGACCTCAGTAAGCACCCAGTGGTGGCTCCAGAGGGGAAAATTCAAAAGACAGTGCCCCAGCGAAGGAAGGGTAAGAGCAAGGCAAAGAAAAAGGAACTGTCCCAGGATAAAACAAAGACTGAGATGCAGAAAGACGAGGCTGAGCGGGGCAGTGAAGCAGCAGGAGGAAGTGCAGAGGAGGTGACGGAGGATAAGTCTGGGCCCAAACTGAGCATCAGCCACGGGGACAAGGTGAACTGGCTGTGCCCTGCCGTGCTGAAAGGAGAACCAAGTGTGATCGTTGCAGATCAGAGCTCCAGTCTGACTGTCTACTCTCTGTCTTAACTGGACACGCAGCAGCTTTAGTTTGTTTTCCTCACAGCATTACACTTTGTGAACTTCCCTAATTTTTTGATTTGCTTTCTTAAAGTGTGAATTGTGAGTATAAAAAAAAAACCAACCGGTTTTAATCTGTACAGCAGCACACATCACAAAAATCTGCATGAGAGTTCCCAGTATAATAAATTCTCATTTACTTACAGACTTTAGTTATTTGAGGTTTTGTGTGTGTGGCTCTAATAAAAAAAAAAAAAAAGTCTCTTTTAAAAATGCTTTTTTGTCTCTGAATAGATTTATGTTTTTATAAACAAGTTCTTTTTTCTGGACTGTAATTGTGCCACATCTGACAAAAGAATCTGCATTTCATGTTTCACAGAGTTTTTATGGCGCCATCCCAATCCAAAGCAGGTGGCCAACAAAAATTAAAGCACAGTAAATGAAAGCTGGCCCTAAAGACATTAGAAAGAAAATTACCCCAAACAGCCACACATGCATCTGAACTGCTGCCACATGAGCAGGGCTGTTTTTGAAAATGGATGTTTTAAAAAACAAAACAAAAACATCGCCAGTGAAACAGAAATTGAGATTTTCTGGAGTAAATGTTAATGATTAAATTGCTTTGCTGCTTATGAATCACCACAGGCTGAATCTGTGATACACTGCTCAAAATAAATAAACCAAGGGAACACTCGATCGTCACGGTACAAACTTCAGGGACCTGATCAGTCTGTCCAGTAAGCATAAAGCACTGTTCCTCCTACCTGAGTGAAGCTGCAAGGAGCAGAGGTAGTGAAGGTGGGCGGGTTTAAATAAATGGGGTCAACTTTCCAAAGCAACAGACAGTGCACGAGGGGTGAAGAAGAGAGATCTGCTATGGCGGCACTGACATAAAACGACAGGAGGCCGAGGTGGTAGAGTCTAAGATGTCAAGATTTTCACTGGGAGTGACCAGAATGGACAAGATTAGAGATGAGCACATCAGAGGGACAGCTCAGGTTGAGCTCTTTGGAGACAAAGAGATGGTTTGGACATGTGCAGAGGAGGGACAGTGGATATACTGGACACAGATGGAACTGGCAGGCAGGAGGAAAAGAGAAGGTTCCTCCATCCTGAACTGCATTTATCGACATGACGCACACACACACCTCATCATCAAGCATCAAAAACTTTAGTTTGAGTTTCTAAAACAAACCAGAGAACTACAAACATTTCACTCTCTTACGCCAACAAAACATTCAAATACATTCATTGCAAATGTTCTGTATTCATGCAGCACTTTCAAACATCATTCTTTTGCAAAAAAAAAAAAAAAAAGCAACACATTTCATAACAGTACAAGAAAGAGAAGGCAGGAGACTGAACGAATTCATGCCTGTCTGCATGAGAAAAGCTTAAGAAAATCCACCGGTGAAATGTTTGACAATATTTCTTATAGTTTAGCCAAAATGTTTTAAGCTGTGCATCATCTAAATAGACCAAACAAAAGCCTTATAAAGTGGATGTTTCCCAGAGTAAGCAGGATCATGTCACAGCGCTGCAGAGAAACTCGTTTCCATAATGTCCACAATCACTATTCAATTTTCCTGGATGCCTTCCACCGTTAAAATCCTTTCATGTGTTGCACACATAGGCTTTCGTTTAAGTGAAGTTAACAGGCAAGAGGTGCTTCTCATCCCTTCTCTGATTACTGAGAGGTGCAGGCGATGTAGGCGTGGTCTCACATTTGAGGTTTGTGCCTTTAAGGCAAAGTGTGCACCGAGTCGCTGCTGTTTACAATTTAGCCAGGCTCTTCTCCAGCATCTCGATATCTGCGTCCCCATCTTCACCCTTGGTGCCGCGGGCGCTGCACTCCACGAACTCCACCTTCACGGGCAGCTGGCTGAACTCAAAGTCTTTGCCTTTTTTGCCCAGATACATGCTGCTGCCCACAGAGCCGTCCTGAGAGCTCAGTGCAGCCGAGCGAGTCACTCTCAAGGTGCTCCTGCAAGAAAAGGAGACGGCGTTGAAGAACACTTGTTTGGTTCAGACTAAGAAGATGTGTCCAAAGGCTTGGAAATTGGAGATTGAGTAGCTTCTTAAAACAGAATGCTTGAATGGTGAGAAAATGTTGCATCTTATAGGTGATGACTCCTCTTCTTTCTTGATTGGTCACCAATCAAGAGAGACTCATCAGTTTTATACAAATGAGGAGCTGGCAACTCTCAACTAGGGTGCATTGCACAGCTGGTAACACAGACAATGAATGGAAAGAGTGGAAATACAACAATCTGTGGGGTGTGTGGTTTTTTTTTGAAAGTCATGTGTGTTTACTCCAGAGGAAGGGTTTAATGAGGAGACACCACCGAGCAGCACTATGGGAAATTTAGGATCCAGGTGTTTTGTGAGGCTCGGCCCGCTCCAGGGACCAATTTAAGCACCATTCACCCCCTGCTGCTAGCATGTAAACTGTGCTCAGATAACCCATGTGGAATAATACAAACGCACACTGGCGAAAGCTGTAATTGCACGCAGAAGACATCGACTGTGATCGGATCAGCAGGACTGCATCGCAGTTGGACGAGAGGAACAGCTCGCGTTATAATCAGGCTTCTGAAGATTCAGTGTGACCATATGCTCAGCTGGAAGATCACCCAACGCCTCCTGCTGCTAAGTCAACCAGCAAAAGCTACTAGCAGTAACACGATAACGAGAGCCCGCTTTAGCAGCAGGTTTGTCATCGTGCACATAACCCATCACAGATGACGTTACGCACATGTCCCACAATCTGCAGTAACAACTGGACTCAGCTGGACAACACATTCAGATCAAACAATACCGGCTTCTCAGCGGAAATATTAATAAAAGGTGAGAAAATTGCTGCACAAAAACACAGGAGGAGAAAGAAATTAAAGTCGAACGTGGCAACAAGATAATAAATCATAGCTGCATTCTGATGCTCCAAAAAATATTTCTTGTATAAGCAGACGACAGAACAACGGAGAGTTACTTACAGCTCCTTTTCCAGCTGCTGCTGAATCAGTTTAGCAGATTTAGCCATGGTGATGTCTACAAAATGAAGAGAATAGTAAAAGAACAACAGATATCAGGATATTCCTGCCTCAGAATGGGACTGCACAGTTAGTGAGCTGCTATTACTTTACGTGACAGGAATCTACAGATCTTTGTGCTATTTCTAATTAAAATCGGGCAAAACTGCTTAAAAAGTTTCCGTTGACTCTCAAAAAAACTCTTTGAGGGTTAGTGAACCTTGTTTGTTGCAGGCCACCACGAGCGCCGGGGCATTTCTGGAGATCAGGGCGTCCGTCAACAACACGTACAGGAACTCCGCCACGTCTCTCACTTCCTTCTGGAAGATAGCGCTGTCCACTACAAACACAATGGCTCTGAAAAAGAGGAGAGGGTGATCGAGAGCGATGAGAAGACAGATGTGATAAGGATGAAAGGCACGGATGTAAACATACAGCGGCGTGCACTCGGTTTGATGGGTTGTGCATCTTCCGAATGATGGGATGTGGGGAGATTGGAGGCTGGATTTGTGTAATGACTGTATAATTTAAAAAAAAAAAAAAAAAAAAAAAAAAAAAGGACCTATCATCTGACTCTGAAAAGTGAAACAACAGGAGTGGATGTCCCAACAGATTCACCCTGAGCTCAGACTGCGCAATGCTCAGAGAAACCTCCAAAAAACAAACAAACCCAAGAGCTACATCTCAAACTCTGCAGGCCTCAGTTAGCATGTTAGATGTTAATGTTCGTGACAGCAAAATTACAAAAAGACCTAACAAATATGACTTGTTCGGAAGGGTTGCCAGGAGAAACCACAAGACTTTCTGGAACGATGTCCTTTGGACAGACGAGAGCAAAGTGCAGATGTTTGCATAACGCAGAGCACCACAACTGGTGAAACCAAACACAGCATATCAACACAAACACCTCATGCCAGCCGTCAGCACGGTGGTGGAGAGGTGATGACGTGGGCTTATTTTGCAGCCACAGGACCTGGGCACCCTTGCAGTCAGTAAAGCGGGGTTGGCTGCTTATTATTTGATCAGTAATTCTATTAAAAATACTCCAAAAGGCATCAACAACACAAATGCAGTGTAAACGGTCCATAGAGAAAAAAAAATATTTTTAAGCAGGCTGTAAACATATTTCATTTGAAATGCTTTAAAAAAAATATTAATGTTCACAATTCAGATTTTTTTTGTTAAAGACAATTTTTTGCCGGTCATTTTTTTTTGGGTAAGATGTTATAATTCCCTGATTCAGTGACTAATTCACTTTATTCAACTCTGTCTCCTACAAATCACCTTTAATTCAATTCAATTTTATTTACAGCACCTGTCAAAAATTCTGAGAGACAAGAGAGACACTCACAGTCACACCTATGGGCAATCTAGAACCTAACCCCACTGACTGCATGTCTTTGGACTGTGGGAGGAAACCGGAGTACCCGGAGAAAACCCACACAAACATGAGGAGAACATGCAAACTCCACACAGAAAGGCCCGGGTCAAGGTGGATTCTAACCCTGACCTTCTAGCTGTGAGGCAACAGTGCTAACCACTACGCCACTGTGCTTGATTTTTGCTTGCTAGTAACTTTATGGCTAGCACTACACAGATTGTTGCTCAGGAAAAACTGGAAAATGGCAGAAGATGAAGCCAACAGGTGTTTTAATAAACTACACAGACATCTCGTGGCATCTGCCTCCGAGCCAGTGAGGAGAAGAGAGTAAAACACAGGAAATACAGTGCTGTGAGAAAGTATTTGCCCCCTTCCTGATTTCTTATTTTTTTTGCGTCACATCACGAATTTCAGCTCATCTAACTAATTTTAATATTAGACAAAAATAACCTGAGTAAATACAAAATGCACCCCCCCCCCCCCAATCACATCAGCAAGTCCACCTTTGAATGGCTCAAAAAAAAAAAAACCCCAAAACAAAAAAGGTTTTGGAGTCGGCTAGTCAAAGGCCGGACTTAAATCTGATTGCGGCGCTTTGGCATGACCTTAAACAGGCCGTTCATGCTCGGAAACCCTCCAATGTGGCTGAATTAAAACAATTGCGAAAAGAGGAGTGCGCCAATATTCCTCCACAGCGATGTGAAAGACTCACTGCCAGTTATCAAACACTTGATTGCAGTTCTTGCTGCCAAGAGTGGCACAACCAGATGTTAGGTTTAGGGGACAATTACTTTTTCCACACAGGGCCAGGCAGGGTTAGATATAAATGAAATCATAATTTGCACTTTGCATTTACTCTGGTTACCTTTGTCTGAAACATGTGACTCTTTCACAAATGTTTGTAGAAGCAGTCTGTACGCCTAAGTGCTTGATTTTATATACCTGTGGCCATGGAAGTGATTGGAACACCTGAATTCAATGATTTGGATGGGCGAGTGAATACTTTTGGCAGTATAGTGTATGCAAAAATTGGAAATCAGGAAGAGGGCAAATACTTTTTTGCAGCACTGTACATGTAGTGTTTCGTGTCCTCTTTAAAGACCAAAAACACAGGTCGAGGTTTCACCACAGGACTTCACAGCTTCACTAACCAACATGTGACACTGGCTAGGTCCATCTTTTACATACAGTCTCTGCTCAATTCCACATAAAGGATAAGGGATCCACAGTTTCTCAGCAGACCATTTCATTCTGTGGAAGCAGTCTGCGTTATTCCATTCACCTGCCAGCGGTTTACATGTACATATCACAAGTCATCCTGCTCTCACCTGGCTGCAGACTTGAACTTTTCCAGGTATTGGGGACGAAGGCTGTCATGGCCCGGCAGGTCTATGAGAGTCCAGGTGCTGCCCTGCGCACAGGATGGAGCAAACAGAGGTGTAAATCACATTCTGGCACGACTCACTTCTGCCCAATAACAACCTTTAACTCACCCTGTCATTTTTGGCTTTGTATGGAGCACTGCTGTCAGTGATGGAGGTCTGTGTCCGCTTGAACTTTCCAGAGAGAAGCTGCCAACACATGAAATCCACACAAACAAAAACAAAACCATGAGCTACAGTGCACCCTCGTGAAAGCCAGCGTGGCGTGAGTGTCCAGGTCCAGCCTCAGCATGAACTCACCCGGCTGAATAGCAGGGTTTTCCCGGAGTCACACAGTCCCACCAGCAACACGGCGCTGCGCACAGTCTTACTGGTGAGAAAATACTTGAGAAAAACTGAAAACACAAAGCAGGAGGCCCATTCAGCGACTTCTTCTCAGCGTATCAGAAACACTCGATGCTCAATAACCGAAAACATACGTAAGCCTAAGTTTGAACGACTTCCTGTGCTACCGATAGCTGTTGTTAGCTTCTAGTTTGCTATTTAAGTAAAGTATTTGAAGCACACATTAAGTTATTAAACCAGGATAAGATGTTACATATCAACGTTAAAAGCCCTGCTCACAGATCCAGTTTACCACAGACCCCACGCTTTGTGGCTAACGGAGCTGAGCTATACGCTGGGCCTAGCCTGCTAGCCTGGTAAGCTGCCGTCTTACCGCAGGTGATAACGACCACCGCCAAAGCGACGATAGCTCCGATCACAAAGACCGGATCCTGCTCTTCAAGCTGCTGCCGAAGCGACTCGATATAAGGCTCAAACGGGGACCCTGTCACTTCCACGTCTGCCTTCTCTCCCATGTTTCCACCGCTGCTGTGTGGCTCCATCAGTCCGTTCAAGCTCCTCTGATATGGGACACGTTTCCTTTGCGCTGCAGCCTGTAAGGAAGCCGGAGTGACCAGCAGGAGGCGCCGCCGCTCAGGACATCCTCTGTCTCTCACCTGGAGTACTGGAAGGCTCCCCACATAGCAGCCACAAAGGTAAATGACAGTTTCATGTCACGCTTACTTCCCTGGAACTAAATGGAAAACCGTTTTCATGAGGAAAAGGATGAAAGGAAAATACCTTTTAACCCAAAAGTTACTGAATAAAAATGACGTGTGTTCATCGGAGAAAATGAGGTAATATGAAAACAAACATGCCATGTTAACACTCAGTAAGTGGCTCCTTAAAAAACAACAAAAAAAAAAAATTAAGGATATACTGTAAATGCAGTGCAGTTCATCTTATTTTGGCTGCTCCCTTTAGGGGTCGCCACAGCGCATCTTCGGCCTCCATCTCATCCTCCAGCATCCTCCTCTGTCACACTAACCCTGTACATGTGCTCCTCCTCATGTGATTCATGGACCTCCTCTGAGGTCTTCTTGTTTTCCTCCTACCTGGCAGCTTCATCTTCAACATCCTTTGTCCAATATATCCACTGTCCCTCCTCTGCACATGTCCAAGTCATCTCAACCTGAGCTGTCCCTCTGATGTACTCATCTCTAATCCTGTCCATCCTGGTCACTCCCAAAGAAAATCTGAGCATCTTCATCTCTGCCACCTCCACCTCGGCCTCCTGTCTTTTTGCCAGAGCCACCGTCGCCAAACCATACATCATAACAGGTCTCACTACCATCTTGTAAACCTTCCCTTTCACTCTTGCTGCTTACCTTCTGTCACAAATCACCCCTGGCACTCATCTCCACCCAATGCCCACCTACTAGTTTAATTACTTATATTGAGTTGTCTATATTCTACCTGCAAGTAAAGAAGTATAGCTGTGCGTGCTTTTCTAAGTGCAGAATAAAGACTCGTGGCACTACGCATGTTCAAATCCCTAATTTAGTCATGTTATGATCATTGTTTCCAGTGTGTCTATGGCCAAGAAGAGTGTAAAGATTTAGCTACTAACAGGCAACATTTTCCTCACCCTTTTTTTTTAATTTTTTGGATAGACATGTTTCAGTCACAATCCTCCCCATTACACAATGAAGTACATCAGCTGTGGGTTACTGTCCATGGAGTCTTGCTTAAGCTCCAAAAGAAAAATTAACCTTATTTGGAAAAGTGGTGACAGTAAACAAATATCATAATCACATCTGTTACCTCCATTCTATCTTGTGGCGTAGTCGACTACAGTGTAGGGTATCAGAGTACTCAAAGACATAACACAAGCCCATATGAAATACATTAACGCTCAGTAATCACTTGTGGCCATATCGTTCACATTATCTTATATGAAGACACATAGCTCGTGGTTTTCAATCGGGACCAGATGCGCTTTTACGCACTCCGTCTCCAGCCCTCACACTAAGCGCGCTTTTTACGCACACTGGATATTTGACTCCTCGGTCCCCGGCACCATGTCAAACGTCAGAAACACAAATTATTCTAAAGGAAGAGGTTGTGTGCCATTGATTTCGGGCTCTTGAGGGGGGCGCTTCTTTCACGTCGGGAAGAAGAAATGACCAACGCGTTTTTGGTTTCAGTGGGATTTCCTTAGCCTTTTCTTCCTGCATTCCGCTTCAGTAGAGCTTCGACCAAAGAGGGATTTATAACTTCGGGATTTACTTGAAAACCGTCCGCGGATAACTGTCAGGGATAAATCAGACAATGATGACTTTTTCATTTCTGTGCGTGCTGTGCATGTGGATAAATTTAGTCTGTCCTTCGCTGGGAACGGGCTTTGTTTATCACTTCCCAGGCATCACTTTGCAGCGGCAGCGGATCAAATCGGAACAGAGCGGCGGTACGGGACCGCCGGGTACTGGATCCCGAACCCAACTCAGGTGCGCACATGCAGGAGGGGTTCTAACGATTTACGCACCAATCAGATTTCTTGTAATTAAAACAAACAAACAAACAAAAGGACAAAAAATTGATCTAGTGTGTTATTTTTTTTTATCGCAAGGCTGCCGCTGCTCTGGTATTAATCACGATAACATCTCTTTTATTCCGTCTTTCAGGAACTGGTGTCAGTATACTGTTTCCAAAACAGTTTCTTGTCAGGTGCACAATGGGACAGAAACCACGCTGCAGAGAGTGTTTCAGGGCTGCCGATGGCCCGGACCTTGTAGCAAAGTCATCAGGTATACTTTGACTCCAGTCGAGTCAACTCTTTCATTTGTCTGTGATGCAGATGCAGCTTTGCCTTTCACAATAAGTCATGCACATGGGAGGTGCTGCGTGATGGCAGGGAGAGATTTAGCAAATAAGTGGCCTTAGGCAAACTCAAGCATGGAACCTCTGTTGTGAATTATTTGCATCCCTTATCTAATTGAAAATGTCTTAGCACTGCCAAAAGAGGATCTTCAACAAAAGTAATGCTGTTAATGCAAAACAGTAGAACTCATCTGCAAAAAGTTAATGTTCTGCATGCATATTTATTTGAATAACTGAAGCATTATGCACACAGAGGATTTATTATGTGTAATTGCAGCATTCCTAATTCAAAACTGGCCGAGGTTCTTTGGTTCTTTTGAATTATTGCCCCCCCCCCCCCCTCCAATTTTTTCCTCATTTGGGTTCCCGCTCTACTGTCCACTATACAAAGACGCAAAACATACTTCATATTGTATGTGTGTTTCTGCATGTAGCTGCATCACACGTCCTTAACGTCAGTGACTGTGTGCTCTGTTCCAGCTACAGGACTGTGATGAGGCCGTCATTCAAGACTACCTACAAGCAAGTCACTGCACTGGAGTGGAGATGCTGCCCGGGATTTGTGGGAGAAGAGTGCCGTGAAGGTCAGTTTCTTTCTTTCTTTTGCACGATGCAGTTTTCTTGAGAGCTGGATTTGAGGAACTGTAGTTTTATCTGAGACTAATTTTCCCAGGGACTGAAACAAACGCCATGTGTTTTGCCCGGACCCATCTGTGTCTTTTTAGCAGCACCATGCAGCTTTACCCACATCGGTTTCTCTTTTTTTTGTTAATGTTTGGTGGTGTATTTGGGTAGGTTGCTAATCGTGTGTGCCATATTGTGCAGCAGTCGGCATCTTGATACGATTGCAGAGTTGCTTTGAATTAAGACTGAAAGCCTGTGTTGGATTGCTTTGGGGAATTGGGACGGCAGGAAAACAACAGTTGAAAGGGATCCTGTGCGCTCTGGTTTTGTACCTTTTTTTTTTACAGCCATGCATTCAAGACGTTTCAGTGCCTGGAAGGAGGATTAGAATCACATTCTCTCTCCTTGTGTGTCTCTTCTCTCTCTCTAGTATGTGCACACACACTCTTTTAACTGTAGTCAGCGGCAGAGGCAGCTGTCTCCATGAATATCCTCAGAGCTATTAAAGTCAGAAGAATGAATGAAAAAAGGTCAGAGGAATGTCCAGCAGAGCAGCTTGTAAAGTGGGTGTCTCGGTTACGGGCAGCACTGCTCCTGGATACCACAGACCGCAGACTCTGGGTCCAGTAGAGACCAAAATTTTCAACGAGAGGCAAGTCAGCACAGTCAGCCTGAAGAAACAGAGCAGGAGGTTGGATGGAGGTCTGATGCAGGGCTGCCTTTCACATGATGTGTTTTAAAGAAAGTCTGAAGCTGCACTGGCTGAGATACAGCTATTTGAAATTCACATTTATTTTAACCGTTTTCTATTAAAATTATTAAGTACACCCACCAGCTTGATAGATCTCTGGGGAGCTGGCGCAGCCTGTCAAAATTAGTCCAAGATTAACAGTTACCTCAAAATGAGCGCTGCTTATTGGTCGTAATTACCCCCACCTTGTTCCATTTTGCAGGATTATTCATTGTTGCCCTTGGATGGGCAAGATTACCACAAAAACACATTTTCATACAAGTGGAATAAACACAGACATGATTAGAAATCCTTTGGAAAGGCTTTAAGATTAGCTGTATCCACCGAGCCTGCGATGCCAGAGATTATGGTTCACTTGAGACCAAAGTGGTTGCAGGAGTGTGAAGAAGTAATCGGGCTGTTTATTTAACGTTTGCTGAAATGTATTTGCACTTTCTAATGGCTACAGAGCAGGGAGAAAATCACCTCCATATGGCGAGACATAGGGCCAGGTTTGCCTCGGTGAGGAGACCTGAAAGACAGGGGCTGATGTCACTGGCACTCTGTTTGACACTGAGGAGTGGAGGGAGAGCTGGCGGGGGTCGGTGTGAGGGAGTCAGACTGCTGAAAGAGAAGAGAAGAGAAGAGAAGAGTATAACAAGGAGTGTTTCTGTCCCACAATCCAGCTGCTGCGAGCTGCCCAGACAGCACCAGACCAGAGAGGGGATTCTGTGAGAAAGTGGCCCCACTGAGATTAAGGAGCATGACACTCCTCCACAAGGTCTTTGTAACATTCGTGACTATGTTAGGATCACGCTACAGCTCTGAAACATAGACTTCTCCTCATATAGCTTTACACCCACCTTACATTAGGAAACATAGCTGCAAGCAGCAGGGGAAAGGCCAAGAAGTTCAGCTGTGCACAGTCCGATGGCAGCTTGGCCTCATCAAGTTGAAAGCATGGCCATAAGCAGTGACAGGGAATTCACATTTATGCTTTTTTTGCAGTACTCCTCAGATGTTTTTTGGACATCTCCAGGAAGACGCTATGAATCCGAAAGCCAAGTTTGGTGTCAGGACGCGAAACAGCTGCTATTATGTGTAACAAACCAACGGTTTTGGAAATTTAAGTAACCCGTATTACTTTTGTGGGGTTTGGTCTCATGATGAGCTGTGGCAATTTTGGTGACGACTGACCAAAAAAAAAAAAAAAAAAAATGTGGCCTGTGAAAACTTTATGATAAAACGGAGTTTTCGGTGGACATAACCATTCAACATGTCTCAGTGTATCACCAGAAACAGGATTTTCTTTTTTTTGGTTAAGGCAAAAATATCTGGAGTTAACTGGGAAAATGGCATTTTGACCCCAAATGATCAAATAATGCAAAAATTAAATGCTTCCTCAAAACTAGAAGGCGCACCTCACCCACCCCAAATGTGCCGATATTAGCTGCAATGGATACCACCCAGTATTGTCATACTCCATCAGGTTCAGCTATATTCTGTTAGCTGCATGTCGCTGGCTTTATTTCCAGCTCTGCAGGAGTGAATCATTTTTTGACCCTATGATTTTCAGCGTTCTGGCTCCAGAATCCTCCTTGGATCATGAACATGAACCTCTTGTTTGCTAAATGACAGAAGTTTTGGTCATGTTGCACCCTAATTCTTTTTAGAGGATTCTGACTCATTCTCAGACAGACTGAAACATAGCCTTCCTCCACCTATTGTTGGACGAGGTAATAAAGTCTGAGCTGCAGGTTTGGATTCAGTCGATTAGCAATTGATTGTTTGGAGACTTTGTAGAAAATTGACATCTCATAAAATTTCTAAGACTTGGTCTGAAGATATTTGTGGCATCTTGGTGAAGACTTGACATCATTTTTGAAAGTCAGGCATATCACTCAAAAGCTACATGCCTTAATAAAGTCTGGAGACACCCCTCATTTCTTTATATTTTGCTAGGAAAATGGGAGTTTGCCAATGTCCAAAGAAAAACTTTGAAAGACCTTCAGAAAGCCTGCAGAACTATTGCTCAAGACTGATTTAAAAAATACAAGAAAGTCTGACTCCCTGGAAGAAAATACAAAGAAATGAGGGGTGGCTCGAGACTTTTGCGCAGTACTGTAGACCTCTAAATTCAACCCTTTGGTGGTGTTTGAGACACAGACATGAAACCTGCTGCGATGGATTTGGGGATTGTTTCCAATCAGCTTTTTTCCAATCTCCAATTAAGATGTCAGTGAGATGCTGGAGAACAGATAGAAAGCATCTGGCTGTGTTTGCCTGGCATTTACGGTTATTTTTCACAATATTTGCATTGCAGAACATCTTAAAATTATACAACAAACTCATTCAAGAGTTTCTAATGGCTGAAGGACTGAAAATAAATCACCCATCATGTTTAAGAACTACTGACATGAAAAGCAGTTATAGTGGGTTACATAAGTTATGGCCTTTTTTGTTTTTTTGTTGTTGTTTTTGGCATCAAACAAACAAGATTTAACAAGACTTAGAGGATCAGGTATGCAGATTCAGTAGATAGGTTAGCTATTTATCACTGCTTCCAGTCTTTATGTTAAGCTAGGTTAACCACCACATAAGATATGGTATCAATCTACTCATGTTACTGTTGGCAGGAAGCCAAAAAACATATTTTCCAAAATATCCCCATATCATATCCCCCTAAGTGCAGACCATTGTGGCTGATGATAGGAGTCTGAGTGTGTGTGTGTTTGTGCGCTCATCTCCGAGTCTTTAAGTCACTCGTGCGACACTGAACATGAAGCCCTGTGTAGCAGAAAACTGCTGCCGGGGCACCGAGCCAGCTGTTTTATCGAGAGGAGAGAGGACAGCCTTAACCAATGAAGATGACATCACCTCTGGTTTTAGTTTGATGGGGTTCTGGCTCCACTACAGAGGCACCCAAGGCCCTCGGAGATGTGGAGACAGAGGACATAAAGAAGGGGAGAGTCAAATTAAGTCAGCCTAAAATGAGGAAACGCTTTCTAGTTTCCATTTTCTAAATCCCGACTCGTTTTCTGCATGAAATTGATGCCTTACGCTCTTGTTACCATCATTCTTTCTCAAATAATCTCAGTCATTCACGAAGGTGACTTGGAGCACAAGCCTGCTGCAAGCTGAGCTGTTTTATGCATGATCATGTGCTATTTAAGGATATAATCATTCATTCCCAGACATCAGGCCAAACGGATGCTTCAGAGTCGGCTGCATGCTCAGTTGATGGACAGAAAAAATAATCAGTTTGACAATTTATTACTTATTAAATTACATTTTCAAGCTAAGTAAGTGCTGAGCACCACAAACTTTCACCTCTTGTTTGGGAATTTTGCTGCTTGCGGCTTTAACTACTGGCTAACGTTACTTTGCCTGTTAACACTTAATCGGGGAAATTATTTAGCCCTTAGATCTGCACAAATCTGATAGCAATTATTACCTCATTAACCGGTCTGAGCTGGTTAATGAGTGAGGCATTAAACATGTTATTATTTCTGCTTCAACATACTTTTGTATATGTTCCTCTGTGACAATCTCACAACGCTGAAAAATCCTGAAGCTTGCAGCCAAACTGTAAGGCCAAGCTGGTCTCAAAGTCTGGATTTTTGTGTGTTTGCTAATGGAAAATGGGTGTTTTCTCGCCGCGTTGACACCCTGACCCGTCAATATTTTTGACAGTCTGGTTTTTGCTGGCTGTGTACAGTGCATCTCAAGATTTACACACTGCTTTCAGCAGAGTTGTGCTTACGCATGACGGCATGGAACACATTTGGGAGAAATGTGTTCGTAATTTCCTTGCCCCCTCCCCTCCGCTCTGTCGCAGCAGCACCCCGGCACCTATCTGCACACACGATCATATTAACTGCAGGGATTCGGGGTTTCCTCTGTGTACAAGGGGAACATTATCCTAAAGAAATTAGTGACAGGCCCTCTGCTGATGAGAGCAGTGACCTTTGATCCTGTGCGAAAGCTCAGGAAAAAAAAAAAAGCTGGGTGTTCTTGCACGCTTTTGAAGCAAAGTTAACAATTAATTTCTTTAAAGTGGTGAAAAAGTGTCTGAAAGCTCAGGATGTCAAATGCATTTGTTAATGCTGCAGCCATAATGCTGCTAAAGTCACTGTTTCCCCTTTGCAGCTGGATCGGGAGGAAGTAAGGGAAGTGTGTTAAAATGCTTTGTTGGAGGGATTATCTTGAACACCAGCGATATCATATTTCATTCAGAAATAGCTTTGAATTTTTCCATTTTATCATCTCTTGTCATCCCCATGCAGGCCTTTGCTCCTTTTGCCCTCTCGTTTTCTTGCCACTGCTGGGCTCTTTATCTTCCTAGTCCTTACTGCTTTCCACTTATCTGACTTCCTATGTCCTTTAGATCTCCTGCTTTCCTCTCCTTGGAGTAAAGTGATAAAACAGAACCATATCCCACATGTGCTCCTCTAGACTGCAGCCTCTGCAGAGTGAGGACTTGACTGATGTCTCTGTTACATTTCAGGTTGCTCTGAAATATAGGTCAGAGGGTGCCCTTTGACTTGCTGGGAGCTATGGGATGGCTTCGCTGTTCCTGCTCCTGGTCTGATCTGCCTGATGGATGATGTTCTGTTCATGGTCCTTCTGCGGTTTCTCATTTCTTTCCTCTCCTTATCAGCGGCTCTTCCTGCCTTTCAGTGATATCTTAACATATGTCCCTCTGTCTGTCTGCAGCTCCACACATCTGTTTATTGAGATCTGTGCAGGTAAAATTCCCAAGCTCCTAAAAGAGCTTCTTGAAAAGTTTCCACAGTCATGGTTTCCATATCAGTCCCTATGATTTGGTGTAAACTACAGGTTTGTTTTTGTACTTTTTGTACTGTTTTGTGGTTTAATTAGGAGCAGATGCTGTATTTGTGTCATCATTTGGTCCTTAGTCAGTCACAAAAACATAAAAAAAAATAGTTTGTTATGTTATGTTTATCAGAAATCAAAAGAATTTCTAGTGAAAAGCTGAGAGAGAGGGAGGGGATACACATCTGCTCATGTTTTCATATGGTCTGCTTAAGAAGGTGTTGTAACACACTGATTCTAGGTGTGACCAGCCGTAGGCAAAAGATGACATCAAAGGAGAATTTTAAAATATTAGTCAAAATAATAAAATCAAAAGGTAAATGTCCCGATTACAGTATTTAACGCATAAAAGTTAAGGGGAAAACAGTCCAATGTCCAGGGCCTGCGCTGCTGCAGGTCTCTGCTTGCGGACAACTTCCACAGGGGTCAGCTGTTAGCCCTGCACGGAGCTGACCGACAATCACCCCAGCCTCAGCAAGCCAACTCTGCCTTCAGGCTGCAGCATGTTGCAGGCTGTGGCCTGCAAAGAGAAACCGCAGAATGTGACAGCAGTGTTTGCAGTCTAAGTAGACTGGAGCAGAAGCACAATGAAATACACCTGCCTTCAATTAACCCCACCCAAACACAGCCATTGGCTCACAGCAATTGTGAAACATAAAGACACACACGCGCGCACACACACCACCTCTCCCAAATCTGTGCCAACAGCCCACAGCAAATATGGAGGAGAGTTAGTGTGTAGATGATACCAGTCTGCCCTGTTACACCGTCTCTATGGTTTCACATGAACAGTGATAAAACAGGTCAGTGTTACCCGCTGATGAATTTTCATGAATGAAGAGAGCGATCAGATGAACTGAATTGTACACGAGTACAAAAAGATTCAATGTACAGATACTCCATATCGTAATCTCCCTGTAAAAATAATAGTAAAAAATATGACAAAAACATGCAATATAATCATGTAAAAACATAAGTGCATGGTTCTTAAAATGGCTCGGGTTACTGTTGTAGTGCAAAGCTTGCAGTGAAGTAGCTCTTTATTTGTTTACCACTCTTGACTGGATTGTTTTTGGATGTAAGCATCCGTCAGTCACCTCAGTGAGGCTGATGAGCTGTCGTTGTTTTTGTAGGTTTTTGTTTTATTAACCAAATTATTGAACATAATGATGGCCGTAAATGAAAAGCCTTTAGAAAGGTGTCACGGTTCATCATAAATGCCTCTGTGAAATATCACAGCGGCCTGTGCGGTAGTTGATGGGACATTTCAGGCCAAACAGGAACGACCTCCCTGAGGAAGTCATTAGAATGCATTTGCAGCAGATTTCATCGAAAGCCCGTCCAACAGCGAACATCATTTCTGTCACGCGTTTCCATTTTTACTGTGATAGACTAGCAACCTGTCCAGGGTGCAATCCCCCACCCCACCCCCCGTGACCCTGAGTTGGATGAGTGGAAGAAAATGGATGGATGGAGTTCCATCTTTATCTTACAGTTCCATCCATCTTGCAGTGTTTCCGACATAACCTGCAAGTAACTTTCTTTCTCTTTCTCCGTTTCCACCCTTCTCCCTCCCCTGTTCATCAAATCCTAAAGAAAAAAAACATTTGAACCTCAGAAATGTTCCACTCGTTTTAACCGATCACCCTGCGATCATTTCTCTGCACAGCATCATCTCATAGCGTGACGATGACTTTATGTCTGTGCACCAGCATGCGCATCCATTGCTAACATTTCAGCGGCGGTGCAGCAGTGTGTTGGGTTCTTGCTGCCGGGTGATGCAGCACGATGATGGGATGAGGGGATCCGTCCTGACAGCGTGAGGGAATAACAGAAAACGCGGGTTGTTTTCTTCGTTTTGAAGAGGTTCCTTTGGATGACTGTGCCTGCTGAGTAGTAGCTTTTTGTGAGGAAGAATGTCAGATTAATACCATCACATCATTGTGGTTTTAAAGTCCATTATTTAGCCATTACTCCCATCTCCTTCTACACGAAATAATGGGACCGCGCATCAGATGCCAAGTATCCCTACTGTCATAGTTTTTATAGTAATGGTGTGTGGCCTGTCAGCTGGCATCATAGCGAAAAATGCTAAATGGTCCCACTGTGGACTGCGAGGCATCTAGGTTTTCCAAAAAGCCCCGTTCGCCGTCCTCCACCAGCCACCGCAGTCAAAGTGGGTGTGTGATTTAGTGAGTGAGAGTTTGCGGCTGGATGAGTGTGTGCATTTGCCTCTGTGTTTGTGTGTGTGGGTGTGTGTATTCTGTGCCAGCTGCTCTTCATGCCAGCAATAGCTGACCACTTGCTGGCTGGGCCTGACACACAACAGGCTTCTGGGACACAGCCAAGTCTCAGAGGCTGTCTGTGGTCTGAGCGTGCACACACACACACACACATGCACACACACGTATTCACACAGAGTGTGCGCACAGTTGTCTGTTTATCTTGGTGATGAGAGTCTGATGATGGTCCAAGAAGATGTTTCAGTGCATCCCCACTCTGCACTCCTCACACATACAGACAGAACCAGTATTTAATGGCAGTGAAAATGACCGTCCCCAGCTGCGTGCGTCATGGTTTGTTTTGTGGTTGAGGTTGTCTCTGTGGGTGTTTGTCAAAAAATAAATAAAAATGCAAAAAGGAGATTTTCTTTGATCTATATCCATGTCTAATGTAGGAAATGTAGCTGTCTCACACATGCTATGCCCGCAGTCTGACTTGCACACTTGCCAAAATATCCTGCGCTGTCTCGTACCGCAGATCACACAATGGGGGTGATTCATTAAGCGAGTTGTAGGTTTCAGAGATGAAAAATGGCCCTTGTTTTCATTCTTCTGATATGTAAATAAAGGTTTATCTCCCGAGAGTTTATGATCTTATTTACACTCGGAGCTCGTCCTGGGGGGAGTTTGATCTGAGCAGCCAGCCTGCTCGTCTCTCACTTCTCAGTGCCAGACTTAACAGCTGATCTTATCACGTAAGACCAATGCCAGATTGGCTTCCACGCAATCCATTTTCATGCTGTATCTTTATTACTTGCATTTCGTGCCATTCTTGTGATTTTTATTAATCTGTGGAAATGATTTAACTTATGTTGCATTATGCCTCTAAAAAAAAAAAAACAACTAAAAAGGAAAAACATGGTCTTTCGATTCCATAATGAATTTCCAATAATATCAGATAAGATGTAAGATCTGAATCCTTGACAAAACTGCTAAAACTCTCCAGCTCTCTCTTGTATGCAGGAAAGTTTCCTATTTTCTCAGTTTGTTTTTTCTCCTCATGAAAGACAACATCATCCTGAATCTTTCCCACGAGCCGAGCGCAGTCCAAGAAAAATAACCCTGTCTTGTGTTGCCATGGCGTAATTATGGATCCAAACAGACTCTGTAGCTGCGGTCCCGTTCTAAACATCAGCTCGAGCACAGAGGAAGTTTGGTTTTCTGAAACCAACATAATTAAATTCCAACTCTAGAAACAGAAATCCTGCCCGCCACCTTTCAAAAAAAAAGAAAAGAAAAAAAAGAACTTTTTTCTTCTTCTGGTTTACAATTATGGTAAATCAACTTAATTCTGGTGTTTCCTGTGGTGAGTTTTTATAACATAATATGTGGCTGGTTTATTTTTGGCCCTAGATGGAAGTGAGATAAAGCCTGGACAAGTTAGCTCATTAGGACTGAAGAATGGAGCTAAAGAAGCCTTTTTTTTTTTTCCTGTTTTTGGCCAGAGATTGAAAAGACCATTATGGGCGAGGCAGAGATGCTCATTCCTGCAGCAACTGACAGCACAACTGAGCAGCTACAAATGTCAGCCCAATTAGTTCTCAGAGGCTTGATACAACGTTGAGCAAAAGTGGGTAATCAAATCTACACTCACTGGCAACTTTATTAGATACCATGCTAGTCCCTGGTTGGGCTCCCTTAATTCTTCGTGGCATCGACTCAACAAGCTGCTAGAAAGATTCATCTGAGATTTTGGTCCATATTGACATGATGACATCACACAATTGCTGCAGATTTATCGGCTGCGCATCCGTGATGAGACTCTCCTGCTCCACCGCATCCCAGTGTTGCTCTGTTAGCTTGAGACCTGGTGTCTGTGTTAATCAGAGACCATAAAAAGTCAGCAACCTCAAGCAACTATGGGCAAAAACCCCACTGGCGACAAAAGGGTGAGTCCCCAGATAAACACTTCTTAACTTCAAGGCGAGCGATTGATGCGATGACCAGTGAGAATGCAGATACTGGTTATTGACATATGAGCTGGTGGATGCGTCCACACTGGACGTAATTCGCTTGTGAGCATCACCTTGAAGCTGACACATTCCAGGCTCTGGTTGCCTAGGTAACCCCCTAACGAGACCTGTTAGTCAATCAACCTATTTGTTGGTTTACAGTGTGAGTGTTTGCAATTGGATCCTTTGTGCCCGATTGGTTCATTCAGGAATCCTTCCAGGCTTCTGGATGACATGAAATAATCTGTAACTGCTGCCGTCGACAAATTTCACTCAAAACTACAACTGTCAGCTGTGCTGTGGCACTAAAGCAAAACTTGAAAGATCGCTATCTGGAAAATGTGAATTTTATACACATTTCTGTACCAATCTGTCATGCAGCTTTTGAGACACTTAAATCTGAACCTTCCTGTTGCCAGACCGAGACGAGCTCTAGTTTGGCTAAAAACGAAATGTCAACACATCATCACCGAATAGCTCCTGGAATGCATCACAGACTGATGTGCTGTATAATTGAGAAAGAGTGT
The DNA here is from genome assembly GCA_034780415.1 of Cichlasoma orientale. NCBI lineage: Eukaryota > Metazoa > Chordata > Actinopteri > Cichliformes > Cichlidae > Cichlasoma > Cichlasoma orientale. The sequence goes on along the minus strand of JAVDPK010002255.1, from coordinate 102,969 downwards.
CAGAGGGTGGAGACTTCCTCTGGGCTGATGATGAGTAACCATGGGGGGAGATGAAGGCATATCATCTCATCAGTCCTCATATTGTGGAGCCCCTGATTGCCCACAGTCTTGCTGTTGTGCTCCTCTTTCATGTCCTTCGACTCTCTGAAGAAACCTCAGTGCTTTCAGTCACAACAAACAGCTCATGTGGGGTCAGCGGTTGAGTAGCTTTCAGTATTTTGGTTGATGCATTTTGAGGAATGTGTTTTGGGTTTAACTGTTGATTGTTGTTCCGTCTGTGGCTGCACTCCAGGGCAAAACTCAAGATGTTGAAATGAAGCATTAAGAAACCACACCCACGCAGTTTGACACAGCACTGGACTGGATTTACACAACTGTGGACTCACAGACATGCTACAGACACCCACCCTGTCCTATTTCAGTAAAGCAGAAACCTCGGCGGCTACCATTAGTACTCCGTGTGCTGCGGTTGTAGATTATGGTTCAGCCAGGCCAGAGCTTGTTTGGGTCATTTTTGTTGTTGCGCTGGCTATTTATGAGCACCAGTTGCTCCTCGTTCTAGGTATCCCTGCTATGACCACAATGTGGGTAGCTCCCATCTGCGGGACTGACAGCTGACATTCCGAACTTCTTATGAGCCGTGGGCTAGAGGAAGGCTCGGATTTAGAACAAATGCGGGGCTTTTCTTTGAAACTTTGTTGTTCTGCTTTTTGGATTACGGCTCGTTTAGAGGATCCAAAATTGCCACACACCCAGAAAATACAGGTGTAGGTGTTTTGCAGGTTCAGATGGCAAAAAGTAATTTAAGATTCCTGAGCAAAATTGTCTAAATTGCCTTTTTATTCTCAAATATTGGGCAGCATTATCTTGTATTCTGCTAGTTGTCAACAAGCGATGTCCCTGCTGGGACACTCAGTCACAGACTATTGTTTCCTCCATCCATCCATTTTCTAATACTTATCCAATTCAGGGTCACCGGGGGGCCGGAGCCTATCCCAGCTGTCACAGGGTGCGAGGCGGGGTAAACCCTTGAGAGGTCACCAATCTGTCACATAGAGACAGACAACCATTCACGCTCACGTTCACAACTACAATCATTTTAGAATCACCAATTAGCCTAACCCCATGCATGCTTTTGGACTGTGGGAGGAAGTACCCGCAGAGAACCCACGCAGACACGAGGAGAACATGCAAAATCCACACAGACGGGGAATTTGAACCAGGACCTTCTTGCTGTGAGGTGACAGCGCTAACCACTAAACCACTGCGCCAACCACTATTGTTTCCTACTTTAGGCAAAGCTTTAAAACTGCTGTAATACATTTATTACGTTAATAGTGGCTGGAATGGCTCCTCCTATGCAAAAGAGTCACCCGTATAAAGGGTTTCAGCTTCTGCCACTGCCTACTCAGGGAAGGCTCCTGATGGAAGGGGGCCAACAGGTCCAACACTTTCAAAGTTCCGAACCACAGCGTGGGCATTTTAATCATTTCTGTCCACTCTGAGACATTAGACAAAATAACGCAGGCAAACATCTTTAAATTACTATCCACCCACTCAGTAACCAACACGAGTGACATCTCACAGTGTAGCTCATGAAATGAAATGGGTGTTTGTGCTGGTGGCTCAGATGCTAAGGAACGTTTTTCAATCTTAAAGTCGCCAGTTCATCTAGAAGTCAGCCATCTCACAGTAAAAGTAATAATGATGAAGTTTAATGGTGAAATACCCCCCCCCCCCCTCTGAAATGAAGGGAGCCGTTGCTCTTCAGCACCAAACAGCAGACAGACTCAGTTAGGGGCGACAGCTGCTGAACACAATGCAGCATTTAGCAGCTAAAGAGCCAAATCTTTTTGTTAAGAGGTGGTGGAGACCAAAATCAGAGCTGAGCAGAGAGTGAATATTAAACTGGAATTCACCGGGTGGATACAAACACAGCAAATGACTGATGTTTCTGTGGTAGAACATCTTCACCATATTAATGTAAAAGCTGGCAGTTTGCTTGTCGTTTCTCTCCGGTGGCTCCAAGTGACCATCTGTTCAGTTTCAGGTGAAATCCTAAAACAGCTGAACACTGTAACACCTTATGGCAAAGACTACTGGAAGAGGAGGAATATAAGATGCAGTGTTAGTGTGAATGTTTAGAGCGGGAGAACTGTGCACTCAAAATAAACTGAGTGGGTGACACTGCCTTGGTTTCTGGATAACGGTGCAGCTCAGTGGCGGGGTGAATCTGATTTGTTCCTCGCTAGTTGTTGATTTTGGCTGCGGTTGAGTGTGTTTAGCTTTTCGTGGGATAAGAAAACATAAATTAAACGGAATATGTTTTCATGTGCTACTTTAAAAGGTTTGGGTATCTGGAGGAAGATGCGACTGCGGGCAGGCAGACAGAAGCACACAGGGCTGAGATGCAAGCGAGAATTTCATGAGAAGTCTGACAATATTTATCCTGTGAGCGAGTGACATGATTTAAGGAGGAATTCATAATAAATTCTCGGGTCTGGTTTGATGAGCATTGTTCTTGTGTATCTTGGCCTGACCCGCCCTGTGTGAGATGCTACCGACGGTGCCAGGATGAAAAAAAGAACCAGGAATGAAACAGACAAGGCAGAGCGGGAGAATAAGGGAAGACAGATGGCGAAGAAGGCGCGCGCGTGTGTGTCTGCTGTAATGTGGAAACGTGTCTTTTCTTTCCTACAGAGTGCATGAACTGCACCAGCTTCAATGACATGAACAGCAGAATAAACGCCATCGAAACAAAGGTAAAGAAAATCCATCCCATCCATCCGTCCTGACAACAAAACGCTGCAAGCATTTGCATCTGTTTAACAGATGTGTCTAACATCTGCCTCTCTTGTTCCAGATCAAACTGTTAGAAGAGGGACGCTCAACTCTGCCCACAGTTACAAGTTCACCGGGCTCACCGGACAATGAGGTGGATACATCCCGACCCACTCCACCGCCATACCTCCCACCAGGTGCAGACACACGCAAGTGCATTTTCACTGCTCAGGGATCAATAAAGACAAATAGTTCACCACTATTCTGGTTAAATCTCCAGTAAAATTGAACAAAAATGCAGCGACTTGTACGATTTCAGAGGTTAAATAATCAGTCGATTAAGCCATGAATTGTCCTTATAGTCAGTTTTGGTTTCAAGAAAAAAAAAAAAATCCTCTTTTGGGATTTGGATTGTTGGATTGACGAAACAATCATTGTAAAGACACTACTTTGGGCTTGAGAGGAAATACTGCTGGTCATTCCGCTGGTATTCTTACTTCCCAAACAGTCAGTGAATCAAGCAAATGAGAAACTGATTAATCAATTGTGAAAATAATCAGAAAGTGGAACATTTGCCTCAAAGCAATCAGTGTTTTTCTCCATCATGTGTTGTGCATGTGTTCTGGTAGGATCTGATTGTGTATGGTGTGGAGAGTAGTAAACACGCAGCGTGGTGTGATAAAATTTATACTTGTTGGCCAACACCCATCTGGCTGCAGACAGAAGAGGAATTAGATGGAAGATGGAACGAATTATGGCGCTCACGTTTTTTGATAAGGGTTTTGTGCATTTTGCTTCATACTGTCAGAGATGTTCAGTTAATTCTACTTTTCACTCTGATCCTGGCTGTCTCTTTTCCCTGGAGCACCAGGAAACAGAGGGCCTCCAGGGCCAATGGGACCTCCAGGGCCTCCAGGTTCTGCAGGACCTCCAGGTCTAGCAGGAAGACCAGGCCCTCCTGGACCTACTGGTAAAAAAAATTAATAAATAAATAAATAAAATCATCCAGCAGTCAATTTTAAAGATGGTTTGGATGTTCTCATCTCTGATTCCCCCCCCCCCCCCTTCAATGCTCAGGACCAAAGGGGGAGAGAGGTCTACCAGGAGAGATAGGTCTACCAGGAGAGATAGGTCGACCAGGAGAGATAGGTCGACCCGGCCCCCCTGGTCCACCAGGTCCTCCGGGTCTTCGAGAACCGAGTCCTTTTCCTGTCCGAATCCGGGGTGACATTTTTCACGTGGAACATCAAGGTAGGCAATTCCACCTCAAATGTGCTATTTCACAGTAACTTAGAGCTAAATTTTCCCAGATGGGCTTAAATGAGAGCATAATAGGAGCAGATCTTACCCATATGGATGAATTATGACCCGAGAACTATTGTAAAGCCATTCAAGCATTAAGTTTCTGGATGGTCTGAATTGACGTTATTACCTCAGGTCCATTTTTGCAGTTCATCCTGCGCCGGGTCATGTGCTTCACACTCACATATCTCATGTTCTTGTCAGGCAGAACATGAGCCCTGGTCAAACTGGTTTCTCTGCATGGAAAATGGCTTAAAGGGGAAACAGGTGGAAGCACAGCCCAAACTTGAAACGGAGAGAGTATTGTTTCTCTTCCCAAGCAGAGCTGGCATAGATTTAGTTTAATTGCTTCCGTGTGTGTTTGCTGCTGCGGAGCCACTGTTTACTGCAACCTCATTTAACACCACTACCAACAATCGAGCTGGATAGAGTTCACCTAAATCACGAGATTGGGTTCGGGAGTTTTAAAAAGACTCAGATGATTATAAAATACACTGGCACATTTTTCATTCCTTGTTTCCTGTTTAGTACTAATTCACTCCTTTGTCCACGTGCTGCACAGAGCAGCAAATACAAGGGTGATTTTTTTTTGTACTGAATGTTAACATGAAAACACTGCTTTCTCATTATTTGCAATATTTAAATGTTAATATTTTTTAACAATTAGCCAATGAAACAACAACACGTATATGCAAAAGTTACACCTCTCCTGTCGAGTGCTTCGATTTGACCACAGGGAGGCAGTAGGAGCCCGTGGTATAATCATTACCTCATGAGGACTGCTGGCTCTGATTAGACTTTTGGCTGCGTCTGCCTTTCTGAGCCCGGGACTGTGTCTGCGGGTCTGGAACTATGTAGATTTGGGTCTGTGGGACCATGTAAGCTGAGGGGGGCCAACTGGCTGTAAATCAGACCTAATTTGTTAGCTGTCAGCACAACAGTCTGTGTTTTGGGGGAACTGGCCACGGCCCCGAGCCAAAAGCTGGGCTGGCTTTGAACAAGGGAGGAGATAGTCTGCCACTCATGTGGAGTTTCTTAGGAGGCAGCCAGGCTCAAGGAGACTGTAGCATTAGAAAATTAGTTCCAGAGGGAAATCTGCTCCATCTAGACCCTTTCAGTGGACTGCAGCCATAATGTAACAGTGCTGTCTCAACACGGGGGAAGACTGCCGCTGAGCATATGTTGAAGTGGTGAGGAAGTGTGGCGTGGTTTCAAACAAAATTTATACTTACAAGTGTACTTTAAAAACTCCAACATGCTGAGAACAAGACACGATTTCCACCTCATTCATGTTTTCTATGAAGACAGATCACGTCCAGGCATTTGTTACTCCGTGAAATGGGACGCCTTTGAGATCGACCAGATGTTCATGTCAATCGCTTTCTCACTGGATGTAATCCAGCTGCCGACTGCTGGGGGAAACTGCAGTTTGACTGGAGACCCCCTGATGTTTTAACTCTTGTGTAGGTTTGAATTATAGATCCTATCACATGAAGTTAGGGCTTTTTTGAGTCTCCAGCAGTATAACAATTGGATGATGTACTGTACATGCAAATATTTTAAGACATGTTTAAAATATTCAGGACATAGCACTCAAAACATGTAGGCAGATCTGGCATCCTTAGGCTTTTTCTAAATCTGCAGGTATTTCTGTAAGTTTTTGGACAATGACACAATTTTTTGTAGTTTTGCCTCTGTGCACCGCCACAGCAGATTTCAAATCAAACAATCGAGATGTGACTGAAGTGAAGACTTTCAGCTTTAATTTGAGGGCTTTTCCGTATTTAAGTATTGCATCAGCTGTTTATTTCAGAGGCTCAAAATGAACATAATTTTAAATATAAGGATTGTTTGTAATACTTGGATAAAAATCCTTTGTGGCCAATATCTGCCTGAACTCTAGAACCCATGGACATCACAGAACGCAGATTTGTCAGCTGCACATGCATGATGAGAATCTCCTGTTCCACCGCATCCCAGTGTTGCTCTATTAGCTTGAGATCTGGTGTCTGTGGCGATCAGAGACCATATAAAGTCAGCAACCTCAAGCAACTCTGTTTCCTCTCATAAGTTGCTCTGCTAGGCCTTTACTGGTGCCACCTCCACCTCCACCTCCACCATGTTTGACAGATAATGTGCTAGGTTTCAGATCATGAGCTGTTTCTTTCATTCTCCGTATTTTTCTTTTCCCATCATTCTGGTACAAGTTCATCTTGGCTTCATCTGTTCAAAGAATTTTTCCTAGAGCCGTGCAGGCTCTTCCAGATGTTTTCTGGCAAAGTCTAATTTGGTCTTCCTGTCCTTGAGTGTAACCAGTGGTTTGCACCTTGTCTGTGTTTCCATTCACGAAGGCGCCTCTTGATTGTAGAATGATACGTCGACCTCCTAGAGAGTGTTGTCGACTTGGTTAGATGCTGTGAAATTGTTTTTCTGAACCATGGAAACAATTCTGTCATCATGTGGTTTATTTGTCTTCTGTGGTCTTCCAGGCTGTTTGGTTTTGCTGAGCTGGCCCGTTCATTCCTTCTTTTTATGAATATACCAGATTGTTGATTTGGCCGCTCCAAAAGTTTGTGCTGTCTCTCTGATTGGTTTATTTTGATTTGTCAGACCGGTGATGGCCTCCTTCACTCGCATCCACATCCCTTCAGATCTCATAATGATAGCTCCAGTGAAAAGCTACCAAAGTTCACCACTTGGAAACCACTCCAGATTTTTTATTTGCTTAATTTATCATGGAATAACAATGGAACAGGCCTCACTCTGCTTATCAGCAGACTCACAATTAGTTGTGAGTCTGAAAATGGGGGGGTTGTGTAGAAAATTGGCTGTAATTCCTAAACAATTAATGCAACGCTTCTGTTAAACCCCTTAAATTAAAGCTGCACTGCAATCATATCTTGATTGTTTGATTTTAAATCCTCTGTGACGTGTACAGAGGCAAAACTACAAAACTATGTCATTACCTAAAAACCTATGGACCTAACTGTATGTCTTTTGTCTCAAGTGTATCTGTAAATGACTGGATTTGATTGGATTTGAGTCCTCTGTGAGGAAACTGTGACTGTCCTTGACAAAAACGCATATTTAAATTGAGTGTTTGGCATCTCGCTGCAGGTAAATGCACTTCAGGTCAGTGCAGCCACAGATACGCGCTATTCACACAGCACTATGTGGCGTATCCTTATTTTCATCTGAGATCATTTATAATCGATGCCAAAGTATTAGGGAAAGCAAGCAAATGCAGACGTTGTCTTGGTTAATTTCTTTTGTCCATCCTATAATGGGTACATGTGTCTGTGTAATGCAATAAAAACAAAGTAGAATCAGAATCTTTCTAAAACAGTTTCAACAGAAACTCTACTATTCATGCCAGTCGTGCAAGAACATTGTGTTAGACCCAGTTTGAGTCAAATGCACCTACTAAACAAAAAGATTTGCTCCAATGTAGCGAGTGAACAAAGCCATTCAACCCAAACAACAGAGCGCTGCCACTGCTTTATAGCTGCCAATTCATTCTTAGACTGTAAAGCGCTTGAATGAATGGAACTTACTTCATAACAATATTGCTGTCTTTGTAGTGCTAACATCCAGTGTAAGAGTTTTGGCAACCAGCAACACTGGAGTCATGGAAACTTTGGCAATTTTTCCAAGCAGCTGACTGGTTGGTGCGCTGCAGCCTGTGAGTCACTTTAGTAAATTATGCACAGCGTTGATTAATGACAGCATTTATATAAAAACAGTTACATTTTAAGTAATCAGGAAATGGGGCACAATCCAGAAGAAAAATTAAAGGACTTCATTGACATTTCCACTTTGCTGCCAGTGTAAATATTTGCATAGGTGCATATTAGCACATGATTTATTACAATAAAACACAGTCTGAATGATAAGCTGTGGTGGATTCACCTCTTGTTGTACCGCAGTTGCTTCTGATGCTCAGTCAGATGAGGTGTTTATTTTCTTTAATCTGTTTTTCCTCCCAGAGGAGAACCCCATCCATGCCGTTCTCCAAGAACCTCAGGTCATAGTTGGTCCTCCTGGTCCAGTCGGCCCCGCAGGTATGAATACAAGCTGCTTTCTGTCCTGGATCCCTCAGCACAAACACTTTACCCTGGCACCAGTGTAGCCTGTCTGATTGAGCAGGTGACCCATGCACTGAGTCCTTGCTGCAGCATGCTGCGTTTGAGTCTGCCCCTGGCTCTTTTCTACACGTGACCCCCACCCCCCAATTTCCTGTCTAGTCTAATGAAGGCCAAAAAAATAAAACGTTATCCAAACCTTCATAGCTTACATTCTCAGCACTTCTTTTACAGTGAATGCTGAGATCCCAAATGGGGACTGCATAAGAAGTTCAACGCTGCAGCTAAATCAAAACTTTCCCGTTTGATGTTGTTGTGCTGCAAAATTATAAATATTTTTTACATTAATGTCAGCAGATGACGGGGGGCAGCAGCCCCTGAGGTTTTCCGCTCAAAGAGACAACTGTTAGTCTGAAAATCTGGATCCAGTCACTGGGTCCAAGCATGGATAGGACCAGTGCTGGAAAGTAACTAAGTACATTTGCTCCACTGATGTACTGGAGTAAGATTTTCATGTACTTATACAGCTACTTTCAGCTGCTCCCTTATTCACGAGGGGATGTCACAGCGGGTAGCTCCACATGTTTGATCTGGCAGATTCGTGTCTCCTCCAGGACACGAACCAGTTATACTTTGCTTGTTACACAAATGTGTAAACCGCTATACTTGTACATTACTTTTTTTTTATGGTACTTTCTACTTCTACTCTACTTTATGCTCCACTTTAATAAGTTCAAAGCTTTGTTAAATAATTATTGCTGCAGCATTAGACTATTATGATTTATAATCCACTAAACGTAAGATAGTAATTTGTCGTTTTAAGTATATTTTGATGCAAATACATTTGTATTGTTAGGTTTTTGGATGCTGGACTTCAAACTGAGAATTTGTACACTGTAAAGGATCTAAATGCTTCCCCAAGAACAAAGCAAAACAGTAATTAAATACAAAACAATTTTGTGTACATAGACTCTGTGTACTGCAGTACCACTTGTGTGTAAATGACTTCCTCATGTCTCGTATTCAGGGGAAATTAAGAGAAACAAAAGAGGATAACTGGTTGATTGTGTGTTTATTTAAATTCTGGCAAATCCCTTTTACAGGACATTATAATTTCTGAAATGTTGTGACTGAATCACATTTTAACAGTCAGAGCCCAGATTAAACATTTGGCATTCGTCAGCCTCACTGTGTGAATGTGTTTGTGAATAACTGTGTAGGTGCGCCAGGAGAGAGCGGACCTGCGGGGATGCCGGGCCTGCCGGGACAAAATGTGAGTGTCTATCGCTGAGACTGCTGCACAAACAGTAATGTATGACTGGCATCACTAACACATGTCCTTCTGTTTGTCTGACACGAGGGCAAGGAGGGCCTCCCAGGCAAGCCCGGCAAGCCCGGCCCTAAAGGAGATCCAGGGGTGCGGGTGAGGCTGCTTTAAAAATCATCCTTGTTATTGGATTATCGAGCTGGCTGAACATATTTGTTGCTGATGAGCTATCAAAATGCTTTTTGTTCTAGATTTTGTAAGTGGCCTTCGCTGTCATGCAAACTTAAACACATTAAAGGTGAATGAGCTTTTCTTCAAAGACTCACTCCAAGCCGTGACTAATCCTCCTCTCTCTCAGCCAAGGCCAGGCCTCTCTAATCAGGACGGCCGTGTCAAGTCCCCTCTGTAGTCAGCTCTCTAGTGGGCCTCTGTCTTTAAACCTGATCCCCTTCCTTTACTAGCCCGAGTTAAGACTGGATATCAGATGGAAAGGCAGATTAGTGAGGGGATAAAAATGTGGGAATCTGGAGTTATTTTTCTTCTGTTTTTCCTCTACCAGGGATTCCCAGGTGCCACGGGTGAGCATGGCCTACCTGTAAGTGCAAAGTTACTGGGTTGCATAAAATGCACACAAACACACACAACACAGAGATAACTTTGTTTTAATCTGCGCTCACAGGGAGCACCTGGGCCAAAAGGAGAGCCTGGAGAAGGCTTGAACGAGGTAAGAAGCATCAGGGGTTTTTTTTTTTTTCCTCTCCTCCTGAGCTCATTTGAAAAACTATCCTAAATAAACATGCCGGTGCTGTTCAGGGCGAAGCCGTGCAGCAGCTCAGGGAGGCCCTGAAGATCCTGGCTGAGAGGGTCCTGATCCTGGAGCACATGATTGGCATTCATGGTGAGGAGAAAAACGGCCAGACAGGAGAATTATTACATTATAGGAACAAGTTGACGTTTTGTGGAAAAACACTTATTCATGTTCGGGCGGGGAGTTAGATGAAAAGACTGATGCCGCTCCCAGGTTTGCCCCTTTAAAGCCGCGCTCACCAGCTACAGTTAGCTCAGTTCAGAACAAAGATTGGAACCAACAGCCCCTAACAATCAGATGGTCTCATATGAGCAAGCACTAGGCAACACGGAAACGAGGAAAAAAAGTTTTCCTCTATTAGATGTTTTTTTTCTCCAAATCAGGCCCCACTGGCCTCACAGTGGGTGGTCACCACTCTCTTGCTGCTGGAGCTCTCCCCCCCCCCCCCACCCCTCTTGGAGCTTATCATACAGTGATGGATGCTTATTCTTTTGTAACTCACTTATATTTTACTAAAGATATTTAGTTAGTGAAATAAAACCCTCATTTCTTTAATCTGGTGTCCCATTTGTATCACAACCTACATAAGAACGGAATCAGTCTTCTCATCTAATTGCTCCAGAGAGCAGTTAGATAAGAGATCCTAATATGTCAAACTATTTCTGTAAAACTGTGTTTAAAGAGGAGCATTTTCTAACTGATAGCTTTTTTTTTTTTTTTTGTATCCGTATCGTTTTACACAGAAGCCTCTGAGGGATCTGGATTTGGCAGCGTTTCAGACCTGCTGTCTTTCACTGCCCTCAAGACCAAGCGCCTTCAGCCTGTTCAAACTGCAGCACTGCACGAGCGACAAAGACGAGTTGCCCTTTAAGCGTATCGCCTGATTTAGCTACTTTGTTAGTAGTTGTGGAGGATGTTGCAACTTTTGCATAACTGGACACATTTTTTTTTTTACTCATACCTTTATTTTGTTAATGTATTTTTGTTTAACGGCCTTCTTCGACACAAAAAGTACTGTTGTAAAAATGAGGTTCCATACAGACATGAGATGTTGAGCATTTCTTCCATATAAAAGGCTCCCCCCCCCCCCCCCCGAGCCTTTTTCACGCTGTTGCTGCATGATCATAGTCTGCATAACCTCAGCAGAAGCACTTACATGTTGTTATACGATGAAATATCATCTCATAAAATGTTATGAGGCTTTTGGCATCTTTCTTTCCTCAGATAAAAGACTGCCTAGTAAAGGCATCAATTCCCTTGGCTGAGGTTGCAAAGCTCAGCGCTGGACTGAAAATATACTATTAAGTGTCAAACATGTTCTTGGAATGACCTCGAGGTTCATCTTCTGTGCCTGTCCAACATATTTCTTACCCTCCTTTCTTTCGGTCTCTCCGCTGCTCTGCCTTGTTAATACTGAGGTAAGACATGACAAGCTGCCAAGAATATCTGCTTAAAATAATGCTAGGTGAAATGAGTAACATCTGGAGGGGTCACATCTGGAAAGCAAAAGGAAGAGATGCTGGAACCGGTGAATTTTAGCCTGGAAACAACAACCTCTGCCTGGCCCCAGTGCTCCTTCATGCAAATGCCGACAGGGGACTATACTTGTCGGGATTGCACTGACTTCTTTGTAAACTGCCTCTGAGATTTCTTTCTAAACTGATGTGATTATTGTATAACAAGTCTCTGAGAGACCCAGATGTTGGTTTCTGAATAAAACTCCTGCCTTGTCTGGTATTTGCTTTCTAGATTACAAGCTCCTTATGTGAAAAGCATTTTTGGAAATATGCCTATGCACTTTCATGCCAAGAACTAGAGTGATAATCAATACCCCTCTCATTTCTGTAGGTAAATATTAAACAGCTTTCCCAAGGCTGAAAAAAATAAATAAATAGCTGCACTCACAATGTGTCATTTATTTAGTTTACCTCAGTTTGAGATTTTAGGAATTTCTGACAGCCACAATTATTTTCCATCTAGTAAGGAACAAACTGCGGCTCTGTCATCTGCTGACATCTTAATAAAAGCTTCTTATTAACACCAGTGGATTTATTTTTTGTAAAGTCTATAGTTTCACTTGTTAACAGGCTGTGAAAAATATGTGACACAACAAAAGGGTCTAACTACCCTCAGTTTTTCCTGTTCTTCCCCACATACCTGCTTCATAATGGCTTTCATAACCACGTTTGGTTTTGTACAGATTAAACATAATACAACACGTTAATGAAATTTCAGGTGCTGGTTGGTGGATTTGCTTACAATCTTTGTGCTGAACAAACAGTTTCTTACTGTAGCTTCTGTGCTCACAGCTACAGCTGTGTACCTGAGGCAATTACACAGGTAAATTATACAGATCCGAGAGTACGACCTTTGACATCATGCAGATCCAAGAGTATAAAAAAAACAGGTCTGAAAATGAGTTTTCAGTGTAGTCTGAAACCCGTGCTCTAGCTCAGGGAATACTTGTACATACACTGACCTCATTATTTGAAACTTTAATATGATTTAATATGAGCATCTACTATTCTAACATTATTGTAAAAATACTATATATGTATGACAGAAAAGGAAAAACATAATAGGTCCACTTAAAGTTAAGCTACAGCTTCTAGGGCTGATAAATAAAAGTAATATGAGCAGTGCAGGCCAATGGCCTCTTGAGGCTGGATCACAAAGTGAGTTAAGCCTGATTACAGTCGCCTCACTGGTTGTGACATCGCCACAGCCACGTCACGTGACCGCTGACCATTAAGTTGTCTGTGATTCTGGACAAACGACAATCATAGTGGCGTCAAGTAATGCTTGCTAAAGTCCCTGTCACATGGGCCTAGTGACCCACCCTGTCAACCACCGGTCGCTAGGGAAAAATGTGTTCTCCAACTAGTTGGCAGAAACCTCGTTGGTTGCTAGGAGATTCCCGCGGTTGCCTGTAGTTTGTGGTAGTGAACCTGTGAAAAGTGCGACACAAACTGGAAATTGAGGCCCTTTGCCTTCAAAGTAAAGTTACACCTTTTCGAAAAGTGTTGGCTGCAGTGCTGAGGCACAACTTTTACTTTGAAGTTTTTCAAATTTTACTACCACTTGGCCAGTAGTTAGTGATGCTTTGCAGACAAGTTGGCATCTTCCTTTGCGATGGCGGTAATCTGCTAGCGACCAAAGCAATCATGAAGAGGTTTTTGGTGCAGCACCCTCTTTGCAACTGATTTTGCCTAGCAACCACTAGCCAACCAGTCAGGGAGCCCACGAGTTTCCCTAGTGATCGCATCCAATATGGTGGGCAACTTTCAGGAAATGCGCATATGATGTCACACAAGACACCTTTATAGCATCAGAGAAATCAAAACAGGAAGCAAATAAATTGAAGAGGTTGTTTTTTTTTTTTCAAAAGTTTTCTCCATGAAGTCTTACCTTTATCCAGCTGTTGTAGCAGCTCCCTGTGTGTAATCTGGGAATCTCTGAGCTCCTGCACTACAATATCACTGTAATGGCAGTAAAGACTGACATGATTATACACTCGTGTCTTCAACCCGGCTGTGCAGCACCATACACCATACAATACGGCACTACACAAACCAACTGCTGACTTCAAAGCTACTGTGTACGTCTTTTATATACAGTCTATGCTATTATTGTTCAGACATGAGGACGGGTTTCATCTCCTTTTATGACTTTTGGCAAGGAAGCAACATCCAAGTTTTCATCTGGCCGTTAATCACCGCAATAGACCGATCTGTTTCTCTTCAGTGTGATAAGTTATCATACGTCTCAGAGTGTTGAATCTACCTTTTAAATACATCTGTTCTGTTGTGTTTGCGCATGTCCTCGTTATCTTTTACACTAAATCATGTTCAGGTGCGCGCTGTTGTTTAATTTGCAAAAAAACGGCGTACTCAGCAGAAATGTTTCTGTGTTGATTGCTGGAGTGAGATTAAAGTTGCAAACAACAAAGGGATTCATTTCGTAGAATCACCACTTTATTGCACATAATTACATTCTCACACCACAACTTCACAGCGTGGCCAGACGATTTACGAGCAGAAGCTTCACTGAAGCTCCTTCTCCTCGTCTTCCTGCTCCCTTTATCCTTCTTTTCTTCTTCCTTTCACTCCTGCTCTTTGTCCTCTCTGTGGGTGATCACACAACACAAGGTCTTGTAGTTAAGGTAACCAGCGACATCCCCAGGGGGAAGTTTATAGACATCTGAGTTTTCTTTTTTTTTTTTTATAGTTACTGTTTTGCCGACAGTTGCTGTCAGGTCTGCAGAGAAGTATCACGCATGCTCTCACATCTACAGACAAAAACAGAGCTGACTTTTGCCTTTCAATTAGCTCATCAGAACAGGGAGATAAGTGTGGTTATGTATCATTGTCATACTCCACTCTTTATGCCTCTTTATGCATCCTTTCATCTGTGCTATGCCTGCCTGTTTCTGTCTCTCTCTTCATGTACCCCTCCTCCTCCTCCTCTCTCTGTCTGTCTCTCTCCTCTTGTTTTTCCTGTCTACTGAACAGAGACGTGTTGATATGAGGGCCCGCTTGCACGGCCACAAGGGAACAAGTCTCTGGTGCTTTTGATCAGCTGCAAGATCAGACATGTCCACCGCTCCCCCCCGTGTACACTCCAGTGACTGATCATGCAGTATAGTGCAGGCACAGACAACCAAAGATGCACATCCCCACATGTTCTCGTTGTTAATCATACAAGCGTGGGCACACACACAATGCAGGGGGCCTGTGGTCCATGTGTTGGCTCTGCTCACATTGGGGTGCCTTGTTTGCTGGACACAAGGGAGTGAGAGCGAGATGGTGTGTGTGATTTCCCCTTTCTTGCCCTTTTTTTTTTTTTTTTGCTTTTGACAGTAAGATGGATGATTGCAATCACAGGAGCCATCAGTGAGACAGAGTGGAGGTCTATGGGGCAGTGAGACACAGCCATGGGAAACCAGCCTTCAGATTAATGCAACGCGCTGCCATGGGAACACTGTGCTGTTTATTTGTCGAGGGGTTTTGTTGTTTCATATGCATTTTCTTCTCCCCCCCCCCCTTCCTCCCCCCTGTGTGGCCTTTTGATAAACAGAACATGAAAGCTTCCTTATAAAATATGTGCAGGCTGTGTGAGAGGGACAGAAAAGGAGAGCGTTTACTTTTTACAACATGGTGAGTCTACAGTAAGTCTACATGTCTCTGTGCAAATGTGACAAATTTCATAGTGATTAGACTGGTCTCTTTGAACCCCCCTGAGAGAATGAGAGGCATAGTTTTCACTCCCCAGTCAACGGATGTTTTTAAGAGAAACATCTGTTGCTGTACAAATGAGATTACTGCGTCTCTAGCCGGGGGCCATGTACGTTATGAATGGCACTGTTACTGAAGAAGGAGCTGTGAAGGATCTTTGTAATAAGCTGCAGCGGGTATTTAAGGGGTTTAAATAAAATCAAATTACCTTTTATTCTGGATATTCATCAAGGCTTACTTTATACTTGTTCAAAAGTATCTCGGCCATTTGTATCTCATATTGATACATCCAATATTTCACCTTGTTGCCAAGCAACGACTCACCTCATCCTCTGTAAACTTGTCAGCCCTTGACATGAGGTGTTATTTCATGCTGCAGGGGAGCAACGAGGAAGAAGAATCCCTGTTT
Organism: Cichlasoma orientale; assembly: GCA_034780415.1. Classification (NCBI taxonomy): domain Eukaryota; kingdom Metazoa; phylum Chordata; class Actinopteri; order Cichliformes; family Cichlidae; genus Cichlasoma; species Cichlasoma orientale. Next base: position 87,086 of record JAVDPK010002255.1, on the reverse strand, counting down.
CAATCTCTCTGACTTTAAATTCTGCGTTTCACTGACTGACGCCTGCATCATTTGCATCATTTGCATCATTAAACTTCTCTGTTAGTCTTATTCATTGTTATCTGTGTGATGAATTCCTGTGAAAGGTCACGGACTCTCTGCTGTGCAAACTGTGAATAATATTTCACAGTCCCTCCTCCCCTCCCGAGGACTACCGCTCCTTCTGGGTCAAAGACCTTGAAGGCGCTGAGAATCGTCTGCTCGGGGTCAGTTCCTGACAAAACACAGGTAACGCTGCAAGTAGGAGCTGTTCATTTCACAGACGTCCATGCACACTGCACTGACTCACTTTCAGATGATACTTTATGTGTCACTAATGCTAAAATGTAATATTTTGATGCTAACTAAATGGGACTTTGTAGCACGCACCACAGCCGTGTAGTGCAGTGTATTTTGCGATGCGAATGCTTTAGTGCTGCAAATTCTTTAATCCAAAAAAGAAAAAAAACCTTTGGGAAATGTGTAAAAGAACCTGGACCATAATCTTTAAATATGAATAACTATGACTATGTCTCACTTTGGGACTTGTTGCTCACTTTAAGTATTCACAAATCAAATTAAACACGGAAACAAAAGGTCATAAAATGCAGGGTTTTTTTTTTTGTACAGCCGAGCTGCTAAACAGTCAATAACAAATAAATGTGATTTGTATTTCTGAACATAAAACGGACATTTTCATCTAGTCTCTGCTTTTCAAGAGATAATTTAAAAATAGAGCCACAAAAACGTCCCTCAGGCAACTCTTATGTATGATATCAACTGTGCTCTGGTCCATATTTCTGAAAGCCTGCGAACAGAGGACAGCAGAGGACACAAACTGCCAGAAGAGGCAGCGCAGCTTCACAGAACAAAAGGGAATGAGCCTTACATTAGCGCGCGCACGCACGCACGCACGCACGCACACACACACAGACATCTGTATTCTAACCTCATTGAACTCATGGATCTGGTTCTACTCAGCACTCGAGTCTCCTTGTTTTTAGCCTTTGTGGGTGCCTGTAACACATGCCCGCTGAGATACCAGATCTGTTGTGGTTCAGTTAAGTGAAAACAGCTGAGGTGGCAACCTGTGTCAGTAAACATCATAAAGGTTGGAGATCATTTATAAACGATCATGCAGTTGATTGTAATTCTGCATTTTTTTCCTTTGCAGGATTTAATGCTTAACGGGAAGCAACATGACACTCAGTGTTGATTACTGTGTAAATGTGATCTCAATTTTTTATTAAACAGACACGAGCAACGCATGACAAAAGTTACTAAGCATGAAATTATTTGCCAGGAAGTAAAGACAATAAGCATGTTGAATATCGTGCTCAGGATGTTATTGCTCTGCGGCTCCTTTTGCAGTCTTCTTAGTGATCAGATGCGAATGGATGGATGGATGGATGGATTTCTGCATATACACATGTCAGCTGTCTAGCACCTGTTCTACAAGACAGACCATGCTCTTGCTGCTTCCCCTTGTGGAGAGGTATAGTTTAATGGATTTCTATCTGAAAGCAAAGAGGGTAACCAGTACTCACGGTAACCAGATATGCTTGCATGAATGGGATTAAGACAGGGATAAGGGCTCTGGCTATTCTGGCCATCTGAAACCATTATTGCTGATAGACGTCAGTGGTTTCACCAGCTGTTGAGGCATCAGCTCATTATGGGGAGCCACATTATTTGCTGCCTGTAGGAAATGTCTCATTTGACAGTGTGAAGTGTTAATTCTGTGTCAAGGCCCCAATGCAGAGGTGTAAATTTAAATGATTCACATCACATCATCAGCAGTTGCAATACTCCTATCAAGTGACTGATGGAGCGCGCATGTTCACCTCCTCCCTTCTCTTTCTTCTTGTTTTTCACATTACTGCTATAGCCAAAGCCAAAAAAGACCAAATGAGCATATGCGTGCTCATTAACCAGTCCTAAATGAATAATGCATGTATTGGTAAAACTGGAGTGTCTCAGGTTTGAACAGCATTAGGTTTCAAAATGATTCAGTTAGACCAGGAACAGTGCTGCAATAAACCAATCAGTGATGTGCAGACACAAAAACCAGGCTCTAGGTGCCGTTTTTAGGGATGCGTGGCCTGCTGTCTCCGTCACCTCATGGAAATTACATGTAAACATTTGTGCCCTCTTTCGTTTTCTGTGCCAGCGTATTTGTATGCTCTACCTCACATTTTCTTTTCAAGCACTGACTTCCCCCATCTTACTACCAGCTAAAAGCTACTTCACAGAGGTGTGAAACCTTGATGAGATATGCATCGTAACCCAGATAGTTTGTCACTTCTATCATTTTTCCTTAAGAGAAATTGCTCCAGACAACTAATGCTGCATTAAATCAAAGTCAACAGCGAGGAGTTACCTGAAATAGTAAATGTTGTCAACCGTGAGCAGTAGCATACCTAAGCAGAGTTCAGCAGAGTATAAAGCAGCCCTGACAGATTCCTTCCTCCTCTTTCCTGGCTGACTGACTGGCTGTCACTATTATGTCATATTTTGGTTACATATGACAACATTAACTCACAGTAACCATGTTCTCAAATATTCTGAACATGTCCTGGGAGTCACGCATGATCATTTGGTTACTTTAAAAAAAACCACTGTCATCTAAAGACTATGTGTGGTTTTCCTTCTTTGTCACACACTTTCATTTTTAGGTCTAAAGACAGACTTTGTGTTGTTAAGCCCTGGTGCAAATCTCTGAATTTGAGCTTTGTAAATAAAACCGACCTGACTCTACTGTAAATATAAATTGTAAAATCTCAGAGAGATGCTTGGTGGCAAAATGAGAGTCAAAAAAAAAAAAAAAAAAAAAAAGGAAAGAAAAGAAAAGAAAAGAAAAAGAAAAAACTTCCAGAAGGATTCACTCAGATAGGATCAATTATCATAAATTTATTTCAGTTATTACATTATTTAATTAAAGTCACGTAAATATAGACTCTGATGATAAATAGATTTGATTTGTAAACTTTGAACGCAGGATGTGGTTAGTGAGTCTTTTCCCTCTCACTGTCACAAACTGCCTTATCTCTCAGCTTTGTCTTCACTTGATTTTTTGTGTGATCTTTGTGATGCGGTTTTCACGACTTAAACCAACGTGTCAGGTCTCTGACTACATCAGTCTTGTCTCTCGTTCTCCTCACCGCCCTGCAGGCCGTGCAGTAGTGTTCACTCCAGAAATCAGGCTGGTGTACGCCGTAGCTCCTCCTCCAGTCCAGGTGCCATCTCATCTGAGCCGGGCTGCGCCTCAGCATCAGCAGGTACCGTGCCAGCTCTTCTACTGTGGGGAAGTCGTCCACGTGGATGAAGGCCCTGGGAGGCAGAAAGCGCTCATAGTTCTGCCTGGATGGACCCAGCACCACGGGGACGGCGCCGGCCAGCACGGCGTTCCACAGCTTCTCTGTGATGTAGTCGGTATGCTGGGAGTTCTCCAGCGCAAGGTAAAACAGGTACCGCCCGATGAGCTGCACCACGCTGCGGCTGCCGGTCGCTAACGGCCAACCCGCACGCCCGAACACATCAATCTGGATGTACTGGCGGAGCTGGTAGTAGAGGGCCACGCGTGACTGGGACTCCGACCAATTGCTGATGACCCAGGCCACGAGGCGGGACCGGAGGAGTTTTGAGCTTTTAGGTCCGCGAAGCGGCTGCGCAAAACTGCTCTGCAGACTCCTCTCTGTGCGCTTACGGGGGACAAGATACCCGTACGGCAAGAAAATGTCCGAGTCTGTCCGGTAGCTCATTGTGAGGTTGAAGACGCCCTCTAAACGCCAGAGTCCACGTGTGTGCGTGGGTGACTCGAAGTTCATCCATATCCACTTTTGCGCAAGTGGCCGGGGTTCTGGCGGGAGATCAGTGCCGGTGGCAATCTCACGGTGGTGTATTATCACTGCGTCAGCCTGGGGGTACCTGAGCGTGTCGTCCGTGAGAGTGCAACCATCGATCTGATACAGCTCCCGGCAGTCCGGAAGTTCGCGGTATCGCCCGAACGGATGCGTCCATACCAGGAGCGTCACCGAGGTGTTCTCCTCAGAGTAAGAAACCAGCGGATCAAGCGCTAATGGATCCGGAAGGTAGAGTAGGCAGACTCCCAGGAGTAACAAAAAAACAACAGTGGCCACACACACAGAGGAGCTGATCCCTTTGAGAACACTCTCACAGCAGTTTTTCCGCGAGAATAAATCTGAGCGCCTGTCTGCTCCGCGAGCTGTGAGTGAGGGGCGGCCCTCTGGTCTCCAAAGAGCCCCAATTCCCATTGACTCCCTTCACCCTGAAGCTTCCCCCAAAGCTCTTACCATATCACTTTGCCTCTCTAAGTTATTCGTACAGCATCTGAATCTCTTCGGGGAAAGTAAACACTGGACAGAAGTCCATTTCAGCCACATTGGCACACCCTGTAAATGCCCTACTTTAATACTGGTAGCTCCAGTTAAGATAAATAGCGCAGGAAAAAGACAATAAAAAATGTGACAATTCAGAACTTCGATAAGCTCCTTACCGAATTGCTGAGTAATTTCGCGCTTCTTTGATTGTTCAAATAAAGTGAAATGCCCCTGTGCTGTAGGCTATATTCGCGCATTTTGACGTGGCACCGTTGGTCTGGGTTCCAGTTACCGCTGAATGGGGCCTTTGTGAGGCCTGTTGACTGTCGGGAGGGCCTCCTGGGCTCTTTCAGGGTGGGTAAACATCTTGACACAGGGCGCGGCGTTCCGCTGATGAAATGAGCAAATGTTTTTTAATTAGAAAGCCATTTTTTACTCACCTTGTGAGTTAGTTTGCGAGTATACTGCGGACAATATAAAAGGGAGGTTTAAATCAGGTGTACGGGAATGGCAATATTGGAGCTGATTGTATAGGTCTAACCACTGAATTGGTATTTATTATTATTGAACTTGTCAAAAAAAGACTCATATTTTATGGGATGACTAATGGAAACGTATGTTCTTGTCAGCAGCAGTTAGTGGGCTCCTGAAAACCTCATATAGCCCCATATAAAACGCTACACCTGCCACTGACCACTTGGTGTCTCCCTACACAAGCGCAAAGCTTGCCTGTGCGCCGTCCTGTGCTGTTTGTTCAGTTCGTGGTGACATTGGGATCTTTCTAAAAACGTGCATGTTTAATTTGGCCAATGAATAAACATCCCAGCTGGAAATTAGTCATGCAGCAGCGGTGCTTTGAAAAGGTTTGTCTTGAATGTTTTATTTATTAGATATAACCCAGTATTGCAACATCCTCCAACTAGAAATGTTAATATATGAGTCACTGATTTAATTTTGGTGATCTAACCTAAACAAATACATGAAAAACAGTCCTTAACGTAGTGGCACATTACTCTCTGTATAAAAGGATCAACTGTCCAGGCTGTTGTCACAATATGAATCCATTCTGATCAAAACTCATGAAAAAATGATGAGACAGCAGGGATGGAAATCCTGCACTGTGTGTTGTGTCTGAGCTCTGGTGGGCAGGAAAAACACGCCGTGACTGGGACGATGTTATTCCTCCCCACAGACCTAGAGTATGTCATGAAGTCTGAATGTGAACGGAAAAAATGGCAGACAAGGAGGAGTGGGAGGAGATGAAGCAAGAAGCATGTGTGTCTCCACTGGGTCCTCCTCCTTCCTGTTACATCCATTCACTTTTCTTCACCGTGGAGGAAAAAAAAAAAAAAGGAAGATGTCTTTGTGTGCATGTGCGTGCCTGTGTGCACGACTAGTTATCCCCATAAGAGGTTTTGTATTCTTTGTGCATTATTTATTCTCCCTTTCATCTGAACAGTTCTATTTTCAGCCAATCATTTAATGTCCTGCCTGAGGTTATCTTGTGTTGGGAAGAAACATACCCGGACATAAGTTATGTAGACATGTAGTGAGGTTTAACATTATAAACACGTGTGCTTCTTCTCCAGAATAGCAGAGGCTCTCGAGCTCAGGAAATGACACATAGGCATGAGTTTGTTTGGTCTTTTATTAGTGGGGGTTTTATTTTTTTTAAGTCTTTTATGCAGCACAAAAGCATGCAAATGTGGCTGGAAATGTACTATAATTAAAGTTGAGCCGATTGGTGATTTGGTGACATAATCCAGGGTGATACACAAGGCCTGGAATTTATGTTTGTGTCATCTCGCCTGCTAGAAAAGAACTTATGTGACATCGTGCTCGTTCACTTGTTGTTGCAGACCTCGAGTCTCTCTGGAGAGATTCGATATTGCGTTTTTCCCAGTTCAAACATCTCTCTAACAATTGAGCACACATGCACATTTATGCAATATAGATAAAGGGACAAAAAAAAAAACAGACAGAAGAGCCATCACTATGGATGTTCTGCAGACTTTTCCAGTAGTTTTGTACAATTTCCAGATTGCCTTTTTACTGCTGCCCTCCCTGTTTCTCAAAAGCAATACCGCTGTGTGTCTCTATGTGTTTTTTGCGGACGTGTGAATCATGCCAGCACACGAGAAGCATTCAGTTTTTGATGGGACCTCCAGGTCTTCACTCATCTTCCCTATTGATTTTCTCTTGCTCTCCTTTTCGCACTCCCAGGGGATGGGATGTCTCAATTGGTCCCGCCGGGCGAAGGCGAGTGTGAGCGATAAAGAGGCAGATAGAAGACGAGGGGAGGAGAGAAAAGAGAGAGGAGAAAAATGAAGGGGAGAGCACAGAGCAAAACAAGGAGGATGAGGCAGGAGGGGCCTGTGGTCGTCGTGATCACCGAGGCCCTCGCTGACCCCTGACCTTGATCGTGACCTTAGAGATTGCACCGGAGGTCAGAGGTTGTGTGAAAGTGCCACTGCGGCGATTCACTCCACTGCTGGGTGATGATGATCTTATGCAGCCTCCCCAGCCTGTCTGACATGATCAGTGTTGCACTCTGCTTGCGGCTCCCAAGGGCCACACATCCATCTCTAACCCGGCCACACAAGGCCCGCTAAAAGCACCTTACAGGCAGAGTCAATGAACAGGAGGAAAAGGGACACAAACAGAGAAAAGTGGGAAAGCTAAAGGACAGAAAGGCTGTTTTTAGCCCGTGGCTCTGTCGGGGTATGAGCTCCAGTTGTATAATGGCAGTGACACAGAATGTTTGCCTAGTTTCTATATATTTAAACTTTAACCAGATGTACTGATGAGTTTTTTTTTTGGACGTTAAATTTCCAAATCACAACATGTCCCTTCTGTTGTTCTTGTCATGAACAATTTGAGCTGTTTTTCCCCTCCCCTCTAATTTTACCACAGAGTGATAAAAAGGCGAGTAAGAAAAAAAAAATCATTTGTGTCATTCATGGCAAACATGCACAAACCTCTGTAGCAGGAACACTATCATTTGTAGCCAGTTTGATAACTCTGACTGTTACTTGTTCCGACTTACACTATGTACCCCCCGCTGCTTCAAAGTAATCCAGCGCCAAGTGAAGCTTCAGTCAAATCCTCGTGGAGATTTGACTCATGGAGAAGACCGCAGCACAAAATCAACTGACTGGTAATGTTCACAGCTTGTGGACTTTTTACGGCACACTCTGCAGGAAGATCTATTTGTTTTAAACCGAATTACATTACTGCAATTTGGCATCAAAACATGGAACGATTCGTGTAAATAAAAAGTGTAAGATCTCTGTGGGCGCAGTTATGTTCAGCTAAATGACCATTAGCCACAGTAACTGACACATTTAATGGTCTTGCTGATAAGAAAATGCTTTTTATGTGCTTAGATAAGAGTCTAGTCATGGGTTATTGTTAATTATTTAATGGTTTATGCACTACCCTTTTTCTAGAACGGTCCCTTCTTTGCGATGCTTGATTTTGAAAGGAGGATTATGAAAATCTTTTAGCTGTTTTACAGTTATGTTCGTGTCGGCCAAGTGTTTCACCTCTGCCTCAGTGTTTCTGGTTTCTTGTGCTGGATATCGAATGTATCACGAATAAACAAAGTCACCCCGCTTACAATAGCTGATTAATTTAGTCCTCCTGTGCAAAGTAAAACATTCGCAATATTAAATGGTCCATTTCCACAAATACGCAGGAGCCTGTCTAGGAAAAACCTGAATAAATGAGCGGAGGGACACAGCCAGTGCAGATGTTTCCACACAGGTGCACTGCATGGTACAATTAAGCAATTAACATCCACTCATGCTCCGTGGCATGTATGAAGATGCTGAGCAGGCCCAGTGGATTCTGATTTTTCTATCGTAATGGCGGGAGGGAAAGATCCCTTCAAACGGAGGGGCAGAAGTTTCAGTCACAAAGCTCAACTGTTGTTCATTTCAGTGATTAGAAGCACATCTGCATTTAGATCTACTAGAAAGAAATACGGTTGGAAATTGTGAGGGACGACACACACGCGCACACACACACAAACATTTGATGATAATTTGAAAAAACAGAAGAGCAACCATTCCCTTAGATGGGAACTACGCCAGCAAAACCAGTCTGTTGATAAAGACAGAGATATTATATCAGGGTTGCAACGTGTGAGCTGGTGGGAGAAGTTTGCCTTCAGAGCTTTCTGCCGCTAAAGCCTTTAGAAAGTCAGGTGAGAGTATAAAGAGTGAAGCAGCCCACAGAGGTCAAGCTGAATGTTTGGGTTAAACACAAGGCTTTCACTAAGGAGACTGGGGGTTGTGTTCAACTGGGATCCCCTTTTAGATGTGACTTATTATTAACTCCACTGAGGAGGTTATAGTTTTGATAGCGCGCGCGCATGTGTGTGTGTGTGTGTGTGTGTGTGCCATTTTGTCCGTAAGTATGGTAGCTCAAAAAGTTCTGAGTGAATGCTTATAAAACTTTGTAGGGGTGTAGAGTTGGGTCATGTTAACAATCCATTAAACTTTGGCTCACATCCACCAAAGTCTTCAAGGTCAAGATTTATTGGTCAAAAATTGACAAAAAAAGCCTTATAACTTAGAAACTATTATTCTTATAAATGTGGTGTCTACATTGTCAACATATAGAAAATATAAAGATTTAAAATACCATGTCACATTTGACCTCTGACCTCTCCTTCAAGGTCAATAGACTGATCTGAAGGTCAAAGTGATAATAATGCTATATAGAGCTGTTTCTTACTGCCATTGTTTGTATTGACAACATATATGTGTGTATGGGGATTCTAAATATCACCTTACTGGGATCCCACCTGACTTCTTCTTCAAGGTCAAATGAGGTCAACGTTTCATAAAATGTCTTTTATCCTTAAAACTCTGCTTAAAAGTCTACTGCCTTTGTTTGTATGAGCACCGCTTAAGAAATGATGCTGGTATATGGGGATTCTAAACATCACATTACAGTTTGCATCCAAATATCACGTGACATTTGACCTGATCTCACGTTAACATTTCACATCTGTCCTCCATTTAAATAAAGTATCATCAAGAGAAAGAAAATGAGCTGCCTGGTTAGTTAGAAATGTACTGTAGTACAATATTATATAATAAGCTCATGTCTAGTTATTTATAAATCAGTTCCTATTATCCATTACCTGCTCCTACATAATGTTTGTGTAATCAAAGAAAACATGTCACGCTACCCTTATCTGATTTTTACTGCACTGCAAACTTCTTAAAGTACGTTTAAAAAGAACAAAGAAAACAAAATGAATATATATATAATACTACTTCCTTACAAGGAAATACTGCCCTGAGAGTGAGCTGCCTTGGTGGAGGTTTGCTTCTTGTTATTATTATTATTACATTTAACTGTATATTTACAGATTGCTTAGGCTTAGACACCAAAACTACTTTGTTAGAGTTACAATAAACCCCCCACAACATTAACACAACACCAGCAGCTCTCCTGTGCTTTCGGGGGACATGATTTGGATATGCTTTTTGCTGTTAGAGGAAGGGTCAGTGCAAATCAATACAAACTTGCTCTGAGTGTTCACCTTTTCTATTCTGTTGTCTGGTCTCTTCCAGGATGCCTCCATGCACGGGGCATGAGGGCTCACTAAAACACTTTGATGAGCGCGAAAATGATATGAATCATTCCCTGTGACCTTCGCAGTCACCAGATCTCAACCCGGTTGAACACCTGTGGGAGATTTTGCACTGATGTGTCAAACTCCACCACCACCGTCAAAACACCAGGTGAGGGATTCGGTTTTGGATGAACGGTGTTCGTCCCTGCAGTGGATTCCCAGAGACTTGGAGAATCGACGCCAAGGAGCGCTGGAAGCATTCTGGCTCAGCACCTTACTGTGTTTCATTGTTATTTCTTTCATTTGTCACCTGCCTGTACATTTGAGAATTGCGTTCACATGTTTTTATTGATCAGTGATTGAACTTTTGCTTTCTGTTTTACTCCTCTGGTTAATGTCAGCCTCATAAAAGCCACATATCATATTGCTTTCAGTGTTTTCTTTGTGTGAAGGGAAGAGATAACTATACAAATACAGCATAATGGACACATTGCAAAGCTACTAAGCTTGTACGGATTATCTGAGACCTGTATTTCTGGTTTGGCTTAATGATAGGTAGCGTCACAAGTCAGGGAGGCCAGGCCAAGGAGACACTGATTAACAAAGGAAAAGGAATGAGAGGATTAAACACAGGATTTATCCGTTTTTTTTTTTTATGCACGTTTATCTTAAAAAATAAAGGCATCTATTGTTTTCTTGCGCAGATCAATTGGTAATAGTATTTAAAAAAGACTGGTGAGTAATTTAATGCGAATCATACTTCTATTATAGCTTAGTGATTAAATTAAAGCAGATGCATTTCTTAGTGTGACTGAATCCTAACTGCAATTCAGTGTATTTTTATTAAAAGCATGTGACTGGGTGTGATTAGAAAACTGAAGCCAGCCTTTAATTCACTGTATTATGTCTATAAATGAAGTATAAAATAAGGCAAAGCTATTAAGGCTACATATCAGCTGAGCACTGAGAACCATTCATACTCTTGGGAGGAGGGAGACACAAACAGCTTCAAATCAAATCAACTAATGGCCTGAAAGTTGAGCGAATTCAAAGCACAAAAATGCCCACCTTTGTATTCACAAAAATGCAGTGAAAGAGGCGTTATTATCTATGGCAAATTCTCATGTTATTTTTAGTGAATGCAATTAGAGTGCAATGGCTGTAAAGAAATGAAAATGATTGGTGCGGGGGAAAAATAAAGGTATGAAATATTTTTGCTAAATGCTCCGAGCGTTCAAGGAAAAAAAAAAAAAAAAAACCTCCAAAGTGTGAATGCAGGCGTGGATTTTCCACACAGCCAGGCCTCAAAACACACTCAACAAGTCAAATTTGGGAAGCCACAAAGTGCTAAAAATGAAAACAATGTGTAGAGCAGATGTGCCACCCTGATAAACCTGAGCAGCTCAGCTTTGGTTAAGCGTGCAGGGCGTTTGGTGGCTGAAGCCGAGGCGTGATGTGTTTTAAGGTGAATGAGGCGGTGCAGTTTGACACAGGAATTTAGGGCACCGCATACATACAGTGTAATTAGAAATTCTTTGCATATCCCTCTGAGGCACGTCCACACACTGAAAGGGTCAGAGGACATGGTCAGCAGGAGTGACGCCTCAGGAGCAGCCAGGGTTCAGTGCATTGCTCAAGGTCACATCAACAAACGATATACATGCACACTGACACTGTGACCACTGGGCTGAATGCTGCAGCACTGACTACACTGGATTAACAGCACAACAAGCTTATTTGATTAACTAATTTGATTAATATCTGATACTCCTGAAGAATTCCTTAAACTGAAGGCTCACGTCCTTAATCAAATTATCGTAAACGGAGAAAAATGAACTTAAAAATAACTTGTGCAAAGCTGAAGTCCACTTCATCTTTTACCACATCTTTAATATTTGTACACTAGAGCCAATCTTTTCACAACAAAAACAAAACATTTGTAACAGATCATTTAACTGAGATAATCATGGCTATATATTTAGAGTTCTATGTTTAGCAGCCCTAATGAATTAAATTATATTCCAGTCCTCAGTGAGCTATATTTTTGCAGCTGACTTTTGGACACGTCAACTTTTCTAACACTACAAAACACAAGTTATTGCTACTTAAATAATAAAAGTTGTTTTTTTTTTGTTGGGAAAAATCTTTTTAAAAAAACGCGTTAAAGGAAAATATATTTCTGGTGGTTGACTTTTTATTTCTAACTCTGGCTGAAGTGATTAATGATTAAAGGTGTAAAAAAAAAATGTATAACTGTGGTTTTAAATGATGTTCCAGCACAGTAAGCTCAGAGGAAACGTTGCTCCTGTCTTGTCCCCCGGTGGGATTTTTTTTTTTTTTTTTAGATATGGCTTCCAAGTAGCCTCCTGGCATTATTTTTGTATGATCTTTGCTCTCCATAAAACACACTCTGATTAAACAAGCTGCAGCACAAACCGTGGACTCATCTGGCGCTCACAACTTCGCCCATTTCAGCGCGATAAAATTAGGAATAATTTAATGCCGATTCGCTTGTTTACCTGTAATATCTGAATGTTGATAAAATGCTATTTAAGCAATTATAATGGCGTTATTAAGGCGACACTCCTGGAAGGTGACTCCGCTCCGTGAGTCAGCTGCTACCGGGGCGGGTAGCAGATGTGATCCGGTCCGGGTGTTCCGGCCGCCCGGTCCTCTCCACTGAACTCCAACCCCCGCGCTCTCTATCAGCATCTCATTCCTGTCTCAATATGTCTCAAGATGGCGGCCAATGCAGGATCGATGTTTCAATATTGGAAGCGCTTTGACTTACAACAACTACAGGTCAGTTCAACCTCTGTTTAAATCGCCTCCGCTGCTTTTCGTTTCTGCCGCCTCGCCTCTTTCGGCGGCCGCGTTTTGTGTTTTTTCCGCGGCCGTCTCGGAGGTGTTTCGGAAGAGAATTCAAGACCTCTTCCTCACATTGATGAAAGTGGCTCTCTCGCTGATCAGAAATTGATCCTCTTTGTTCAATTCAACATCGATCGGACACTGCAACTGGGCAAGCCGGGGCGACGCCGCGGGGATGCGGCGAAATAAAAGCAAAACGGCGGGGCTTTGGCGAAAAGCTCTCGGCTGGCTATCTTTATTGCGTCTTCTTCAACTTTTACCGGAGCCAGTAGCCGTAGTTAGCCCGAAGCTTTAGCCGCTGTAAGGTTGGATAATTTGGGGGAAAAATAAGTGCGACTCATTATACGGTGGCGCTGTGGTGACACCAACCATTGAGACGGGCAGCACAGACACACAACAGTGTTTTAGTTGTGCGTGTGTGTGTTTTTTTTCCCCTGCTTTTAACTGTCAAATGGGTAAGTTTAGTTAAACGCGAACGGAAACATTAGCAGCCTTATCGGCTAACGGGGTTTGAAACAGTTTATATTAAAGTCGACTCGGAGATTATGCTTGATGAACTCGGCCGTGTTTTTTTTTTTTTTTTCGGTTTCCCTTGACGGCAATTATACACAGTGAGGTTTTCACAGACGTTGCCACGTCTGTGGGAAGTGGACAGGACGGGACAGTGTTTGTTGATGCGACGCAATTAAAAACACGAACGTTGGAAATGTGATAGATCATGACCTTGTGATTATGATCAACTCCCAGAAATGTCCCAGCCTCGCGCATGCACGCACGCACGCTCGTTAATCTCGGCGTGCGCGGAGGCGATAGATCCGTGGCACAGGAAAGGGGGGGGGGGGATACGAGGAAAATATCGGGCCTATTCAGTGTGTGAATATAGCCTGTGTGTGTGTATATTAGAGCGTGTTTGACCTATTACAAGACGTGTAGACAATGGCACTGTTGTGTTTTCCCGTGGCATTTTTTTACATGCATTGCTGAATTTTAAATTACAGTTTATGAATATTAGTAGCCCCGGTTGCCGTCGTCATTAACATAAAGATTGCATTATGGAGGCTTGGCCCAATTGTTCATACATTTATTTTGTAAACCGCACAGGCTTGGGGTTTAAACTTTTATTTAGGTCATGATGCCCCTATGACTGGGTAGACAAAAGGACAGTGAACAAGTCTTCCCAGCGGGGCTTTGTGTTGCACTTACGCCACATCATCAAGGCTTCACTTCTTCTATTTATTTGATCCTGTTCGGTCCTCCTACTCGTGCCCCCTTGTTCATGCATTATGTAAAAAAAATTGAGACTGCTTTCTCTTGTCTTTCCTCACTATCTATCTCCCACCCCCTTCCTGCTCCCTTCCAATCTTTTGCTCCTTCTCCTCCCTCCCCCTCCCTTCCTTTTATATTTTTCCTCTCTCCCTCGCTCCTCTCTCTCTCCTCTGGCCCTTCACCCTGCTTTCACCTATTCTGCCCACTCTGTACTGGTGTGTGTGTGTGTGTGTGTGAGAATTTGTCTCAGATCAGTCTTTTTTTTTCGTAGATTGACTGCCAGCATGGACAGTGAAGGCACTGCCAGCAGCCAGGACATGAAAAATGCATCGCATAAGTTTGTGATAAGGCCCTGGGTAATTATGGCAAAGGCCCCTATCACAAGCGATTAGTCAGGACAGTGAATCTGAGCGTGTGCAAAAAGGCTGGCGGTTGGCAGGCCTGTCTGCAGGATAGGAATCAGTCGGAGCTTGTGTGTTTGTGTGTGCGTACGTGCGTGAGCAGAACATTCACTGTCTATTATTGATGACATCTTATTTACCCTCCCTCCCGCTGAGAGGCTCCTAGAGGAAAGCCTTCAGATAAGAACCTTTTTCTTATCCATTTTTTTTTGGGAGGATAATGTGGGGTTAGCATGATATGATCACGGTCTACACATGGCGCTGTCAGCCACTTGCTTTCGAATTTGCTTCCTCCATGTAATCGACGGGCAGTTCGCGGCATACACTAACACTCACAGCCCGATTCGTCTGTGTGAGAAGCACCAGCAAAGGAATGTTTTCTTTTCTTGTTTCTTTTGATGATGAAAATCCAACTCAAGCTAGATGTCAGTAGCTTTAAGCCATCATAGCGTGTATTCCTCAGGCTCCAACTGCTGATGTTCATTAAAATCCTATTTGATCAGTGTGTCCCATTCCCTGTGTGAGAAACTAGCTAGGTGGTTGTTACAGGACAGAGAGTGCTTTGAAACAGCACAGCGAGCTGTTAACTTGTCTTCTCTGCATGCCTTTTTTTTTTTCCCTTCCCTTCCCTTTCCCCCCACCAGCACCAGCACCACCACTACAAACACAAATGGGTGCAACAGTGATGCTTTTAGCAAGGTCTTGCACACTTGCAAAGTGGATCAGTGATTCAGAGATGATGGCAGGGTGACAGTGAATTACAGATGGAGGAGGTTTTAACGTCTGTAATCCCTGTCCGTCCAATACAGAGTTGAGTTTCTTTAGAGGGGATCATCACTCTTCTCTCCTGTTGTTTTTCCTTTTTTCTTTTTTCTTTTTTTTTTTTTGACCCAGTCAAGCAGTTTGCTGGAACATTGCGTTTCTGCTTGAGAGCTGTGAGAGATTGCGCTTCATTACAGGCGAGCTTTAATAAGATATGAGTGAATAGCTGGGCCTATATACCCATATTTTGTGTATTTTCTATGAAAGCTAGGAAAATTAGGAACAGACCATTCTGTTATACACAATTCCCAATTTAGGCCTAATAGCCTACATCTCACCTCATAACATTTCCTGGAACCACGCACGCCCAGAGCCATTTTGAAAAATAGTTCACTATGGACGGCTAAATAGTGACTTGGATGAAAACTGATACAGACCCCAGTTCTTATTCACCACCTCCTAATGGGTAAATTTTGGAAAAGGGTTTTGTAAGTTGATCCCAGAGCCATGGTCAGTGGCAACCTGAGTGGTTTAAATCTCTCAGCGACTGGCTCGCTGTTGTCTGCAGGAGTTTTAGTGTTAATTTATGAGCTGGTTGTCTGAACTCACTGGTGGGATATTTTTACCCCTCTGTTGCTGCACAGGCTGGGGGAGCATAGAGGAAGGGGGCATCACGTCATGCTTTTACTGTAGCCAACCGCTTCTCTGCCCAGTGACAAAACCTGGCATTGGGACTGAGGTTTCACTGTGTGTTGGTGGGTGGTGAGCAACTAAGCATGAGTCAGACAGAAGGACGAGTGCATGTCAGGTCTTTGGGCTGTCCTCCGTCTACTCTGGTGGGGGTTTTGTCATCTTACTTTCTGAGGGGTTGTAGTGTAAACGTGTGGAGAATATGCTGTACGAGAAGGTGCGGCTCTGAGAAAACTGGAAAAAAAAACTTTTTATGAACCTTATCAGTGGCTAATTCTCAGCAGAGGCCCATACTCCCCAACTCTTCAGCGATTAAGTGTACGTCACTCGGGCTCAGTTTTCTTCACCCTCCCTCTGAATTGAGGAGACAACTGTCTACTTTAGATTCACTTTATCCGATTTGTTACAAAAACTAAATATATTACTGCATGAGAGCCATAATCTGAGTTCTCAATTACACAAATTTTTTTTTTTTTTTTACTTTGGCAGGGTAAATGAAATTTGGACCGGTGTCATCTGATGTTTGAACAAAAGATACAAAGCACTTAACAGGAGTCTAAAAATAGGGGCAGCCAAACAGATGGAGTCAGCAGCTCTCAATTCGGGCTTCATGCAAAAGTGTGTGCCAAACAGATTTTTACCTTTTGAAAAAGTCTCTGGTTGGGATAAAAATATAGCGTCGTGTTTTTGTGTTCATGTTTGTGATTTTTAGATTGAGCAAAAACCAAACAAACAGGTGGAAAAAAAGTGAAATTCTGTCCCCTTTTACAGAAAACCTTTATAACAATCCCAGCTACGGTGCGATAATTTAATTACAGTAAAAGCCAGTTTTTTTTTTAAGCCAAGAAAATAAATGTTTTTATTAGGTTGAAAACATGTGAGGTAAAGAGGATGTTTGACTTGATTTAGGAACACTGAGTGATTATAAATGTTATTATTTATAATGTTAAAATTTTCGTTTGTTTGCCTTACAGAATTTGTGCATTTGGGGCTTAATATACTCCCCGGTATTTATAAGTTTACGAGTATAAGTTTATGAGTATGTGGGGTATAAACTCATATTCTTCAAACAATTCACTGTTTTTGGCTTTTACACCCATCCTCCTAAAAATCAGGGAATGTATTTTTGCCAATCCGTTTGTTTCTATCAGTGTGTATTCAGCTCAAACATTAAACTACTTCAACCACACAAATAAATCACAAAAAAAAGGGCTGTCAGTATAAGTGTTTTCTTGCCTTGGCAATAAATAAAATCTCTGTTATAACTCTTTGTAGGCAATAGGCTTTATATATTTACCAGCTGAGATCAGTAGCTTGCACCCTTAAAGATATCACTATAAAGTTTTTAAGTTGTGGTAATGTTTAGAGAAACTTTATTCAGGATCAAAATGTGATCAAACGTGGGCCCATAATCGTGCAAAAATCTTTTCCCTGCCTGTTTTCGCTGCATAACATAAAAACTACACTGAAAACTTGCACCTAACAACCAGCAACAAGAGCACAAGGGGGCAGTTTGCAGAGACCTATTTTCAAGTGGCAGGCATTATTTACAGACCCACTTGGAGTCTCTCTCACCTACAGCATCATAGAGTTTCACCGTATCTCATGACAGAAGCATCCATTATCGTGCTGCTCTGTATTCCAGCAGAGAGAGCAAGGGGCTACTGTGAGCGGACACTTCTCTTTAAGCTCGCTGTGGAATATACTGGCTCTTTCCACTTGTTCCAGGATGATGCCCACTTTATTTAAAAATCAAGCGTGCACTTGAAACGGCGCCTCCGAGGCTGATGTATTCCTGCAGAGTCTGTTGTTCATCTTGTAATATTAAGCCTAAGGTTTTCAGTAAACAGAAATCCTGCATTCCCGAGAGGGGGGGGGGGGAAACGTCTTGTCCATAGTTGACTGGGAAAGTGAAAATGCACACGGAGAGAGGTGAACACCGACCGTGGGTTTAGATCCACACGTGCAACAAAGCAATTGACTCTTACACCCCTTTTTCTGGACACTTTTGTACATATGTTTTACACGTCTCCCATAAGTTTTTAATTAGTTAACCTTAATGAAAGTTGTCTGATATGTTTTTAGATGTATGTGACCCAAAAATTGAAATGTATACCTGTCACACGGCACACAGGGCCGCTGCTGGAAATAATTTTAAACTCCTCAATCGACTGATCTTCTATCATTCAATTGTTTTGTTTTTTTTCCCTTCGTCTTTGCTGTACTTTACAATCTCCAGAGTCATTTTCCACTCCACATGCAATAAATGAAGATTACAATTAAGTGCGGTAACCTCAGAAACATGTGGCGAGAACCCCCTTGAATAATGACAGCTTTTGTGAAAAACTGACTTAAAGCAGCCGCGGAAATCTGAGCTTTTAGAAGCCGTTTGATTGGTTGTTAAGTGGCAGATTTCTGATGACCCGGCAAGAGGAATCTGGATGAGATTTGAGGCATTTTGAAGAGTTAAACAAGATGTTAACATGGAAACATAAACAGAGGCAGCAGACCAGAAAACGAAATGGAGTCTCATTTCCACAAGGTACCACAATGTGATAATTTAGCCCAACTGCAGATGGTCACACACTGGGGGCCACGTTTTTGAACAGTTTGACTAATGTAGTTCTACACGAGTGTGTCAAAATCGGTTTCTGTAGCAAATACTCCGGGGTTTTTCCTGCCTCAAAGTGGGCCTTTGGGGGTGACTCCACACAGAAGCACAATTGGTCCACATATATTTAATGCAAAGAGTCTGTTACCTTACTTAACAGCAGGCTGTGCATTTTTTTGTTATTTTTTTGGCCTTTTTATAAACACAAACCTACTTTAATCTTGAGTAAATTAAACCCGCCTTCCAAAAAAAACTTGGTCATGGTCTTAGTGATTTTTCTTTTGGTTTAAGGCCAAAAACTCTGTTACTCAGTGGCCCTCACTTGTCTGGTGTATCCACGCTATTGGTGAACCACTTGTCCTACCTAATTTTAGTGCTGTTTATCTCACTGTTATTAAGGCGTCTCGGCTAAATAGGGTCTAAGGAGCCTTATGCAGACCTTATCCCATGTCAACCCATGACTCCAGTATCAGTGTCCTGTTAGATCATTGACCACAGGTATTGAATTCTAATAGGCCTATTGGTGTGTCCTAATGGTTCAAGTATTGAATTATGATATCGGCAAGGGCTGATGGGCTCTAGATTGAATTATGATATTGGTATGCTGCGGACTAATGGTTCTTGGTATTGAATTATGATATTGGTGCACTTTGATGGTGAAGGGATTGAATTATGATATGGGCAGCTATCTGCTAATAGCTCACTCTGTGTAATTTTCAGTGTCAATCATGGCTTCAGTTGCTCGATCCATAGCCGGCCCTAAGGCTCAATACATCAGTGGAGTCAGGTGGGAAAAGCCTTTACCCTTTAGCCTCGGCTCTCACTCCAATTTACTTTCCGTTACAATCTCCTTTTTCACTTTCTTATTCTTAGTCCATCAGGGGTTTTGTTGCTGGATTCATTGCATCAATCTAAGAATAGCTTTAGAAGTTTCTTGTTTTTCTTTTTTTGTACACTTTTTAGCCTTTATTCTCCCTGAATGTGAAAAATAGACATGGCAGATGTTTTAATAAGGAGCCGGTTATAGATGTTAGATTAGGTAAAGAGTTTTATTGATTGCCTGGCTCTCAGTAGCTGTGTGTGTATTTCAGCATTATTTTTTTTCTTCCATACATGATCTTATGTTATAAGGACCCTAATGTTTAAGTAATGACTGTGAATATCAGCTACCTTAATTTCAGTAAGTGTCCACACCTTTGCAGTGTTTGTGTTGAGCTCATTCCCATTTTGGTAGTTTAAAAGCAACCAGAGCTGCGATGGTCCTGCTGCCAGCTCACGGAGTAAATGGACGGGCTGCTTCTGTGTCAGCCCTCTAAAAATAACACAGACTGCTGGCTGGGCTCAGCAGAAAACTACCACCGATTATGATGATTCAACTACCCTGTATTCACAGGTGCGCGTGTGTGTGTGTGTGTTGCATGGGGTGGGTTGTGCTTAACAAATGGTTTTCTACGTTTGGTACAGTGCTCAGTGGTTTACTTTTAGTTCTCCAGGGTTGGCAAAACTTTTGTTGAAGTCAGAAGAATTTGTTGAGAAACTGTGTGCCCTAAGCGCCTGTGTGCTGTTGGGGTGAACCGCAAAAAAAAAAACATTTCTCATTTGAGTCATATTAATGTAGAGTCCACTTAATTTATAGTGGACATTGGACTGAGTGGGACCCTGCTACTTTAACCTCAGTTAAAGGCTCGTCTGAGGCTTTGTCTGCCGAAAGATGGGAAGTTCTATATGAACGATGTCCTGTATCTGTTAAATTCATTGAACGTCCTCAGACGGTACGTTAACCTCTTCCTGATCTTTGACCCGAGCAGCTGTCAGACTGGAGCCAGGGTTCAGAGAAGCTGTGACCCTGAAGACCCCAGTATGACCTGGGCTGTCTGACTGGCCTAACCTTTAGAGCTAACAGATGATAACTTCACCATCTGTCTTGCCTTTAACAGGTCTAGCCTCCTTGAACTTGAACTTGTGTGAAAACGGGGGGAGAAAAAGGACAGAAGAGGAGAGAAAACGGTGTCACAGTTTATCCAGGCAGTTTTTCTACCCCGAGTCTGTTTAAGTTTTAAAGCTAAGTTGCCAAGGTGAGGGGAGAGGTTTGAAACGTTAGGCGTTGTTTACCTGTTTGTGTATAATTTGTGAGCTCCTGCTCGAGTTAGAGGAGTCTGTGTGTGCCCCAGTTAAAAGGCATAAAATTGGCTGTACATTGCTGAGCTTTTAAAAACGAGAAAAAAAAAAGTGAGAGTTGCCTCTTGAAGAAGGGGGAAGGGACTATGTGTTTAGTAGACACAGGCTCATCCGCTGACTGCTGTCTGACCCTGAGTTCAGTGGTATGGTTATTAATAGGCCCAGAGGCCTCAACTTCCAGGAGGCCCTCTGATCAGCTCCAGATGTGGAATGAGTGAGGACAAATCTACGCTAGCCTATCCATGTTTCACATGAAGCAGAAAGTAGGAGAGATAGGCATTTGGTGAGACTGATAAAGAGTGAGGGAGGGAGGGACGGGAGACCTTTCCACAGCAGGAGTGTGTTTTGTGAGTCTTTGTTTTCGCGTGTGTGTGTTTTTTTGTTTATTACACTCTCTGCCCTCAGACCAAAAGACCATAAAAACGTATGGCATCACCATGGCGACCATAATAACTACCTATAAAACAGCGTGTAAACTGTGAAATAAGACAAACAGACCAGAACAGCCCTGACTGGCTGGCTGGCTGACTGAATGGCTGCCTTCCGCCATAAAACTATTTGAGAGCCAGACTGAAGGAATGCCTCGGAGGCTGCTGTGGCTGTCACGACACATGAAAGGATTAGGCTCTGTGTTTTATCTCCTCTTTATCTGATGGTAATGGATAAGCTGAGTGTAGCCTATCATCTGACGCTTGGGCCGGGGGTTTGATGTTTTAGTAGGGTGACGGTTTGTTGAGTTGACCGCTTTGGTCTATTGATTGCTGTTTGATGGTTTTGATATGTAGGCTGTGTGGAACAGGTCAAGTCTTTTATGCAGTGAAGGCTCCAAATAGCTTTTAGCTGTCCTTCACTCCCCCCATTACTCTAGTGGTTCGTTTGATGTTTGGATCAATCAATAGAAAGAGCCTGAGCTCTTACACATGCTCCATCCTACTTCCCACTGAGCTCAATTCCTCTTCCTTCATTGTGCAGGCTTTATATCACATTCTCTCAACACAGAATAAATGATATAATTACAACCCATTACTTAGCCTAACGCAAGCTAATTATTCTGTCATTACTGTAAGGATTAGCTATGCTCATTCTCTCTTTCGCACTGTGTTTCTCTGCCTTTTCCTCACAAAAGTCATGCAAGCAGAACAGAAAACTCTTACTCATAAAGGCTGAGTAAGACTAAGCCCCAGGACATGTTCTGTTGACGTTGATTGTATAGACCATGGGTGTCAAACTCAGTCAGAACACAAGGCCACACTAGAAAGTAGTGACAGCACGGACTGGACACATTAAAGAGTCTCGACATACAGATATGTCTAAACTAATGAGGCATTTTGATGTATGCTTTTAATTTATGCGTAGAAATCAACATGCTGCGTTTATAGGCTGTGGCACAGCTCACGCTGATGTGTCATCAGGCGTCTAGAAAATTACTGGATACAACAGATAGACGAGGCTAAATTAAAACGTGGAAAAAGGGCATCATGCAGAGCAGGGATTTAATGTACCAGAGGCACATGAGAGTGATGCACACCTTTTTTCACTGTCTTGTAACTGTGCCAACAGCGTGAAGTTGCTCCTCGTCCTTATATGGAAGTCAAAGTGAATTACAACAAATCAAATAGGCTAACGAATTGTGAACAGATCAAATCTTAACTGAATTAGAGGAACTTTGAACACTGCTCCATTGTCAAAGGTCGCAGACTTTGAAGGCTAAAAATGTGTGGATGTTTACAGCAATACACTGCTATCTTGCACCTGTGAGATTTTTTATATATATATATATATATATGTAATTTTTGCCATTATATGCAGGTTTTCCTGCATATAAAACATTCTGGTTCCCACTGAACAGGTTTTGTCCTTCCACTGAAAGAAACTCACCAGAGCTGTGATAAAAATATTTTGAGTTGGGTTTAATCTTTCCAAGCTTAAAATACATCTTTATTTATCACATTGCCAAAAATATCAGTAAAATTAACAGAGTTGTGCTAATTAAAGTAACACAGGCTGTTTTCCTTAACTTTATGAAACAGTTTATATGCAGTCTGTGTCACCAGTTGTGCTTGGGATTGTTGGCCAGGTCCGAGCCAGGAAAAACCTTGATTATCCACCAGTTGTTGCATGTACCTGCATTTGAAGTCATGTAAAATAATGGCAGCACTCTTAAGTTCCCTGCAAAAATCGCCGGGCCCCAGGCTTGTATATGTGCTACTGGGCCTGGAGAGCCCCACTCTTCTTCCAGACTTGATTAATCCCTATCGCCCCTCTCCATGATCGCAGTTTCCATTTTTTAGTCTGTATCTGTGCACTCATCCCCTCCCCAATCTCCTCTCACTGGCACAGAATGGCTTCCTGGCAGAATGGAGGCATTAATTCAGGGATGAGAGGTGCGATACTCTCACCCTCTCGCTCTATGTCTCTCTGGTTCTCTCTCTCTCTCTCTATCAGCGCTGTGTTTGTAATGCGTGGCCTTTATCGTAGCTGAAACAGCTCACTACCCTCTGATCCTATCTCAGATCTCAATATCCTAGCCGTTCCACCCTGTAAACGCAGGGATGAAAAATCTTGCCCTTTCACCAATGCATTACACCCTAGCATATCGCCATACCCCTCTCCTCCCATTGCACACTCCACACCACTCACCCTTTGTGACACAGGCCTCCAGCTAAATTCGAACTCTGCAAAATGAGACCAAGTGAGCTGCACTTCCTCCATGCCAGAAACCATCTTAGTCTCATTATATTTGTATTTAGGCTCAGGCCGGGCCTCTGAATCCTCTTGTCAGATGATAGGTCAGGCAAAATAATGACTAGCTCTCAGTAAGCTTCAGGAGAGTTAAGGCTTGGATGTTGGGGAGATAAAACAACAACCAGTCTCTCAGCAGAGAAACATGGATCAATACAAACGAAGCTGCGGTGTAAAAAGGCTGTTTTTGATCCAGGCTTGCGTCAGCATCACTGAGGTGAGTCTTGACAGCTCCTGTGCTGTTGGTAGATATGGATCTGTGTTCAAAAAAAGGAGCAAAATGCTCAGGGACCACAAGCGTCTTGTTAGGCTATGGAGAGCGTTAGGCTGACCCCCGCCCCCAGCCGCTCTGCACATAAACACAGGGACGCGTACACAGTTGCACAAATGCACACGCCAAAAAAAAATATATATAAAAAAGTGCTCCGACCTCAGTTGTCAGTAAAACTCTTGTGGTGAGGAAAACTTTGTGGCTTTCACTCCAATGGGTGAGAGGAAAAGCAACCAAAAAAAAAAAAAAACACAACAAAACACGGAGATTCAGGAAGATACAACTCGCGTCTTCAAACTCTGTGGTTTTGTGAAAGCAGCATCTGCTGGCACATTTAAAGTTCTGCACCCTGCTATGTCAAAGGTAGAAAGGCAGACAGGCAGCCAGGATTGTAAGTCTCTTATCTGTGCTGCTGTTGTGCTGTGTTTTGAGGGGGCGTGCCTGTGATCTGTGATCATGTACCGTGTCGCTGTAGCAAGCGTGGCTGTCGCTCCTGACTGAGCTGCCACCCCGCGACTCCACCCCCACACACAGTGGGTTTGGCATACAAAACAGTCAGCCGCATAGGAGGTGGAAAGCTGTGCTGGGAGTTTGAAAGGTAGGCCTCGTAGATTTCAGATAAGACATCTTTCCAGACGCCTTTACTGTTTACTATCATAACCACATAACAGCCTCAGACATGTCGGAGATAAAAGGAAAGATTAGTGACTGCACTGGCAAGACAGAAAACTTCATCTCTTAAACATCTGTGTCATGTTGCCAAGTACAGAGGCTGTAAAAGGCTTCTCACTTTGTAATAAACACAAGAAAGCTAATATGTTTTTTTTTTTTCCATATTACCCTCCTCTCTAGTCTGACTAATATGGTGTTAATATTACTGAAAAGAAGCGGATGTATTTTTGTCTGTCCCTTTCTACGCCTGGCTTGAATTCAAGGGTGGTACTCTGTTAGATTAATGTGTAAAACATGCACTGAATGTGGCGCAGTTAACCTACATGGTGTTTGGACTAAAGGAGTAGTGGCAGTCTACTTGGCATGTGTGACTGCAGACTAGGTGTAAACAAAGTGTTTCTAGCAGTTACACTCCCAATTATTCTACAGAGAGAGAGGGATCTAAAGCAAATCCTTGTGTGGTGTTCTCAGTGTGCACCCCTGGTCACCGTGCACGCCTGGCAGCACAGACGGCAGCTGCAGATCGACTTCATACTGTGTACATAACAATAACTTTGTTGTCATTCCACCAGCCTATCTGTCTCGTCATCGTCGGAGCGTGAGGGTATAAGAAATTCCACAAAGTTTTGATACCTCAATTAAAGTGCGTCTGTCTCCTGTTATCTCATTTAGGCTGTAGTCAATATGATTGGCATAATCAGACATGCCTGATTGGGGCCTCCCATTTAATTAATCAGTCTCACTGTATCATCACCTGTGGCTCATTAGAGTAATTAGAGTGAATTAGTCAGATAGAAGGCCTCTCTCTGCCTGCAGACGAGTGGAAGGAATTTCATTAGGAGTGATGAACACACATGCATACACCTTGGGTCTGATGGCCATTGGTAATAGGATTTGTTTACCCGTGACTCTTATCAGTGATAACTAATATTACTGCAGTGGCAGGATGGAGAGTCACTCGTTTTATGTCAAGCTTAGCCTCTTCCTCCTCGCCGCGAACATGGCTACCCGTGCCAAATTTCGCTGGGCGAACATGTTAGCAGACTTCCTCTTTTGAAACGGAGTTCAAAAGAATGTGGAAAGACTGGGCTCCCCAAGTTACTGCAGCGGCCTGTCAGTGCATTCATGTGAGAGCACACGCGTGTGGAGCAGTGTGCAAGAGGCTTCTTGGCCAAGTCGGTGTTGAAGTCTCTCTAGGGAGTGTTGGCAATCTGTTCCAATCGTCTTTACAGCTGACCAGACGACCAAATGAACCAGGACAGGGACTGCTGCTGTGGGCCAGTCCAGCCAAGCCAAGCAGGGCTGTTACAGCAATCACACAGACATTACAGCCCACTTAATGCTCCCCTGCACACACCACGTTCCATCCTCGGCTAAAAACCAGACAGTGCAGATTCAAAAATAGTGCTGGAGTTACTGTGAACAGTTACAGAATAGATTAAGGTTTTTTTCCTTATATTAAAAGTAAAATATTTCAAAGTCAGGCCAAGGAGAGCCAGAGAGTTGACCTCAGAGGCAGAGCCTGAAGGGCCCCAAACCAGCAGTTTTTCATGCATTCTGTTTGCTGCTTGATGGTTGTCCACAGGGTGTTCCCTGAAGTATTTGCATTAAAATTATTTCCTTTATAAAATTTATATCTAAAGGGACTCAATTTTCTTCTTGCCTTTACTTCAGTCCTGTAATGCAAAATGTGTGCTCATTTACAAGGTTTTGTATCTTCACTTGGGGGTTTGTCTGCTTGTCAAATTAATTTGCAAGGTTTATGTGTTCGTATTATGTCTATCACTGATGTCAAACAAGATAAAAGGAAAATCCCAGCTCTATGCCAGATGGCTTAAACTCCTGTAGAGCAGCCTTTTTTTTTTTTTTTAACACCAACAGTATTCACCTCCAAAAGTTTGGAGCCTAATAAACCTTAACAACATGATTACAATGACATGTAGCCTCACATGCTTTTTAGTGAAAAGGAAAGAATCCCTGTGAAAATAAATAGGAAATTTTAGTTTAAAATATGCAGCATAGCTAACTTCATGGGCATTTTAAGTCCTTTTTAGATTTTTATTATTCATTTTTTTTTCTTGCCATGTTTGTCCTTTTGACTTCTTTGTTCAGACTGAAACTTGCCAAGGCACTGCCCACTCCTTTTTGCCAGTCTGCACATGCTTTTGCTGTTTGTGATCACTGTCATGGCTTGGATAGATGGCGACACGTGCCACCATGCCTGTCATCATGAAAATGAAGGGTCTTCATTTTTCTATTTAGCCATCTATTAATCTAGCTATCTACTATCTTTAGTCAGGACAGTAATATAATCTCCAGAGTGGGTGCTAGCAAGTATCATGAAGCCAGATCAGTTAAGCACTGACAATCCTAACTGCAAATAATTTAGGCAGCTTGGATGGTCAGAGTTTATACATTAACATTCATATTGTGGAGTAAGTGTCAACCTCTTTTAACCCTTGGTCAACTAGCTGACTTCCCAGGAAACTTGAAGATATCACGAAGAAAGCAGTGGTATTTTACAGCTATGAATATATTTGCCCTATGGAAATGTGCAAAGACAGTTTGACTCCAGTAGTCCACAATATCCATCGTCAAAAACTTAAGGAGTTTGATTTAGAAACAAAAAGAAAACATTTAAAAACTAAATCTACCATTAAAGAAACAGACACTGGAAACATTGTTTTTTATACTGTGGGGGGGGGGGGGGTGAATGACATCTCCAGTGTACAAACTGTTCAGTGTGGTTTTATTTTCCACTTTATGCAAAAAAAAACAAAAAAAAAAACCCAAAAAAACAAACAGCATCCAGCAGAGAAAACACCCAGAACTATTTGTTCAGCGTTTCACTGAAGGTGCTCAGATATGACAATTCTATGTGCAGTAATATGCAGCTTAAAATAGGAATAGGAATGGCAATGGTCTTCTAATGGTCAGTAAGATTTGGTGTGTGTGTGAGTAACGAGCAGGCAGCGGGGATTGTGCACTTTCCGATGTTACGCTCTATCAGCAAGATGAGTGTAAAGTCTGCCTCTGTCTGCTGATGTGGGCAGAGAGTTTGCTGCATAGTCAAAACCTGACTGAATGTTAGGGTCCTTTTTTTTTTTTTTTTTTTTTTTTTCCCCCCCAAACTAAGACCATGCCCATAATTACTTGCCCACTTGGCAATGAATCAATCCTCTTTCATGTGTGATGTGTTTATTTAGCTTAGCAGTGAGAATTTTTCTTTTTTTGGAGCGAGGATTTGGTAACACATTGGGATATATTCAGGGTATTGGAAAGGGATTGGACAGAATCAAGGGCGTTGGAGATTG
Source organism: Cichlasoma orientale (assembly GCA_034780415.1). Classification (NCBI taxonomy): domain Eukaryota; kingdom Metazoa; phylum Chordata; class Actinopteri; order Cichliformes; family Cichlidae; genus Cichlasoma; species Cichlasoma orientale. The sequence goes on along the minus strand of JAVDPK010002255.1, from coordinate 59,363 downwards.
GCACATGACCTCTTAAAGCAGAGCCCTAGTGGACGACTGTGGATACTTCGCTTTTATAAGCACAAAACGGATCTTATTGATCAGTTTAAATGAAGCGATTGACCTACTTTGTCTAAATCTTTGGACTTCTGGATAACACTGTTTTTCAAAAGATAGGTCTTCGTGGACTGATTTGCATATCAGAATGCATTCTGATATCAGAATGCATTGTTGCAGGATTTACTTCATCTGAGTAAGCAATATTCTGCATTTACAGTGACTGTGAAAGGCTACAACATGAACAGCAGTGTGAAAGTTGTGATCTCTGTAAACCCGCAGTTGAAATAAGAGCGGACAAATGAAAGCTGGCTAGAGCTGAACAGTTGCAGTGGGCTTGCTCGGATGTTACCTACGCTCTGTCGGCCATCCATAGTATTTCGCATTTGCAGAATTCAGATCACATCATTGCAGTGGGAGTATTTATATTTTCAAAATGTATTCCATGTGTCTAATGACACAGCTGGGATGATTAACAGCAACCGCACTTCGGGGGCATACTTAAATTTATCCTGGTTGCTGCTAATTCCAACTGAATTCACATCTGGCTTTAAAATAAAATTCCAGTGAGTGATTATAGTCCATATTTATCAGAAAAGCAAGGCTTGATATGGCATTATCATAATCATATCAGTTTGATCCTTGTATCTTCAACATGCCTGGGCCCTGTATTCTTGCTCCTGTAGCTAATCTTTACCAATGCAATAATTATGCTACTGTTCATGAACTAGAACATTCAGTTTTTGACAATTAATTTAACATGATTAAAATTTATCAGGTTCCTCCTTTCATCAAGCGTTGCACAAGCTTCTGCGCACGCTCGAGTTCACTAACAGATAGTGCAGCTGCTCCATGGCCATGGGCAGACAGGCTGCTACATCAACTGCTCCATGGGCAGCGAGAGCAAGATGGCATGTAAGCAAGTGAGCATTTTTTTCCCCCCAAACATCCTGTTTCTACTGCATAAAATCCATTGCAGAGGACAGTCGACCGAATCTATTTGTTATACTTTTTCATGGTTTGTGGATAAAACGAGATCACGGCTGGTCAGGGAATTAAACTTAATGCTGATGGAGGGAGAAAAAAAAATCTCCTAATTAGTTCTTGATCACACTGTTTCTTCAGAGGGTTGAAATTTCTTGTGTGTGTTTGGGGGTGTGTGGGCGAGGTGGGGAGGTGGGCATGTGTGCGTGAGTGTGTTTTGGGACCTTGTCAGCAGACTGAGCCACAAGGGCCCCTGTGGTAATGTGTGTATTAAATGATTAGTGCGTTAGTTAGCATAACGGCCCTTCAGCAGCGTTTAATCACTCTCAAGGGTGGGCGGCCTCACAGGAGGGGATTGGGGGGGGTGGGGGGAGTGGAGGAGGGAGGCGGGGTAAAGGGAGAAGAGAGAGAGAGAGAGAGAGATTTAAACTGAGGAGAAGGAACTGCTGGTTGAATGAGTGAGTAGATGATCTGTAGAGACTATGGAAAAATGAGGGAGCGAGCATGACGGAGGGCAAGAATCCAGCCGAAACATAATCCAGCAGCACTCTCACACACTCAGCGGAGACGGAGAGATACAATCTTTACAAGGCCTGAACGTCTTGTTAATGTCAGCACACGGCCCATCAGCTGGAACAAGTCCCATAAATAGCTATTAATAACAATAGAAAGTGGATGTGGATGAAGATGGGGACCTTAGTTCAGCCTTGACTACTGCTGCTGTTGATAATTTTTTATTTTTATTTTTTTTCCATTATGTGATAGGAGGGGAGGGGTCACCTGGTGGTCAGTAATTGGTTTGAAATGCCTGTATATTCACTAGTAGTAGTTAGAGTAGTAACTGACAGACAGGCTGAAAGCCTGCAGAACAAACTTGCAGGTTTTTCCATGGCGAGTTGTTGGTGTTGTGGTTCTGCTTTCTGAAGAGGTTAATGCTTCAGCAACACTAGGAGAACTTTATTATGTGACAGTTTATTTATTATGTGTTTTGATTTGTGGCATAGAGTAGAAAAATATAAAATAGCCAATCATATGTATTCACTTAACGCATCTGCCAATGATGCACCAACAAGGATGGGCAAGGCATATGCCTCTCATCTTGTCAACGGAAAGAGTGCCCAAAAACCTGAGTGCCACCCAAGCGGAAAATGAAGCCAATGCCAAAGTGCCCAAAACTGCAGTTCTTCCAGGTGCCACATGACACTGGCTCCAAAAGAGACTGTCTCTGTAGACTCCTGTGTTAAAATGCGCAACTTTACAGAATTGAAAAGCACATTTATAGCCTGATACAAGATATAGTGTTTGGCTTCTATGGATAGTTTTCCCCATCATTACAACTCCCTTTTTTTTTTTCTTTAAATAACTCATCCATCTGGATAATTGAGTTAGGGGCATGGTGGCGTTGATTGACAGGTGTCCCCACACGGGCAGATTGTGCAGATCTGCGTCTGTTAGGCCTCATCCATTACTTTGAGTCATTAAACTGGACCTCTTCGCTGTATGTGCTGTTTGTGCCTTTTGGAGCATTTTAAATGGATTATCTGACTAAAATAATCCATTAGAAATACTCCAGTGGCTTACTGTGAGCTACAGACCATCCGAGATGTTTGTTCTTCATTTCTGATGAGTGCAGTTCTAGTATTTTATTAGTCTGTTACTTCTGCACTAATTATCAGAGACCTGTCCATAAGTTGCACCCCCCACACGGACACAGCTTCTAACCAATATATTTGGCATTAGGTGATAACGTAGCGCTCCACCGTCTTTTCCAAATACAGTAACTCGTGTCTCCAAAAGTGAAAATTGTGGTGGCCAAAATGCTAACGTTGAAGCTTCAAAGCGAAGCTAAAACCAGCGCATGGCGTCACGGTGGCTACATCCAGCTTTTATGCTGTCTGTGGTGGAATCTTTATTTGGTCCGTAAACTGGAGAAGTGAAACTCATGGGTGGTTTTTAAAGTACTTACATATATAATTGGTTATTTTTTATTTATTTATTTAGTTTTGACTTTATACCTAAGCTTTTTAAAAATGTGTGTAATGTTTTCTGTGTTGACCCTGATGAAGGCCACAAGCTGAAACGCATCAGTCAAAATAAAGCTGTTCTTTATACTACAAGTGTTGCTGGAGCTTTGAATCCCTTCAAACTTTATGCTCTTCCTCATGCACCATGGGAGTAGGTGAAGTTGTGCCAAAAACCTCTACTCTGTGGTTGTGTTTTCAGCCTCTGCTGCTGCAGTATACTGGATAATTTCAGCAAGCCACATGGGTCAAAGAGTCTGCTGTCTAGTCACAAAACAGCCCCCGTCTTTTTAATCATAAATTATAACAATGATTCTGATTATAATGACTATTACAGTAACGATTAGTCTAATAAAATGTTGAGTGCAAACTAAATTAAAAAAAAGTTTTCTGTCTGTCTTGTAGAAAGAACTAGACGTCACCGCCACACAGCTTGCCAACAGACAGGACGAGAGCGAACAGTCCAGGAAGAAACTCATCGACCTGAGCCGCGAGTTCAAGAAGAACACTCCAGAGGTGAGAAAATCAGATATTCACAGGCGAGCACCAACCCACAGCCACGCGTACAGTGTGTCCCGCAATTCTTTTGACAATCATACTTGGCCTCAGCGTTTCTCGGTGTCTGCTCTCCTCTTCACAAATGTAGCCGTGATTATTTACTGAGAGGAGTAGACGGAACAGAGATGCGGGCTTGGTTCCCAAAAATAGTCTCTCCATTAGTTTCCCTGAAATCCTAAAGAGACAAAACAGAAAACCCCTCAGGAGTTTGTATTATCTGACCTAGTTTTTTATGCGAGCAGAAAGTGTGGTCGGTGAGTGTGTATGCGAGAGAGGGAGGCAAGGAGAGAGTGGCAGAGCAGAGCAGGAGGGAGAGGAGGAGAGGGAGAGGGAGAGAGAGTGACAACACTACTAAGTGGGATCAGGAGGGAATTCTGTCCTGTTCCTGTGTTCCCATCACTCCTCCAGGGAATATTTGTTTCATCTCTGTAACCAAGGCAACGCATTTCAAACCTCACAGCAAAAACAAAGTATTGTTGTGTTATTATTGGTAATGTCACCATGGTGAATTATTGATGGCAGTATGAATTATGTATGAACGAAGTAGACAGTGGATAGAAAATTGTCAACTCTCCGCGGAGCTGACAGTAGGCCTATTATAGTTACCACAGGATGAGGATTGTGACTATTGACTTCAGCATGTAGCCCACCCGCTGTAGAGGAGTATACACCGGAGGAAACTGTACCTGCATACAAAAGATGCTAATTTCACTTTACCCTACACATTCATCTCTAATCTCATTTCCAAGTATAACCACACAGCTAACAACACACACAGGGAGGCAAGACAGACACAAAGGGAGAGAAACACACATGCAGAGGCAGCGGGAGCCACGCACAAAGAGAACATGCAGAGAAGGCGGAGGCACAAACGCACAGAGGCAGATAGCCTAGATCACAGAACAGGACACACACATTCATCAGTGTAACAAGGCTGTGATTTAGGAAGGCTCCTCTGGCGTCTGTGTGGCCCCTGGCATCTCCCTGGTATGTGGAGGAGGAATCTGAGCCAGGCCAGACGAGCGACAGGATTCATTACAGGGCTGTAACAGCCTCAATAGGAATCAGCACTAAAACTCCGGGCGTTTGGAAGTACAGAAGCATCAAGGCTGCCTACCAAATAGGCTGGTTCATAACGTGTGATGGCCTGCGCTTGATTAAAAATGCCCCGATCGTCTTGTGTGCGTTTGAGGAGCCGTGTTTTCCATCGCTTGTGTGGCTGTGTGTGTGGTTGACCAGCTTATAGAGCGGGCTGTCAGCTCTCTGTGGTCCGCACCAGTCAACGGAGATCACAGTCACATCAGATCAGACTGCATTAGGCTGAGCGGGAGTCCGTCTCTGATCCATTATTCAACAACCAGGAGACCGGCCCACGTTGACTGTGTCTAGTCTGCTGAGCTGTACTCGGCGTGAACTGCACTCATGGTCTGCATAATAACACACACACACACACACACACACACACACACACACACACACACACTTTTGTAGCATTTTGAAAGTAGTGCAAAGAAATGCAGCGTGAAAACAAAGTTTTTATAATTCATTAGGACTGACACGCTGTTGGATTTTTTTTTTTTTTTTTTAGAGACTACATCTCACTGCGCTTCCTAAGTTGCCTAAATTATTCATCCAGTTCTTAATTTCCTTTTAGTTAGTCAAGACTGCTCTACTACACTGTTATAAAGGCAAGGGTGGGAATGGTTGTAAAATGTCCCAAAGATTGCTAGCCAGAGGCAGTGGTAGTAAAACAACTTTGCGTGTGCTTGTGTGTGTGCGCGCATGCATGCGCATACACACGTTAGTGTTTTGCTGCAGGGCAGACAGACAGCGAATGGGAGTTCCATACTCCCTGGAGGATTCCTCGGGCTGGCCTGTCTGCTGTCTGCCGGCAGCTTACACACCAGCCATCCATCTCCTGCTGCCTGGGCCCCTCCACTCCCCTCACTACACACACACACACACACACACACACACACACACACACACACACACACACACACACACACACACACACACAC
>JAVDPK010002255.1:0-47679 GCA_034780415.1 Cichlasoma orientale | reverse complement strand
CACACACACACACACACACACACACACACACACACACACACACACACACACACACACACACACACACACAAACTGACTGAAGGACTTAGGCACACTCACTCGAGGACAGACGGACAGACGCACACACGTACACAGCAAACCAAATGCATCCGTCATCGACTGAACAGCTGAACTGGCTTCACAGGAAGGAAACACCAACGTGGCCACTGTCAAGACAGCCCCGATCGCATGCAACATACCAAGGCATAGTGAGGATAGGCAGATATGTAGACGACTCTCACCGGTAAATTAATGTGCCTGCGTTTGGAGTGTACGATAACTGACGTTTAACAATTATTTTGTATTTTTACCCCTTGCAGATCGATGCCTTGAGTAAGAGGAGTAAAGAAGCGGAGGCCGCCTTCTTGAACGTGTACAAAAAAATAATCGATGTCCCAGGTAAGACTACTCCTCGTGACGATACAAGTGTGTGTGTGCGTGTGTGTGTGTAGACTCCTCCCTAGTCCGGAAACATAATCAGGAGACCCCTTATCCATGCAGACAGCACCAACAGGGGAAGAGAAAAAGTGTGACACCGTCCCTCTGGTGCTGCTTCATTGTTCATCCAGGCGTGTGCGACGCCTTAATATGTCCCCAAGAGATCTCATCCCCACTGGTATAGCCTTTAAAGGGTCTTAACAGAAGGTGCGTCCTGATATGGGTGACAAGCGCGCCCACAATTGGCTGCGGCGAAGTGTACACATACATAAGCAGTCACATTCAGCAGCACTGAGGCCGAGCAGGGATGCGCGGCACTAAGAGCTGCAGGAACACGCTGCCACGGTGCTGCTGGTTGGAGACTTTCAGCTGTGCAGGAGCCCTGGAGGGGCCGCGTATGCAGGAATGAAAGAGTTGAGTTCATCTATAGCGTAAGGAGGTCATCATATTCCCACATGGATAGACCTACAGTAATATCTTTGGATTGTACTGCTCCCAATAAGTCAGCGCCAGCTCTGACGGGGCTATTCTTAACTTGCAGCGAGACAATGATGTAATGCCTGATGCATACACGCACACAGACACAGACCGGCCTGACTAATGCAGCAGTCTTGAAAGAGGAAACAGTGTGTTTTGTTCTGTCTTCTATCAGCTGAAGGCCTGGTTAGTCAGCCCAGTGTGCTCTGGTTTAGATTAAAGGTGTCTGGCGAGAGCGTTCAGCACCAGTGGCCCACAAGTCAAACTGCTTTTAACAGGCTGTACAGTTGATTTGAAGCGGGGGGGTCCAAGTGAAGGACAAAGGTTTGATAAGAGGGAGAGAAAGTTGATTTTTCAAGGGCACCAAGGCAGATAGGAGTCCAAATTCAGGGTGTACAGTTATGTTAGAGAGTGTTTGTACTTGTGTGAATTTTTTTTTTGTGAGACTGAGGAAGCGTGCACGCGCGTGTGTATGTGTGTGTGTGTCAGAGCCTAGCCCTGCATGGTGTGTCACCTTGACAGCACAAAATCAGCATGAAATTCCCCAATCGTTCTCTGCTGATCTCTCATTAGCATAGTTAAGATATCTAACTGCGTCAGACATGAGACACACACACACACACACACACGCGCGCGCGCGCGCACACACACACACACACAGCCCTTACCCCCAGCTGTAAGCTGTCAGTTCCTCTTATCTGTACAACACACACACACATACACATAAACACGCACACACAAACACACATAAACTGCTCTTTTAGCTGGCATGCTGATGAGCGTCGCCTGCGTCTCTTGGCTGCCTGTCACCAGTCTGCCACCCATGAGCACCAATCAGATGTGATTGGCCTGACTGACAGGGCTCTCTTCATCACACTGACAGTTAACCCTGCTGTGTGTTCAGAGATGTTGGTAAAATGCCTCCAGAAAGTTGCCTTTCTTCCTTCTGTCTCTGTTTCTTTAATCTCTTATTTACCTTTTGCATTGCCTGTTTTACAGCTCCGCTTTGTCCATCTGTCTGCTCCCATGTTTCTCTTCTTCCTCGCTTTCAAGCTGCATCATAGTGAAACACTTTAACTGATCATAGCCCAGTAATCTCTCCTGTTAACTTGTCTCATCTGTGTTACTGTGTGAGTCTGCTTATCCAGTTCTCCTGCTGTGCCAACAGTTGACGCATTATGTTTTTTTTCCCATACAGAAACCAAAGTTAATCTCCTGACTCAATAATGGTCTCTTGATACAAAGGCTGATAGTGTATTATTCAATAGACTTTATGGATAAAGTTTTGTTGAAAAAGAATGGGTAAACCAACAATGACCTTTAAGTATGTTGTAGCAAACCAAACATTATGATCTGTTCTTTTTAAATCATGAAAGTGCATTAATGTTGTAAGAGCCTGACTAATATTTTTTCAGGTCATTATCAGTATGTGAGAATATTGTATTTAAATTTGGCTGTGAGAGGCTAATGATGAAGACACATCAAGGTTAAGCCGTTTTACACTTGGGGGCTAAAACCTTCTATCATAAACGGCAGGACTGTAAATAGAAGACAACAGGCATTTCTGAATAGCAGCTTGAAAATGGCTTTATTATGAATAACTACAGTTAAAGAGAACGTAGTCTATTTATTATTTCTAAAAGTAAAGCAAAGCTCTGATTTACACATATCTGACTATACTCACCTTAATCACACTAAGGCTGGTAATGGTGATATGTTTTGGTTTCTGCTGTAGCCACTATTTCTCCAAAAGGAGATCAAAGGTCAGGGTCGGCTCCAGAACGGTTGTCCTGGAGCTGTTAGAGATTCATTGCCTTGCCCAAGGACTCTTCACCAGGGCAAACGCTCCCTCTCTCTCACAGGGCCATGAATGTAGTTATTCCTAGCTCACTACACCACCTTGCCGCCCTTGCTTGTCTGATCTGCTTTGCAGTGTGTTAACATGGTGTGTGTTTTCTCTACCAGATCCTGTACCTGTGTTGGAGCTGGCTCAGCAGCTGCAGCTGAAGCTCCAGAGGATGCACGACATTGAGACAGAGAACACCAAACTTCGAGAGACACTGGAGGACTACAACAAAGAGTTTGCAGAGGTTAAAAACCAAGGTTAGAGACAGATGCATGCACAGGCACACATTATGGGATTTTCCCGACTTTGAGAGGGAAATGGATGTAGACTGCACAATTAAGTAGATAATCACATATCAAAATTTCAAATTCCTGTACTTTGGTCTTATGTTAACGCTTACTTAGGTAGAGTGCACGTTTGTGACCAAAACAAATACTAATGGCAGTGAGTCCTGATTATAAATCCACCTGGTCCAGATCTTCACTTCGTGTCATTTCCTTTCTCTTTCTTGTCCCCCCTAAATAAATAAAAAAAATAAAAAACTTACAAAAAAAAGTATGCAAAATATGTAAAAACAATATATTCATCTGCATCTACAGTGAATCAGTCATTCTGTTTTAGATTGCATCTGGTAGCAGTGGCTGGTTGTAGCAGAACGCGGACTCACTGAGTGACCAGCTGCAGATTTGCTGGCGTAGTTGGAGTCCAGGAGAGACTTTCAATTTTTGTGTGTGTATATGTGTGTGCTGCAAATACCTAGTTTATGTAGTTTTACTTGAAATCTGTTGTCATCATTGCAGTTTTATACCTCTTTATAATATGTGACATATGTTCAAAAACAATAAAATGGTGATAGATTTTTCAAAGTTTTATGTGTGGGGAAAAAACACTACACAGTTGGATGAATAATAAAAAAAAAAACCCTGATTTACCTCTGCTTAATGAAAAGATGGAAAAACTGACAAAAGCAGGAAGAGATGAGTGAGAAGCGGTAATAAAAGTGGTGTAATTTCAGTCGAAAAGGAGGAGTGAGTGAGCGAGCGAACGGGGAATGTTTTGGAATCCCCCTTTCCTCAGTGAGAGTTAATTGGAACAGCTCGATAGCGGCAGGGTTCCATTCTGCCATTGATTTTCCTGTTCCCTCATCCTTTATCCCTCCTTCCCGCCTCAATAGATGGGGGATATTTAAACCCCAAAACACACTGTGGAACTCCCACTCCTGTTAAACACACACACGAATCCGCCCGCACACTTGCACATGTGCGTGCGCGCGCGCATACACACACACACGCACACACACACACACACAGAGTGCGGGGGCCATTGATCCCCGCAACCTAAATGTTTAAAGTTCAGTTAAGCAGTTAAGGGGTAAGAGGGCTCTGAGGGGACTCTCCTCTATTGATTATGTGTCAGAGCAGTGAGACTGGAGTTTAAATCACACGCACACACACACACAAAGTGCTAAGAGCCCTCAGTCAAAGGCAGCAAGCAGCAATACGCTATATCATTGTCTCACTCACTTATATCTTTCTCTGAGAAACACACACATACACACGCGGAGGCCTATTTATTACTCCAGTTATGTGTTAGATTTATTTCAGGCTGCCCCATACAGCGCTCAGCCGTCAGCAGGTTATGGGGTTTCAGTACTAATGCAGTCCTAATGAATGCAGCATATCTGCTCTTAGTGAGGGTAGAATATTCTATGCCAGCCATGGATTCAAAGATTAGACAGGAGCCACGGGGGCCAAGGTCTTCATCTGTGCTGACAGAGGAAGAATGCAGGATATGAAACGCTGCGTCTTAGGCAAAGGTCAAACACCCCACTAAAAGCATCATCGTCATCACTGCCATTTGTCAGATCTAGGAAACTGCTATAGTCTGCTTTGTCTGTATTTTGTTGTTTGCCTGCATTTATATTCTGACTTTTTCTCAACACTTGCGTCTCTGCTTTAATCCTTTCCACAGAGGTGACCATTAAGGCCTTGAAGGAGAAGATTCGGGAGTACGAGCAGTCTCTGAAGAATCAAGCCGAGAACCTGGCCCAAGAGAAGCAGCTCCAGCTACACAACGACTATGCAGAGAAAGAGAGGTAAAAGCTTTGTGTGTGTGCGTTTGTGTGTGTGGTTGTGTGCCGCTGCAGCTGTGTTTAAAGTAATAACCTCTGCATTATTTTGCCATTTTAATCCTTTGGGTCATTGTGCCCTCAGGCAAAACTGCTGATTCTTATCTTTTGAATGATAGGTTTAAGATTTCAGACTTTATTTAGCAGGGCTATTCACAACTTAATAATTCCTTCTTAACCAAATCTCCAAGGACTATTTTTCAGTAGTTATCAGTCTAATCGACAAATTGTTGCTTATTGCTTTCCTCCTGCGCACAAATGAAGGAATGGAGATAACTTGCATAAAAGACAATGCCAGCATTTTTGTCATGTGGGCGCTTGCCATTCTCGCTTTGATGGGAATCGACACCATCCACTCCCATTTTCTGTTTATCAAGATATGTTTCAGCTGTTTTGTTGGATATTTTGCTGCCACGGGCCTCTGCTATGCCTGGAAATGTACAATAAGTGAGAAAGCCCTACCAAATGCCTTTGATGACAAAAATATGCTTAGCTGCTACAGACTGCTTCATTTCAGAGCAATGGCTTTTTTAAAAGCGGGGCATTTTAAAGTGTGTAATTTTCAGATACACAGGAAGACGGGGGCAGTAATAAATAAGCTCAAAAACTGCTTCCGAATGTTTTAATACTGTCATTTTCCAGAAAAGGGCCCATTTGACATAAATGAATGGACTTTGGGCAGGAATAATATTGTTTCACTTAACAACTGACTTGGGCTCCTTTTCTTCTACATTGGTCACCAAAAAAACAGTAACCAGTTTGCTATCTGGTGATCCCATATTAACTTGGCTAATATGTGCTCTTATTTTGAAAAAAAATCAAATCAAATAAAGCTATGTGCAGAGTCTGAGTGATGAGCCTTCATGTGATTAGCCGCTGCAGCCGTGGGGCTTAAAGATGCAGCGTATTTTTACCGAGGGAGAACAGGAGCTAAAAGCTCTGATGGATGCATCAAACCTGAACGTTTTTATCAGCAATGAAATGAAAGTTTCAGACCAACAGAATTAACAGATTAAATTCAGCATGTCACAAGTGCTCAGCTGCACAGTAAGGAGTTCGTCTTCAACCATGTTAATATGCAGTTTTGCAGCTAAATCACACTCCACCATGCAGATTTAATAACGATATACTGACTCAAAACAGTTTCTGCTCTAATTCTAAATGAAAGAGACCCACTGTCCTGAATGCTATGGATTTGCTACAAGCTACAAGCTGCTTACGGTCTTTAAAACACTTCAAAAGTAATCGTTCTTGGCTATCATTCTGATTAAAGTCCTCGTTTTAAGTTGATGTATACAGTTTGCTTTTATGAATTGGACATTACAAACCTCATGCTTTCCTTATGTCAGTCATCTTGTTTGTTTGGTGAAACTATATTAAAGCTCACTGTCCCTTTCAGACATACAGTAGAAGATCAATTGTCCAACTGTATTTCCTGTACGTCAGTGTTTTATAGGCCCCTTCCTGTCTGCAGTGAGCTGACTTCCTGTGTCTGAGAGGGGCAGTAAATGGATGGCACCTCCGATGCATTTTATCCTGCAAGGAGTGAGGGAAGGGGGAGAGAGTGAGAGAGATGAAAGGATGAAGTAGAGGGCAGAAAAATAGAGATGACAGGAGAGACAGATTGGCGGAGAAGGGGGGCATCAAAGAGTGCCATAAAGACTGTCTTTGTGCTAGATTATTGATGTTTTTACACGCAGTGGCAATTTCTCAGCAGAGCCCAACTTTTTATATGCTAAGAATGAATCTATTTTATCCTTGTGGTTTCTGCTCCCCCCACCCCTTACTCAAGCCTTGCTCGCTCTCTCCGTCTCTCTCTCTCGCTCTCTCTCCCTCCCCCTGGGTGAAGTCTGCCCCAGTGGCCAGACATTCCTGCCTAATAGGGCTGCTTAATGAGGAGTGGGTTGTGTTGGGAGGATTTTAGTGGGGAAAACACTTCAGAAATGGTGGGAAAATAGAGAATAGTCGCAGTTGCCACAAAGTGTGAACTCAAATTTACTGACTCAGTATCTCTTGACTGTGACTTTCTGCTACCTGTAGGAAACTCCAGGAGAGTCAGGACTCCATGTCCTCAAGGTTGGAGGAGGCCGAACAGAAGGCCCGGTCCCTACAGACAGGTACCAGCCTACTCAGCCTTTACACACCTGGGAACTGTTTAACCACCTTTAGATAAAATGCCCTTATCACTGAATGTGTAGCGGGGCTGGCTTTTACTGTGAAAATTTCGTTTCAAATTTTAAAGGTGACTTATTGTATTAATCTCCAGCTCCATGATTTTATTCTTGGACTCTAGTAGAGTAGCTTTGTATGATTTAACAGTTCAAAGTAATCCTTGTCTATCTTATACCAGGGTTCTGTGAAGCCCTTTAGTCCACTGTCCTGAAACGAGCTGTTTTACCTCCCTTCCACCTCTCTTAAATCCAGTTTTCTTCAGACTCTCAAAGTGAAGGGTTGAACATCAGGTGGGTGGAGCTTGTGGGCTCACAGGCAAAGCAGCGTTCCTGAGATGACCATATAAGGATATCCCCTCTCACTGATATTGTGCAGATCCAAAAGTAGAAAAAACTGTCTAAAACGAGCGCTCAGAGCACTCTTTAGCCTGAGCTTTGGGCTCATAGGGATTGCTTGGACATATGCTGGCCATATTACTTGAAAATTGCCATTTGAATGCTGGTCATCCACATTTAAACAATGTGCACCCATTGTTAAAATGTGTTTTTTTTAAAAAAAAAAAAAGCTCCTAGTGATTATTATATTTAACACTCAGAGTTAATCTGGCTCATCTGGATTAGGTGTTTGTGAGGCCTGAAGATCTAAGAAAATAACTTCTCAGCTGTCATCAGTGAGAAACCGAAATGCAGAAGTTTCTCATGTGAAATCAGACTTTCACAGTAAGAAGCTGTCAAAGATGATGTTTACATGTTTTAATGTTTCTTATTAAGTATCGCTCATGCTTCAGTGTACACATCTTCAGCTCACTTGTAGCAGGAAAACTCTTAACTGACTCTCACCGTCTTTTGCAGCACTTGAAACAACTCAGGCCGAGCTCTTTGATTTGAAGACAAAGTATGACGAGGAATCCACAGCAAAGTACGTGTCTTGCTGATCTATGTGTTTGTGGGTGACTTCTCCCCTCTGGCTCCTCCATAGTCTCTTCCTGACATAATCATCCTGTTTAGTGAATCTCCTTGCATGGAAACTCCCCCTTCTCTCCCTAACAGCTGGATTTTCTCCCACAACAGCCAGCAGCCTCCAAATCCCGGCATTACCCATGCGCTGTAAATACTGAAAGGGATTGTAATGTATTCTGCAGCCAAACGAAAACATCAAAATAGATTTTTTTTTTTCGTGGTTTTGTTTAATCCATTAAGACCTGATATGCACATATAGGTCTTGTATAGGCACCCGATGTCTTAATGGGCTAAAGAGCTTTCTGATTCATCAGAGACTTGATAAAGAGATGCCAGATTGAAAGCTACATATGTTTTCTAATAGGACCTGTAAGATAAGATGGCTTCAATTGAGCTTTGGGCATCTATCATTATTGATCTTATAGTAGTGGCGAGGACGAGAACAGAAGCTTTTCCATGTCGGCACTCCACACTGTGAAGTGGCACTTTATGACATTCACACTCCTCGTTCCCTCTGGGTTAGCAGCAGGATGCAGAACCACTTGAGCGCCAGAACTGTGTACAAAAAGCTGAAAAATTACATTTGTGGGAGATAAAAACAACAACAAAGAAATCATCCCGCCTTGACTTAAATATGAACTCTTTGGCTAAATCCAGGGACTGCTAGTATAATGGTCAAGGGCACCCCGCGTGCATACGCAAAGTACGGGAGAGTATCAGCTCGGCTTTTAAGGCCGTCCCATTTACCTTGCCCCAAACTCACTGTGCCTCTCCATTAACAGAGTTGTTAAATTGATTGGCTGTTAAAAACAAATCGATCCCTCTTCTGTCTTCCTCACAATTTTTTTTCTCTTTTTTTTTTCTCTTTCCTGCCTCCCTCGCTCGCACACTTTGTCCTTTATCTCCTGCATTAGGTATTTTTGAGCGTGAGTGGAAAGACCACAGGAAGATATTGCACGCAGTTTAATGGCACTAATCAATATGTTTCATAGTCGATCAGAAGGCCCTCCCTGTTTTTTCCTTTCCCCTTTACTGCACTTCTTTACTTTTTATGCATTTCTTTATGCTTTCATTTCGCGGCCTTGTCTCTTCCTTTTATGTCAGAAGAAAACACATTTTGAAAAGACACTTAGTGGGCCCCATTTGCTTACAGAAGCTAATAAACACATGCCCACACACACACACACACACACATACGTACAAGTATACACTCACTCATTCGCTCACTCACTCGTGAGCCTGAGGCAGTCAGGGTCCTTGACTATGTGGCGTGCTGTGATCTGAAATTTTAATGCAACGCTTTAAAGCACACACAAACCCTCTCTAACCCTGCACCCTCCCAGTCCTTGGAGTCCTTCCCCCGTTTACTGCTTGGCTGAGCAAATCGCCAGTGTTTGGCTGAACACAACTTTTAACCCTTTAACTGCATATATTTTGGCACTGCGAAACACAAATGCCATACATATCATGCACTCTTCCTCTCACAACCACACAGACACACGTGTGTGTGTGCGCGCACACACACACACACGCACACACACGTTCTAAACTTTCCACTAAGGAGGACATTGCGTGACAAATCCCCCATCCTCTTGCTGCATTTGGGTAATCTGCCTTTTTAAAATAAGCACTAACACACTCACACAAACACCCGTGGACGTACACAAACACACTCCCTGAGAATTTGGTCGATGTTGCAGCGCCCGGAGTGTCTCGGCTTCAGCGGGAGGCGGGCCTGCAGATGTAGCGTAGCCCCCCTCTCTGTGCCGACGCTGTGAGGGTCTGGCTGGCCGCGTTTTACCCGTTTAGTCCCTGTTAAAGATTAATGATATATTGATCTCCAACCCCACAGGATGCTTTGTGTGTGTTTGTGTGTGTGAATAAGTGTGTGCAGGCTCCTCTCTATGTTTGTGTATAGCTTTATTTTCAAGTAGAGGACTTGATAACATTTTGCTAAAAACCGTTTAATTGCTGATAATTAGGTAACAGTCAATAGGCTTTTCTTTCCTGTGTCCACCCCAAGCACACACCAACACAAAATGGCGCACAACATACACACAGACACGGTCTCACAGCTAGCTTCTTTTTAAGCCTCCTTGAAATCCCCAAGGTAACACGCTGTGAAAACGCAATGTGGAGAAAGCCAAGGAAAGAAAAGGAATGGAGTGATGAAAGCTGGAGGGCAAAAAGCGAGCCAGGGGCCGGAGGCTTCAGCGAGGAAGAGGGGATAAGAGTGTGATAGAGGAGGGAAATGAAAATCTAAATCAGGGGAATATCCTGCTGGCACCGAGGACAGAGGCCGAGGAAGAGAGGGCGAAAGATGAGAGAGGGGAGGTGGAAGGAAAAAAGATGAAAGGACGGGGAAAAAAGTGGAGGGCAATGGGAAGGGAACGGTTGAGGGGAAAGGATGGAGGCAGGCAGAGGGTGGAAAAGAAAAGGAGCAGCTGAGTGAGGAGCAAGAGAGAGAAGATGATAAGAGATGAAAAGGCCTGTCTGAGATGGAGGAAGTACAGTAGGGGCTTAGAGGCTCTGGGCTTGTTTCAGAAGTCCTACAGTACTCACTGATGTCACTGGGTGAACCCATTGGCTTTCATGGTACAAAAGAGTGTGTGTAAGTGTGTTTGAGTGCGCGCTGGTTGTGTGCAATTTCCAGTGTAGCCGTGCGTCTACTCTATAGCTCCTCCCTGTGGCTGTTATGCAGTGTTTTATAGATAAGTTTGGGCGCTATAAAATCAGGCTTTATCATCACCAAGCACCCTCCCTTTACTGTCCAGCGTTTGATGAATTAATTTCAGCGGGTGCATTGGCGGGCTGTGGACAGTTCCTGCCCTGCCCAGCGACTGACTGACTGTATCAGGATATGCAGAAAATCCCTTCCCTGTGATCTGCTTTGGCCCTCAGCCTCTAGCTTTGCCTTTATAATTCCCAAATACAGCCAAATCCAAAGGTTATTTAAGAAGACTTTGTGCATCTGTACTTTGATTAAATGATCACATTTGGAGCAGGAGCAGTGGTGTATTTGGGTTGCATTACTACCCATAAACGCTCTCCATTACAAGCTTTTCGAGCTCGTTGGCTCTCTGACCTTAACATTTGTGTGTGCGGGTGCACGATTGAGTGCGCTCGCGGGTCCCGCACACTATAGCGTAAGACGGGATAAAAGCTGTTGAGGTAGTGTACTATTATGTTGCTTAAATACATACTAGATCCTTTTAACTGTTAGGGAAAGAATAAAAGCGGAGAGTGAAAAGCTCTCCCACCCACATCTGATTCTTTTTGCTGCATTGCCTGTGGCACAATGTTGACCTAATATCAACTGTGTCTGTTTTGTTAAACACATTCAAATCAGTTGTACTCAAGCCTATGGGACATAACACTGTTTCTCATACTGTGACACACAAATACAAAAGCTGCGTGGGCTATTGGGTTCACTATCAAAAGATTGCAATAAAATCAAAAGGTCTTAATGGACGTGGCAGCGCACATATGCGCTCATGTCTTTCCACTCAGTGCCACTCACGCACTCTTAATTGTAAGGAATGTCTTAAATAAACGTGCACGCATCTATGCTGCATCTTTGCATTGCCCTGGACACCGTCCATGTGGTCAGCATTTCCGTGCCTCCTCATACACACGCTGAAAACTTATAAACACAAAGGGTATTAAGGCAGTTGCACTTTGACTCTAAACTTAACACAGTTGTTACAAAATATTAACATTCATTGTGTATATGTGTTGAGCCGTTTTTCCTTTTTCTACAGTTTATTTTTTTTCTGTTGTTATTTTTTCCCCCATTGTCTCTCATTGTTCGCCGAAAAGTGACAGGTATCCACGTCTCTCACGATAGAGGGATTATTTAAACTATTTTTCCAAAGTCCAATGAGAGGTGGTATTACGGGGATGTATTCTTGCTGTCTGACCTCTAGCAAGTGAGAGGTGAACCATGGCCTCCATCCAGACCATTAGTCAGACACAATCACACAGCTTCATAGCAGATTAGTCTGCTGTATTAGGACTTAGAGCTCTATTAATGTAATCCCTCTGTTTTAGTGTGGCCTGGGTTTAGGGGCTTACATGTGCACACCCACACTCATAGACACACACACTTAAATACATGTATGCACGCACGCATACAAGCTGTTTGGGTTACGGAGTTCACAATCAATGGATTAAGGTGAAATTTAGACAGTAGCTTAATGGACATAGTACCGGGATTCTCTAAATGTGTGCTGTCTGAACAATCACGTGTGTACCTCTCTTCCTGGCAATCATGTATTCATTTTTCCTTTCTTTGTTTTTATTTGTGAACTGAATTCCAGTATGTCTTTTTTTTTTTTTAACATCCTCTGTGTATTTATCTGGAGTAACAATACGTTTCTTTCTGTCTCTCAGGGCCGATGAGATCGAGATCTTGATGACAGACCTGGAAAGAGCCAATCAGGTAGCCCACTCAGTGTAATACTGAATACTTTATGTTTTTATGCAGCACTGTCCAAAGGCTGGCTGAAATTGTTGTGCAGGAAAAATGAGAGAAATTGGGTTAAAACAATTTAGTGTAGTGATATATTGTAGCTTTCTGTCACCAATTGTGCAAAGACCAAAACCACCAATGAGCGTTTCTCATACTAACACATATTGCCTCTTCTATCCAAAGCCTAAATTATAAATTTCACCCCTTTGTCCTCTACCGTTGACCAAAAAAATGCATAAATGAGCCTCAGAGTCGTGCTGGGTGACATACTCCTCGATCACATGCATAGTTTTAGTTGCTGCCACGTACACTGTCCTGCTAGAGAGAAATCTGTGTTAATTTACACTGAAGTTTAGAATAAGTTTTAATTGAATTTAATGAATCACATACGAAGCGCTGCACGGCCAGGCTCCTGCTTTTATTTTGAGACTTTGTTCCAGCTGTCGATCTCCGATTAACCGTTTTACGCTCTCACTTTAAATCCAGAAGCAACCGAGTCTTTGAGGTTTTGGCACCTAAACTTTGGAGCAGCCTTCCTCATTCTGTCAGGCCCGCTGAAATCTGTGGTTTGTTTTAAATGTCTGCAAAAACCTCATTTTTATTGGGTAACTTTTTTTCCCGTTTGTTTTAAAATACGCTTTACTTTTGGATATTGTTCACACCATTGTTTTTTTTATGTTAGTGTGTAAATGCATATGTTAGCCCATATTCTTGAGTGTGTGCATGTTGGGGTATCGACACTTAATATATCGTTTTATCCAAACTGTGCAGCACTTTATAACTGTGCTGTACACATTTTTGTATATAATAAGTTATTATAACATAATGTCAAAGTGTGTATGGTTTTTAGGATATTATTTTGCTATTTTTAAATAAAACTGATGTTAATTCTTCATTAGGAACAAGTGGCACTGTTGCTGAGAGTCTCAGAAAGGCAATTCTGCTCTCTTTTGTGGGATTTGTTGACATAAAAATTAGACCATTACCAACCTCATTCTTTAAAATGCTAAAATATTATCTGTTGAGAATCCATGAGATGCGGCTTACATCAACAATGAATTGCTTATCACTGAAAGGGCTGTTGTTTCTTTTACTTGTTCATTACACACCTACTAAACCCATCCAGCTGAAATAAGCCCTCCGGTGTGCCCTCTGCCTTTGTGTTGTAAATATTCCTGTGGTATCTGTTAATGTCATTGTTGTTAACTTTCATTATTAGCCCAAGAGTATGATTTGTGGTTAAAGGGGTAGCATAGGCATGTAATGTTAATATTAGCCTAAAGGTTAACACTCTGACTATAATGCCACACACACAAACACACACTCTATTCACACTTCTGATTTGAGGTTTACACAGGATGACAGCATGGCCTCCAGCTCAGTCACAGACTTTTTATATGCTTTTATAAGAAGAAAATGGAAAACAGGATTTTCTTTTGCAACTAGCAGCCCAACTCCCACCCAGTCAATAACAGCTCTCAATATGGTTGCAATTAGGAACACTGTGGAATCGGCTCCCTGTAACTCCTAATGATGGCAAGTTGGCCGGCGCTGCAGACGATTCCCGACTGGAGCATGGCAGTTTGGCAGTAAACACCAGGCAGCGGGTGTCATCTCAATAACTTAGGAATAACTTGATATTTTTAATTAAGGAAATATTCGCTCTTGGTTGTCATCCTACATTTTTACATTGCATTTCCAGCCGTCCTCCGCTCTGAAGTATATCATTGTTTACACTGAAAGGGGCTGACTCCCTTTCCAAACAAAAAGTGCAGTTGACTGATAGAAGATTGTGTACTGAAAAACTTGTTCAGTTTGATTGCTAGTGTTGTGAATTCAGCATTGTACTTCTCTCCTTCACAAACAGCTTTGCTGTCAATGAGCACATCCTCCAACGGCCACTGAACTGAAAGATTTTATACTGAGCAAGAGGGGTGGATTTTGCATATTAACAAAAACTTTAATTCGTGCTTTCTCGGTCTCGCTATTCCCATTTTGTCTGTCTTGAAGGATTTGTTAAATGGCTCTTTAATTTTTTTTCTCCAGGGCTAGTGGAAAAAATTAGACAGGTTGAGGAGGGAAAAGGGAAAGCGTGTACATTAAAATTAACACTGAACTAACACAGAAGTGATCTGCATTAAACATTAGATTAATCCTGTTTTAACTGAACCTCCAATGAAGGATTTTCCTTTAACATTCCTCCTCCTTTCTTTTTTTTTCCCAGCGAGCAGAAGCAGCTCAGAGAGAGGCAGAGTCACTTAGAGAGCAGCTGTCCTTGAGCAACCAATCCCAGCAGCTCAGCAGCCCAGCCAAGGCCGACCCAAACACGGTAACACGTTTCACTCATTCACTGGACTGATAGGCTAAAGATCAGCTTGGCCTTTTTATGGGACAGGTGACAGACTGATTAATGGCTCAGTCACACTAGAGTAATAAAAATAGGACAGCAACCTCCGTGTGACTAGGAAAAATGGGTGGTTGCCTGGTGATTTCATTGAACTTTTTGTAAGCAGTTGCTGCAACAAACTGATTGCCCAGAGGTTGAGCATGCAACACCATCGACCTCTGGATGATCACTTTTGATCGCGAGGCGAATGCCCAGGTCACCTGGTGGGAGGTCACCAAACAATTACAGTTCGACTCGGACTGACTGACTTTCACAGAGATCGGTGAAAGTTTGCAAATACTTGCCCTCTTTTTATGAACGCAAACACATTGCAATTAGTCTGAGTCAGTCTACGCTGATGAGCCCATCTTGTCTGCAATGCGTCTCTCTGCAATACGGAACTCGTCTCAAGTGGTTGCCAGCTGATTGTATTCTGGTTATGTTCCTATATAAAAGCAGGGCGGCTAAACACCAGTGGCATTTTGCAGTTAAATTGCTGTCCAGCAGCAATTGCATCACCATTTGTGGACAAAAGTTTAGATTTCTGTTTCAAATTTGAGGTTCTGGCTGGACTCTGATTATAAGTAATTAACGTGAACATCACGCCACAGTAAGACTCTGTCTACCTGGTCCCTGTCTTTGAAGCAACCATTTCAACGTCATTGCAAATTCATTGCACACGGTCGCAGTAATTGTGACTATAGCATTAAGCTTCACTTTATGGATGGACTGTAGTCACTGGTATTAAAGGTCAGATGCTGGCGGCACCAGTTAAACTTACTAAAGAGGCAGGATGTGATTGGTATCTTGCTTAACTGATTTATTTGATTTGAACAATAGACTGCAGACATGGGACTTGGTTAACTTACAAACTAACTGTCCCACCAAAGTTTCTACTTTCCTTTGGAGCAGGGTGGCTGTGATTGATTGAATTATCTGTGATAATCAATCTGAAGAAGTGAGCCTTTTGACAAGATAATCAATATTGATCAGCTTTGTTTGGCATGGAATATCCATCGATGGCTTGATTAATTTAATATATCTTGAGATTATACGTGGGTGGAATGTTACTCATTAAACCTTTTTGGCCTTTAGGAACAGTCGGAAGAAGTGGCATCTCACTCAAATCTGGAGGCGGAGCTCAGGGCCAAAGAAAGGGAGACCGCCCAGCTGGTGGAAGATGTGCAGAGACTGCAGGCCAGCCTGACCAAACTCAGAGAGACCACCAGCTCTCAGATCACACAGTTGGAGCAGCAGCTCAGCAGCAAATCTGAAGTTCTTAAGGTACCAACACAACACACGTACATTATTAGTTTTTCTTTGATTTTGGTTATTTAAAGCTATTTTAGCTTTTCATTTCTAATGGGAATATTTCGGTATCTTTTTTTTTTCTTGCTTTATTAACGCGTTTCACAAATTTACTCCCTCTGTTCTGTTGTGTAGACTTAAGTAACTAATATAAATGCAGGATCGACTGCAATCCCAGGATTGCTTTTATTATTGTTTTAATATCCATGTCTTTAATGTGCAGGAACTGGAGGAGAAGCTGCAAAAGCAAGCTGACTATGAGGAGGTGAAGAAGGAGTTAAGGTGAGGAGTGTAAACAGGCATTTGTGTGTCTGTTTGAGTGTCCAGTACAGATCTGTTTATTTCATGTGTCTGATGTCTTTAATAATGTTAAACAAGATGTGTCTTCATTTAACACGGATAACTCAATTGGGTGCTCTTACATAGGTGAAGCTTTTGTGTTTGTAGTTTTGTATTGTTAGCGTTGTGCTTGACTTTAAAGTCTTGTTGTTAAAGAGAAAGAAATCGAAAAGTTAGCATGCTGTGTGTTTGTGTACATTTGCCAGTTTCAAATGCTTTTTTTTTTTCTCCCTCCTTTCTCAGTATCCTCAAGACTATGGAGTTTGGAGCATCTGACTCTGTGCAGGTAAGACCAAGCATCAGACTGTAGACATAATGTTGCAGCCATTAAGTTATTGACGAAGCACAAACTGTACAGCTAGATCCATATATATGGCCATCTGAGAGGGGAGGCTGGAGAAACGTTGCACCAAAAAGTTAAATTTCCCCCTCTGTTCTGCTCCCCTTTCTATCAGGACTCATCCAAACCCCTGGAAGTGCTGTTACTGGAGAGGAACCGAAGTCTTCAATCGGAGAGCGCCGCTTTGCGCATCGCCAACACTGAGCTGAGTGGTAAGTCTTTGTGTTATTGTAAGGACCGGGTTCATCAGCACCGGACAAGCTGATTTCACAAAACTTTTAATCAGAGCAGCAAAAATGAGAGAAGGTCAAAGCCGAGTCTAAAACGTGGGAGATTACGAGGTTCTAGCGGCAGTTAAGGTTGAGCAGGAATGGATGTGCAAGGAGGGAATCAGGGAAGCGCATGCAAGCATGTGTGCATATAGATTCTTTTTCTCTGAGAATACTTAACTCTGAATGTTTGTGGTATTATTTGCACTGCAGTGACCTCCATGTACGGATTCATTGGTCAAAAAAATGTAAAAGACATGCAAAACTTTATCATGGTTTAGAAATGTAGCTCTTCAAGGAAGGGAGGAGAAGGCATCTTTGGTGTTTGGTAAATACCCCAGCAGGAGGTCAACCTGAACGGTAACAGAAGCGCATTACACAAGAACGAGGACACCGTACTATGCCCCCGACATTAGGACTCTTGCCCTCTGCAACAGTGTTTATGGGTTTGAAATGTCATGGCTTTAGGCATGAATAGTTGAATAGCTTTGAATTGATTAACATTCACAGTGAGAGGAGCTTACTGTCTTACTCAATCATGTTAAGTCTCAATGGTTATGCATTAGAATAATATTTCTCCCAGCACTTATTATCAAGATGGGTTCTAGTAGTTACAAGAATGAGGAAATATAGTTTTTGTCGACATTTGTTCTGGTGAATATAAAAATGTATTCAGTAGAACTGTTTAGGAAATAAAAAAAAAAACGAAGGCCTTTGCCTTGAGTCAGCAGAGCTGTGCCGTCTGTTTTTGGTGACATGCATCCTTTTTCTGTTAAGCCAAGCTCATTTCAGAAGTTTTTATTTTTTTTATTTTTTTTATTTAACCTGGATGTATTTTTATGGACTAAAGACTGTGTTACCACATCTACAATGGAATAATTCAGCATGTAAGAACACGCTGCAGCAGCATGGAAGAGGACTCGGTGTATTTACTATCTAAGGACATCGTCTTACTCTGTCCAGTTACTTCTGCTTTGCCTGCAACAGAGAGAGAGAGACTGAGCCCTGGGCCAAGCTAATCTGCCTAAGTGGCACAGTGTCAATTGTTTTGTTTGTCCTTTTTTTTTCCCTCCAGGCTGTGGCTTACAAGAAAGGTTGAAATCACAAATGCATGGGCACTTGCCTGGGGGGGTTGGCAAAAAAGGAAAACAAAGTTCACTAATTTGAAAAAGACTTGATTAAGATAACTCTCAACTTTTGTTATTTTTTTTTCTCTCTCGTTTTGGAACCCCTTTTTTGTTGACTCCCCCATAATGCATGGTGTGTTTGACCTTTCTTGTAGGGTCAGCCGGGCGAAAAGGGACAGAAGAGTCCGCAACGAAGGAGGAGACCGTGCCCAGCGACCCCTCTTCCTCGCCCCCTCCTCCCCCTCCCTCTCTTCCATCCTCCTCACAGCTCTCCCTGTCTCGCACTCACACGGACCCCCTCAACATTGCCACCACCACCACCAGCAGCAGCAGTGAAACGCTCCCTTTCGCTCCTACGGGCATTGGACAGGACTTCTACTCCCCCGTATTCCCTCTGGTGGGTAGTAAGATGGCTTTGAACTCCCTGATTCAGCGGCAGCTGCTCCAGACCTTCTACTCAAAAGCCTTGCAGGAGTCATCTGGAATCCCCAGTGGGGCTCTACTGTTCACCCCCTTCACACCAACCCTCAGCTCCATCCCTACCTCCACCCCTGGCTCAGGGTCTGCTGCCATCCCTCTGGCAGCCAGCAGCCCCCAGCCACCTCCAGCCAGCCCTGACATGGCTCCTGTTAATGGGAGCAGTACAGCTGGCAGCGCCCCCTCCCCATCGCCAAGCCACTCTGATGCTAATACAGGAAGTGTTTTGGATGGAGAGGACATGGACACGGCAGAGATTGCCCGGCAAGTGAAAGAGCAGCTGATCAAGCACAACATTGGTCAACGTGTGTTTGGTCACTATGTTCTGGGACTGTCCCAGGGATCAGTCAGTGAGATCCTGGCCAGACCAAAGCCGTGGAACAAGCTAACCATCAGGGGGAAGGAGCCGTTCCACAAGATGAGGCAGTTCCTCGCCGATGAGCAGAACATCCTCGCGCTGCGCAGCATCCAGGGACGGCAGAGAGGTTGGTCTGCGTTTCTTTATTGTTGTCTGTGTGTGGGGGAGTGTGTGTGTCTTGCATGTCGTGTGTATGTGTGTAAAGCCCTGCACAGAGCCATTGATTAGCTTGTCAATATGGACTAGCTTTTTATTTTTCTTTCTCTTTCCTAACTCCCATTCTGTGCCACACCTGTGTTTTTTGAATGAGCTCCTAGTCACGCACTGATCCCAAGAGCCTCTCCTAGCTATCGTGGCCAATACACAAACCTTTCACACATCAATAGTATTGATCGGTGGGAACTAGGAGGAAGGCGGGGTACTGTTAACTACGGGTAGATTCGATTAGCCTGGGCTTGCCTTTCTTAACGCATCAGGACATTTGTGATTGAAGTTGGTCTCAGAGGTACAGAAAATATAACAAAAATTACCGGTGAGTCATAGATGGCCCATGTTAAAAATCAGGTTGCAGTTAGTATTCCCATGCTTGAAACCTACCACTAGTCTGTGTCTGTGGTGGCTTTAATATTACTGTTGGAGGTAGAAGTTTGAATCCTACTATCCTGGGGCCACAGATGGTTAAGATCAATGCATTTATGGTACTATATAATGTGCATTGGATGGAACAGACACTTACTATGTTTGCAGAGCATTGTAAGGCACCATTTAGTCTAGCTGTAAAAGGGGGAAAAAAACACACAAGTGCTGTAACATAGTGTGTGGTATATTGTTTTTAACAGAGGGCTCAGGCCAGCCCCAGCTTAGCCGAGTGTTTCAGGATGTTCCGAAGCGGAGAACCCTCTCCGATACAGCTTCACACACAGGTCTGTCCCCTTCACACACGGAGATTCTAGCACGTTCTGTCTGTGTGGCATGTTTGTGTTGGGATGTATCTATGTTGTGTGTGCATATGTTGCCATATATTAATTGCGGGCAGGCACACAGATATAAATGTGCCTTGAAGGTAACCGCACAATTCCAGTGACTTGCGTCAAAGGAAAAGCCAGCATGTGTATTTAGGGATTTTATTGGTAGTTGTTATTCTGCGGGGAGCATTTACTGTATGAACCCTGCAGCACGTGTGCATGTGTGAGCTCCAGAGGGACCTGGGAAATCATGACAATCCCTCCAGTGTAGTTGCCTTGTAGCTCAGTGGTGGGAATGTTGTTCTTTGTGCTGTGCTCTGGTGTAATTATTTGACGTCCAAGTAGGCTCCATTAACGGTCTCTTTATCTGTTCTGTTAGTATTCCCCGCGTTTAATCTGACAGCATATTCCATCTCCTCCCATTCCCTCCTCCTCCTCTCTTCCAGGTAATATTACTGCTCGTGTGCGCACCCCAGAGGCAGGTTCTGATGAGGCTATCAAGTCCATACTGGAGCAGGCCAAAAGAGAGCTGCAGGTGCAGAAAGCTGGTAAGTTGGAGGGTTTTTTTGTCCTCTCTTGCTCGATCTCTCTTCTTCAGGACATTTAAGACGGCTGTCATGGCTGTGTCTTTAATCAAGGCCATTTTTCCTCCTCTCCATAGACTTGTCTCATGCTCAACCATCATATGCAGGACTGAAAGGGGGAGGCGGAGGTGGAATAGGAAGTGGAGGGGGCAGCGGATCAGACGAAGCCATCCGCTCCATCTTAGAACAAGCTCGCAGAGAGATGGAGGCCCAGCAGGCCGCACTGGAGCCCATCCTCAAAGCCTCATCTTCATCTTCATCATCAGTGTCGCTATCACAGAGGGACATCCTGAGCTCATCTCTCACAGCCCCCCTCCCTCCGTACAACCCCCTGGCCCTCTCCCTCAAGAAGCCTCCCAGCTCCCTCTTGTCCTCGCCCTCATCCCCGTCTCCAGTCCTGGATTTCAGCTCCAGTGTGAAGAGAGAGGGCCGCTCTTCTTCAGGGGTCGACATGTCTACTGATGGCGGACTCAGGATGGGACGGAGCTCTGAAGGACTAGCCCGTTCTGGAAGTGCTGGAGGAGCAGGTTACTGGAGAGAGCAGTGGTGGAGCAACATGCAAACGGACCCCCGAAGGACCCTATCCAGCCAGACAGGAGAAGAGAACCACAACCAGGAAGACTCCAAAGAGGTGAGGCATGGGGGCAATTTCCGGGGTTTTAATGCTCTGTTTTGACTCTACAGTGGGTTCATGTCTGAGCTCTTCTCCCTCTGTGTGTTTTAGGGTATACTGACTGACAGTCTGTCTCGGCACAAACCGTGGAACAAGTTGAACCAGAGGAGCAGAGAGCCATACCTCCGCATGCAGCCGTGGCTCAATGGAGACCAGGGGCAAAACGCACACATCCAGCAGGCTCAGAACCAAGGTAAACAAATCGCATGCAAATCCACACACTAGCGTGCACACACACCATATATTATGCTGGAACATTACTCTGAAAGCCTGATTAGAGCTAGTGGCTAGTTGTTACTGTCAGTCTGTCACTCACCCCACCCACCCTCCTCCTCCTCCTCCTCCTCCTCTATCTCCTTCTTCTTCTTGCTTCCATCCCACCCACCACCTCCTCCCTCACTTCTCCCACCATCCCCCCATCCTCACTGCTGTGGCAGTGTCAGCCAGCAAGCTGCTGGTTTGTCATGTCATAGACAAGTTAGTGTTGCAGCGCCAGATGGCAGCTCTGCATGTGTGTGTGTGCACGCATGTGTCTGTGCGTGTACATGCACGTGTGTGTCTCTTTTTCTCTCTGGGGGTGTAAACAGCAGCTAATGTACACTGACAGCTCCTCATGACTGCTCTCTTCCAGCCTGCTGAGCTGCACAGCGGCACTACACAGACAGAGACAGGGAGATGAAGGAATAGGAGGAGGAAGCCAAAAAAGCTTCAAACTGAAAACTTAAGCACCTTTGCTGTTTGTTCAACAGGAGTCAAATTAGTTGATGTAATTTGACTGAAGTCCCTCCTGAACCCAGCAGGGAGAGGAGATGAAACTGTGTCGTCTTGCATAGTTACACGTCGCCTAACCTGTGCGATCTTTCTCATTCTGTCTGTTGTGCTTGAGCAGAGGGCACTCCCAAGACATCAGCAAGCTGCAGCCCCGCTCCAGAGTCTCCCCTCAGTTCAGCTGAAGAGTCTGTTAATGGTCTCGCTGGGGACCCTCTTGCTTCACAGTCCTCCAGTCTCAAACCTCCGTCTGAGGATCCTTCAGGTGGGGAGTCTCAGCCCGGCACCCCGCTGCCTATACCGGGTCACTCGAGTCTCAGCATCCAGGAGATGGTCGCAATGTCCCCTGAGCTCGATACTTACGCCATCACCAAGAAGGTTAAGGAGGTGCTAACCGATAATAACCTTGGTAAGACCAGAGGTATTTTTTATTTTTTTACTCTTATCATCTATTGCGATGTTTTTATTATGTGTAATTTAACTGGTCTTTTCTGTTCACTACCTATTGATAAATTATTCAAGCGTAAAATGAGCTTCAGAAATTGACCTCCCCCCCCCCCCCCCCCCCTTTGCTTTCTTTCTCCAAATCAGGTCAGCGTCTGTTTGGGGAGACTATCCTGGGTCTGACTCAGGGTTCTGTCTCAGATCTGCTGGCCAGGCCCAAACCCTGGCACAAGCTAAGCCTGAAGGGCAGGGAGCCCTTTGTCCGCATGCAGCTCTGGCTCCAGGACCCACACAGCGTGGAGAAACTCATGGACATGAAACGCCTGGAGAAGAAAGGTGTGTATAACAAAAGCTCAATGAGTAGATGTGGATGCATACTCTATACAGCACAGCATGCTGTCAGAAATAATAATCAAAAGGCCGAGAAAAACTTTCATGCTATTTGCTTAAGCATGCATTTATTTGAGAAATACACTCGCAAAAAAAACACACGAGCAGCAGCCTTTGAATTACACATGCACATCTGCACACAATATCCTTTGTGCAGGACAGCAGAGCATGTTGTGCAGATCACAGTCATCTTGGTGTGATGTCAGTACCAATCAGGACTGCAGACATCACATACTGTATTCAATGTGACAGCTAGGGGACTGCCAGGGGCCTGCTTACTCACAGTCATCAGCACTACTCTTCATCATCATCATCAACATAATAATCATCAGTGTCTATAAGCTCGTATTTTTATCATTTATTAGCCTATTGCCCGCTCCATCACTCCGTCATTCCGCACTCTTTTCTGTTAGGAAGATACGTTTAAGAATCGGGAACCCCAAGAGGCCTGCTCCACCCCCCTCACCCACCCCCCTTGCTGCCTCAGAGTGACCCCTTATTGCCCACTTGAAGCGCTCTCCCTGTGGAGATGGGGTATGGATATTTGAACCTGCCAGTGGGCACAGCCATCCAGGATCAGTTTACCCTCCTGATATCACAAACTACGCACAAGGGCAAAAAACAAAACTGACCTTACGCCTGTGCGGTCGGAGGTTTGGGCTGGTGGGGTAGGACTACATTCAGCTTCATGTTAGATTATTGACCAAGAGTAATGCATCCAAATAGCAATGGGCAATAGTTCTGGCTACCAGCAGAGCCCAGAGGAAAGACACGGACCTAGTCTAGAGTTACCGTATTTGACCTCTCACCCTTGTGGTGCAAGCCTGCAAGGCAGCACACAACTTTGGGAGTGCTCTAACCTTGCTCTGAGGGGCTTTTCCCTGCAACACTAATGTATCTGGCAGCGTGTATTGGGGTTGGGAAAATGTCAACCTCATGCGAAGCTGCCATGAGCTGTTCATTTTCAGTTGCTGGTGCCCCGAGTGAATGGTGCTGCTTGTTTGCTGTAAAATGGTAGAGATGCGCTCGTCGTTAGAATTGGTGAGAAAGACAAGAGCACCACCTAGTGGCTAATTAGGAGGCTGGTAGTATTCGTTTTCAGACCTGTTATGTTGCATGATAACAGTGCATCTTTATTACTGGTATAATCTTTGTCACCACCCTGGAAATCTGGAAATATTTTAATATGGCAGTCCATCGGTCTTAAGTAGCTCGACTGCAGCTGATTCAGAGCTCAGTAACGGGGTTTCTTATCAACCGCATCTCCCACATCAATGATTTTGAGTGAAACATAATTATACATTAGCAGTGAAATTCAAAGGCAGTCACTGTTTTCTTATTGCTGCCTCCAGACTGGAACAGCCAGCCTTGCTGACAAATCCTTTACCCATTTATTGCCACTTTTTCCATCTGAGGACTGACCTCTGTAACTGTGATCTCTTTATGTATTAGTGCAGTACATTTTATAGAATTGTTTTAATGTCATGTGGTACAGCTATTTATATATATATATTTTTTAATTCTTCAGTTGTATTGAGATGCACTCAAGCACTTGTTTAGCATTTGAGTCAACGCCTGTTATTTTGTTTTTGCTGCGGCCAGTTTTCTCAATGAAATTCATCTTCTTTGTTCATTCATTAATGCATTCTTTGGATGACTGACTTCTTCCTCTTGTCCACGTGTCTCTGTCCAGCTTACATGAAGAGGCGGCTGAGCTCCTTGAGCGATGGCCATTCTGTGGACGGAGGCTTGGTAGGGCCAGATTACGTGCAGGGCTCCCAGAGCCCAGGACAGCAGCAGCTGAAGAAGCCCAGGGTGGTGTTGGGCCCTGAAGAGAAGGAGGCCCTGAAAAAAGCTTATCAGCAGAAACCCTATCCCTCCCCCAAAACAATTGAGGAGCTGGCCTCCCAGCTCAACCTAAAGACCAGTACTGTTATCAACTGGTTCCATAATTACAGGTCAGCATTCTGGATAAAACACACACTCAGGCTGAATTTATTAGCTGGTCTCAAATGGATTTGATATTGTTTACATCAAAGTAATTTAACATGACAGGGTCCTGATCTCTTTCCTTGTTTTACTGAGATATATATGTAGGTTTGCCATTCTTGACTTTATCTGTGGAAAAATGAATTCTCCAAATGTTTGCATACGACTCTGCCAGCTCACATTGTGTTTTTGTTATATTGTTAATGAAATGTCCAAATCTACAAGTTCTGTTCCGCAAACGTATTTCACAAAATGAATTTCAGCATTTATGTAGTGTGGCTCAACTCGTGTTTCTCTTTTAGGTCACGTATCCGACGAGAGCTTTTCATAGAGGAGATCCAGGCAGCTGGAGGGGTAGGGCCTGGCAGTGAAGCGGGTTCTCCTTCCCTCCGTGGGTCCAAATCAGGAGAAGGGGACAGCTGTGATGGGACGGAATCTGAGGGCACAGTGGAGACACGCCAAGCACTGGGTATTGGCCTGGAGGATCACAGAGGAGCATGCAAAGACCACGACATGGAGGCTGAGTCTGAGGCAGGGGGCTCTAATAATTCCCCTGCTCAGTTAGACTGCACCACCTCAGGCTTGGCCGGGCCGGGCTCCAGCGGTGGTCAGGGTGGACTGGGGCTCTTCAGCCTCACAGAGGCATCCTCCAGTAGCTCTGCCTCTAGTACTAACATCCCAGCCTCTGGCCCTGCCAGGAACCCCAGGGACAACAATCTGCGCAAGAAGAAAGCAGCCAATCTCAATAACATCATCCACAGGCTGGAGAAGGCTGCCAGCAAAGAGGATCCCTCAGAGTGGGAGTTCTAGCTCCCCCTGATCATCCTTCATCCTTCTCGTCTCATAACCTCACAACCTCTAACCTTGGACCCCTCCTGCTCTGTTCCAGTTGGAGAGTGGACACAGCCAAAGTCAAGCTCAGCAGCCATTTTTATTACATAAAAGCTTTCCAAAAAGAGGAAAGAAACAAAGAGTGGTTGGCAAAACCCTTAAAAAGAAGATTTACTGAATACACAGAAGAACAAAATAAGAGAACTTAATTGTCTCTCCTGTTTTTTTTTTAAAACTGAGTTTTGTTTTTGTACTGAGAAAAGCACTTAGCCGTCCTGCTGGCCTCTGGCCCTGCTGTACCTCCCCCTATCACCAGCCACTGGTGCACCAGACTGGTTAGTCCTGAGCTGGGGGTCTGACCCACAGCTGGGGTTGAAACCTGGACTCAGTAACACAGGCAAGGCCTGACACAGCAGCTGTCACAGTGATAGACACTGATAGATGATAGATAGAGACAGGAACTCTCTTACAAGAACTCTCACTTTCTTAAAGGAGATTTTTTTCCGCTCTTCTTCTCACCTCCCAAGTGTCCACAAACCTCCCCTCACTCAGTGAGACGCCTCATTTTTCACACTGTAGAGTGACTGTTACAAACCCTTTGCCTTTTTCACTCACTGCGTGTGTGCGTGTGTTTGTATGTTAGGGGTTGTGTCAGTGTGCACCTGTGTGTGTGTGCGTTTGTGTATGTGTGTGCGAGAGTGTGTACACACCCAAAAAAAAAAAAAAATGGTGTGTATGTGTATTCTCTTCTCAGTGGCAGCATGTTTTCTTTTTTATCTCACTCCTACACTCTTAAGAGGGTAGTGGAAGGCCTGCTGGCTGAGCTGCCATGGTTACTGGTGTAAGAAAGATGAACTTTGACCTGTTGTGTCCCATATCCTATCCTGCTGACAGCCATGTGATGGCCAGAAGGATGTGTAATTCCTCACAAATACACGCGCTCATCTGAAGAGGAAGGAAGGAAGGAAGGAACCCTCTTTTTGCCTCCTTAAACCCTTCTTTTTAGGATGAAGGATGATCTCTTTTTTCTTTTCTTTTTTTAAAATATTGCAATTTGGTTGCCAATAAGAGATTGCACAGTCTATTGACTCTAAAGAGTACAAAATAGGGAATTTTAGGAAGCATTTTTAATTAGTACAAAATAAGAACAGAAAATACGAGAATAACAAGTTACTGTTATTAAAAAAACCTTAGAATGGAATAATGTTGCATTGTTGACATACAATACAATGAATTCACGTAGTACTGTAGCTGTCTGACATGGTGATACTATACGTGTCTCTCGTGGTTTTAGGTTGTGCACGTCACAACTTTGCCCAGCACTGGACCTGCTGGGTGGGTGTGTGTGTATGTGTGAGAGTGTGTGCGCGTGTGTGTGTGTGCGCACGTGTGTCCGCACCACCGACAAAACTTTCTCTGTTCACAAACACACATCTTTTTATAGGCCAAATCAGGAAGAGTGTGTGTACGTGTGTCTGTGTGCATTTGTTATTTGGCTGCATGTAAGTCGGGGTTGAGGTCAGTTCACTCAGAATCAGACTGATCGATCGATTGTCAATAATGAAATTCTTGACTGAAAATGGGTTTTAGCAAACAAATCGCAGTGTGCAGAACCTCTGCTGGTGAATTCGCCCCAACCCCGGTGTGAGTAGTTACCACTCTCCTCCGGTCTCTCCTGTATCCAGGGATGTAAGTCTTTTTGCATTGAATTCTACTGTATACACTACAAATTATAAGGCATATCACCTCCTCCCTGTCCCACACAAGCCCTCAGTGCCTGTCAGCCCACTGCCTCCCCTTTGTGTGTGTGTGTGTGTGTGTGTGTGTGTGTGTGTGTCTGTCTGTGCGTGTGCGAGAGTGGATCGCGTAGATGCACGTGCACGCATGCCCGTCAATACATGCGTGTGCACAAAGCGTGCGTGAGACTTGAGTGTTCAGTGTTTCCAATGAGTGGGGTCATATTTCGTATCTTGCACACACTACTAGTGCACAACTGACACCCTTCTTTAAGCTGTTTGATGCGTTACCATTACATTAATCTTCTCACAAAGTAGTGTAATACTATGATTTACTGTAGCTTGGTTTTATTGCTATTTTGCATTTATAGTTTGGTTTTTATTCCGCTTATTTATAGGTGCTGTATTTTTCATTTAATGTCTTATCATTTGAGTTGTCTATTTTTTAAGGGATTATACTGTTCCTGAGGGCAAGTAACATTTTTATTAGACGTATAGACTGCCGGCAGTATTGGTTAATATTTACAAAGATGTACTAGTTCTCATTTGTTTGTATATTCATGAATCCTAAAGTTTAGTGTCATTTCAATAGCTTTGAAAGATGTGTTTGCTACAGTTCATGCTCCCGTAAGCATAAAGCTCTTACCACAACTGTTATGCTCAAAAAAAAATTGCTAGCTAGAGAATCAAAGGACATATCAAGATCAGTGAATATATGATAGCATATCTGTTTTCCTGTTTTCTATTCTCCAGTAATTTTTTTTTTTTTTTTTTAATCTTGCTTTTTCCTGGGCAAGCCCAACACTACCGCTCGGCAGGGCACGCAGCTTTCCTTAGATATAGACTTTGCCCACCTCATTAATCACATTAACTTAATTACCTGGTCCAAATTATACACTTTGTTCAAATAGGTCAAATGAAATTACCTAAACATACGAACGCGTGTTAACTTGAAAGAGGTCATATCTGCCAAATTGAGATTAGAGAAGTGTACCAGCTAGCAGGTGTGCTACGCCAGATTGAGCAGAAATAGCCAGCCTATGATTATGCAGAATTTATATTGCAGTTAGTAACGAAGCACTTATTAGGATCTTTTTAAGACTTATCTAGGACAGGGTCTGTAAACACTACAACAAGAGTACGATCCCAGGATCCTGGGAAGTGTATGCCTTTTTTTTTATTATTATTTTTTTTTTATTAAGTGGTTGTAAACCAAGCACAGATGCTTATCCACATCTTAACACTAAAAAAACAAAACAAAAAAAAAAACCACCCAACAAATCACGAGATAGCTGTACCCATGTTTTCTACATGATTAAACTGAATTTCTAGCCAGCCAACCCTTATTTCAAACTACAGATAACTGTGCGACAGACGGGCCGTTGTCCTGTACAGTTGTAGATATCATGAGTAACAACAAATGTCGGTTTCTATTCAGAAATCTCCTTAAGTCCAACCCTTAAAAGCCTCCCTTTTCCCCTCAGCGTGCACCCCGCTAAGGTGGCAACCTGTCAAAAGTTACCAATAACATCACTGCACTGCGCGACGCATTGGTTAAAATAGCATTTTCTAATGTGTCTGGCAATTGTAAAATCACCCAAACGTCGGCCCTCCCTGCTGTCGACTGATGTGAGACATCTGTCCTCCGCAGCGCGCTGAAAAGTGATACTGCCTTCTGTTGGACTGCTTGGACTGGACAACCACAGTGTGTTTGTTTTATGGTGATGAATAGCTACTGTAAAGTATAAGCACTTAACCCATCAGTAATTTTTATAGCCTGATCCATCCGCTCACCTAAACCATGTGAGATCATCAGATTTGTGCCTTTAACTGCCAAGCAGGGCACCAAACTAGTGATGTCATTAGATGTAGACGATTCCACCTGATTTGTTCGTGATGTATCTCGCGTCCTGACCCAAATTTATTTCTCACGGACTGCATATCGGTACTTTTTAAAGTTGACTTTCTTCAGCTCTCTGGAGAGGGTTGTGTATAATTGCTGGGAGTGCAGTGAAACAGGAGAAAACAAACTAAGATCTTTTTTTTCTTTTTTCAGTTTTTGATTGACCTGCAGTCATGTTTTATTTCAAACTGTTATTTTCCCACAATGCATTACTTACGTTGTATATAAACTGACTAGCAGCGAAAGGCCAGAGCATTGAATGAAGGAGGAAGCATGCAGAAACAGCATACACTGTAATAACACTGAATTTATTCATAGGGCATTTTGTATTTTTCTGTTTGTGTCAGGTTTGCTGTGACATTTAATAATGGCACTACAGGTATTGATAATGACGTGTGCCAATTCTAATGGTTATTTGGAAAAGAGACGTGTAAATACAGTCGCTCGAGTAGCTATTGATTCACTATTGTCACGGTATGCTTTTGTTTTGAAGGCAGGAGGAGAGAAGGGACGATTCAGGACTTTTCCATGATCCACAGATATTTTTCTACAAATTTAAATCAGATGATTCTATACACTGTTGAATAACATTGTAAAGGTGTAACAGATGCTGTATATCATATCATGTTTTCTGAAGTCGTAAAGCTTTACTGTATGATCTGTTGAAGTAGTGGTTATTCATTTGACATGTTTAGTTGTAATGGAAGCCCAAACAGCAGCACTGGTCACCATATTCAGGAGAAAAAGAAAAAAAAAAAGAGAGAGAGAGAGAGAGAGAGAGAGAAACCTCAGATGTTTTTTGTAATACTTTTAAAATATATCTTATGAAGTGGGTTTTGTAAGGAAACACTTTCTGAATCAGCGGTGCTGTAAGCATAGCACACTCAGTAATGCATACACACATAATACAGCACAATCCACTCATGTTTTGAACTCCCCCCCCCCCTCCCCCTCCGCTCCCCACACTTCCACTTTACTCACGTGCTTTTTGTTTTTTCTCTCACATTGGCTCCAGCTCATTTTAAGTCTTAAAACCATTTCCTCGTCGTCTCTTCAGTTATTTTTTATTCTTAACCGTGAAAATGAATTTACGGTAAAACAGCCGGAGATGAGCTCCGGAACAATAAACATTTCATTCAAGACTTAAAAAAAAAAAAAAATGAAAAAAATGAAGAAAAAAAAAAGAGGAAGCAAAAAGCCAAATAGTGACGTAGATCCCCACTTCTGTTGAAAAGGTCGCTGACACTTTTTTCTTTTTTGTCCCTGTACATTGCTACCTAGTGTTGTCGCTTCAATTCACCCATAGCTTAAACCACAATGTAGTTTTGACAACCAAATGACCTGGGGAGCTCTTCACCTCTCTCCACCCCCCCCCCCTCCCAAAACCCTCCTCCCTCCCCTTTTGGAAAGCTTTAAGATGCTTGTTGAGGCTTTAGCAAGTTCAGAGTGTTTTTTAGATGATTTTTCCCCCCCCAACATGTCATCAACAATGTGGAAGTAATAATTTTCATAACTTCTCCCACTGCTTATTTTTGGGAGTGTGTGCGTGCGCGTACGTGTGTGTTGTAGTACAAAAGGATGCATGACTGTAAAGGGATGGTTAAGATGTTTTTTGAAAGTTGTCCCCCCCCCCCCTCCCCCCTTTGCACTTCTGTCACTCCTGAGATGCTTTTGACTCCTTCGCGGTCTCCCTCCCTTTGGTTTTCTCCTCATGTATCATTGTTTCTTTATCTTTCTATTTACTAAACGTATCATGTTGTTTGTTCTCAGCACTGTAAAACAGTCCCTTCTACAACATTGAAAAGCAATATCACTGTATGAAATGTTCACAATGTATTTGTTATGATTGACATTTGATTCATCATCATTATTATTCACATGCACCCTAGGTGTGATAATTGAAGTAAATCTCTTTTATACAAATACTAAAAGTGTGCTGTGGCAGTTTTTTTTTTTTTCTTTCCTCATTCATTCTGTGAACTAAGTATTCTCAGAGAAACAGATCAGTTGAGCTTGTTAGAAACAAGGGAAGGGCTTTCAGAGATGTTTTGGACTGCTTCTGCCATTTTCTGCTGCTGCAGGTGAGTTACTTTGGAAATTCTAAATAAAATCGACAGACAGAAGGGACGTTTCTTTAAATCAACGACAATCCACAAGTTGTTGTTCTTTCTCCTTTAGGCCGTTACTCTGAGCTTCAGGTGGAGTTTGCAGCTGCAGTGCGCACCAGCGCCGAGCAGAAGGAGCTGATCCTGAAGCTGGAGCACGACCTGAGCACCATCCAGGCCATGTCCTCCGTGCCACGCCCCGACGCAGACGGGTCAGAGGTCGGCAACATGGAGAACATCCCTGAGCCAATCAAAGAGGCCACTGCGTCTTTTATCGGTAGGTCAATGTGTTTTATTATTTGTTAGAGAAAAATCTTTAAGCATCCTTGAACCATAAAGTGAGCCTGCAATTAAACTGACCGAGTGGGGTCATTTATGGTTTATGATTATTATGCTCCAAAGGTGTTTTTTCATCCTTTGTCTTTTCCAACAATCTCTAAACAAACATCTTGTTTGCGTGTGTGTAACGTTTAAAATATTTTGTGCAGAAACACTCAAAATCAAGGTGTCTGCAGCAGGAACGATTGCTGCTCCAGGTTTTTAGCCCATGAGTCACTGCAAAATGTCCTAATGAAGTTATTAGATGTAGAAAATTACAATAAAGTTAAAGCCTATTCTGTTAAAAAAAATAAATAAATAAATGCACACATTACCAAGGTCATAATGCAGCAACATAGCTTTCCACTACCCTCGCTATATCTGTTTATTATAAAAACAAAACAACTATGAACAGATATAGTAGAATAGGTTGGCAAATGCGTGGTAGGGAACATTTAAAAATGTCACAGCGGCTCATTTAAATATGCAGTTGAGTCATTGGCGCCAACACGGTTAAATTGGTGACATACTCCCGCCTCTCACCCTGTGATAGCTGGGGTAGCTTGAGCTGGAGCCTCTCCCATCTGTCATAGGGCGAGAGGTGGAGTACACCCTGGACAGGCCACCAATCTAACCTAAACCTTTAGTCCTTAAAAGTCAGACAGAAACCTATGCAAGTTTTCACTTATGCAGAGTGTGTTAATTTGCCACAAACAGCCAATGAATTATCTTTAGAAATGTGAAATCAGAGGGACGGCTCAGGTTGAGCAGTTTGGAGACAGAGAGGGAAGGCTGAGATGGTTTGGACATGTGCAGAGGGGAGGATAGGGGATATGAAGAATATGGAGGAATATTGAATATGGAGCTGCCAGACAGGAGGAAAGGAGGAAGACCACCGAGAAGATTCATGGATGCAGTGAAGGAGGACATGCAGAGGGCTGGCGTGGCAGAGGAGACTGCTGGAGATAGGGTGAGATGGAGGCAGATGATCCGCTGTGGTGGCGCTTAAAGGGAGCAGATGATAAAAGAAGCAGCCAATTAAATTACACGTTCGATGATACAGCAGTTGCTGAAGTTCTGCCTGAATGCACAGTTCACAGCACATACGAAGTGGAAGTACATAAAAATCACAGCGCAAAAGCTAAATATGTTTCCTTTTTGCAAATGTCGCAGCCAACACGCAGCTCTCACTTTCACCTTTTGTGACGCCTTTGCACAAATGTCACTTCAAACCTGTGAGAACAGCTCAGAAGCAGAGGACAAAAACTCATCTGTTAACAAGAATCCAATTTAAGAAAGTAATAGTCGCAGGTCATTGATGGTAAATCTGCATTCACATGCCTGTTAATCATTTTGAAGGACTGGCTGGTCTGTTGCATTAAATTCCTGTTCTACATGTAAAAAAAAAAAAAAAAAGGACAAATTATCAAGACAAGACAGATGTTTAATGTTTTTCCCTTCTAAGCTTTCCACTGTGTCACACTTCTTAAACCGAATTAATCACCCAGCTTTGATACTGAAGTCTGTCTTCAGCACAACTTCTCTAACTGAAGTCAAGTAAATGTGCCGGGAGGATGCTCCGCAGGGGGTTTGTCTGTTTTTCAAAACTGCAATCTCGCCTGATTGAGGCATTCAAGTGTTTCTCTTCTTTCGTGTGCCAGTTAAAACACAAGGGTCTGGTGAGTCGAGCGCTGTCTAATTTATCACGTAAAACAAACCTTCCTCGCCTCTGTCTGATGTAAAATGTATGCATGCAAATCGAGAAAATAAATCATGGCATTGTAAGTGTTGCTTTATCTGCAGGTTCAGGTGTGAGCTCCCAGCCTGAGCTTCCTCAGGGCCAGATGGACTCGCTGCTCTCCATCATCTCCAGCCAAAGGGAGAGGTTCCGCTCTCGCAACCAGGAGCTGGAAGCTGTGAGTCTCTCACTCACACACACACACACACACACGCGCGTGCGCGCACGTATTCATGTGCCTCTTTCGTTGGGAAACTAATTCCTCTTCCCTTTGTTTCTTCTGACGCCTGTAGGAAAATCGCTCCATGCAGCAGACCATGCAGGCCCTGCAGAATGAACTGGACAGCCTGAGAGCAGACAACATCAAACTCTATGAGAAAATCAAATTTCTGCAGAGCTACCCGGGCAGAGTATGTGTGTGTGTGTGTGTGTGTGCGCGTGTGTGTGAGACTGCATGTATGAAGGTGCTCTAGTTGGGAGAGATTCTTTGTTTTTGATATCCTGTTGATTTGGTGGGAAAAATAAACCCAGTTTGATTATTTTAGTGGTTGATGAATGCTCAGTGTTTAATTTGGACCTGCCTGTGTCCCTCCTGTATTCTCTCTGTGCTGCAGGCTGGAGGTAGCGACGACACTGTGATGCGTTACTCCTCCCAGTACGAGGAGAGGCTGGATCCGTTTGCTTCCTTCAGCAAGAGGGTAGAAGTCACACACTTAGGATGAAATGAAACCCTTAAATGCTGTCATTCATTTCTGGGTGCATTTTGTTGTTTTATGGGATTTTATCTGAATAGCTGCAGACATCAATATCTCACTCTTCCATAATGGCTTAATGCATTTCCTAATGATCAACAAACACCAAATAAACCAAGAGGGACCACCTCATGTGGCTATAAGCCAACTGATAGGATGGTATAATCCCCAAATATGAAGAGCTTCACTCACCTGCAATCTAAACTCCCCTTTTGCTACTGTAATGGTTATTTTAGTGATTTAGCACAGAATGAAGGCCTCAAAATATCTTCTGGGTGAAGAAGAATGAGTGAAACCTTCAGGTAGTGCTGAGCAGATGTTAATATTAGCATTTAAAAATGAAACGATCCATCAAAATGCAGACGTTAATTGTAAGTCTGGTAACATACAGGCAGTACTAGCCTGTTTGTATATGGTGGTTTTCATCCTTAGAAAATAATATTATTCTTTATTTTTCCAGTTTGATTTTAACATTTTGAAGGCAAGACTCATAATTCCCACATTACAGTCTGCAGTTGAACCCTCTTGGTTTCATGCAGCGCCCCTCACCTTCTTGCATGTTGCATTTTGGAACCTGAAGACCGTATTTGAATGAGAGGTTAATGTCAGCTAATGAAAGCATGTTTATCGGGACTGCGTGAGTTCAGATGCAGATGGCTGCTAGTTAGTTTTAAGTAACGTACAAACTGGCTCACAGACTTCTTGGGGCACTATTAACTTCACAGCAGTTTATCTCTAGGAGCTGCAGTAGAGCAGCATTCAGGGCAGCCTCAGCCTGCTGTGTTTCAGCACAGTGAAAGAGTCACGATCTTTTACTTCTGCATACGTTTATTAGCTGTAGACAACAAAAAGTTGACTCAGTTTCATGGATCTCTGAAATGAAGGAACCAAAGTTGAAATACGTGTGTATTTATTGATTTTAAGAATAAGATGCTGAACATGTGTTTGTATTCACGCACGTTGCTGAGAGATGTCATAGTTCTGGATCGTGTGTTTTCAGGAGCGTCAGCGCCGATACCTGAGCCTCAGCCCCTGGGATAAAGCGACTCTGAGCCTGGTGAGCCTCAGAATCAAACGGTCAAACACGCGTCTGATGTGTTTTGGTGTGAGCGTCTCATCTAATCCTCCAGTTTTTGTGTCTCTCAGGGACGTGTGATTCTCTCCAACAAGATGGCCAGGACCATTGCTTTCTTCTACACTCTGTTCCTGCACTGTTTGGTCTTCTTGGTAGGTTTGCCTGCAGTGCTATGTAGCCTCTGGTACATCTGCGGCTTCAGAGAAACGGGACTCACCTGTCACCTGCGATTATTTTCAGGTGCTGTATAAGACCGCTTGGAGCGAGAGCATTGGCAGAGACTGCTCAGCTTTCTGTGCTAAAAAGTGAGTGAGCATCCTGCAGCTGACTCAGAAGCTTGAGATTGGATTTCTAATGTCACATCATGCAAGAGCTAAACATGAAGTTTAACTATTGATCCTTACAAGTGCTTCATTGTTTCTCTCAGGTACGCTGATCACCTCCACCGTTTCCACGAGAACGACCCAAACCTTTAAGCGGACCCGCGGTGACATCATAACACTGCTCAGAGACGGAACTTAGTTCAGCGCTGAGCAGCATGCGTTCCTTGGAGAAGTTTACCTGTTAATGCTCCTTTTATTCTTCCTGCAGTAATTAAATGTACCACTAGGGGGCAGTTTAGGCTGTGAACCATAAATTAAGGGGTTGATTCATTAAAGTTACTTGATCTTTGATAAGTTGCAGTTAAAATACAAAACTATAACCTGATGTTTGGTGTTAGATTCTTAGAGAACACAATACTGAAAGGCAATCATTAATAAATAAAACATGTGCTGCTTTAAAGGAGGTTTAATGAAGTTCTGTTTACCTTTCTGTACCAAAGGGGCCACGGTATTTCTTTTTTTTCTGACTTTAACTGGAACTGATGATTTAAGTTTAAGGGGGGGTGTGGTTAACATTATATTTATGTTTGATTGGAGGGTGTTCTGTAAAAGCACCGCTTTTTTTCTGAGGTTATTTTTGAGCAGGTCATGGTGATGGAACAACACATACAGTAGTTAATAAGATTTTTTTCCCCTTCCTTTTGCTCTACTTTAAAATGACTAATGGGAATAATGATTGATTGGTAAATACAAGTTTAAATTGTTTGTTGCTGTTAGTTGCTGTTAAGGGACAGTTTTCTCCTCAGCTGAATGATGCAGTAAACGGTTACTGAGTCTGTGATCCTAATACTCAACATTATCGTGCATGTTTACCTGCTTACTTCTCCCTTTCATTGCAGATATATTCCAAATAAAGACTATGCAGTAATTTCTTCTGTAGTTTGTGTAGTAATATACATGCACAGGCCACTTTATTAGTTACACCTTTTTGCTTCAGTACAACCTTAATTCTTCATCTCATTCAACAAGTTGCTGGAAACATTCCTCTGAGTTTTTGGTCCACATTGACATGATGGCGTCACACAGTTGCTGCAGATTTATCAGCTGTACTGTTGACCGTCTGGTAGCGTCGGCCTGCAGTGTCCTATAAAAAGAAGACGACTGAGCAGGTAATGTGTTCGGACTCTAGATGAGCACACGTCAACAGTGGGCAGGTTGAAACCAGTAATCCTTCCTGCAAGCTTGACTGTCAGTTATTGTCAGTCTCTGCCCTCCCTGGAGTTTGATCCAGACCAGAGTGTGATGGATGTGCTCAATCAGTGCTGGGTAGACCTGCATCAGCAGCTCCCGAGGCAGGATGAACATCCTGAGCAGGTTGTACTTTCTCTGCTGAGCCCTTTTGGTGACTGTTGAGGCACACGTGAGGTTCACTGCCTCACAGCTCCACTGTTGACCAAAACACTGTTGCGCTAGATGAGACTGTAGTTTATTTTTGCTCCAATCCCAAATATACTGTGCGCACTGTTATCTGTATATAACCCAGGAGAGTATTAATGCCAGCAGGAAATTGTTAAAAAAAACAGAAGTGCCCAGATTTCTTTTAGGATACCCTCCCCCCCAAATATACGAATAAATAAACATCTTCATAACTTCGTAGCCGCGTCTTCAGCAGAAATGAGCATGCTTGTTGTAGACGCTTTCTGAAAAGCCAGGATGAGGAAATAATGGTGCGACTCCCCGAGAATTAAATTATATTGCATCGTATCTGAAATCATGATGTAATTATATTTACCTACAAATACTTGCCAGTACTAGTACTTGCGCTAGAATGAAGGGGTAACAATTCAAGATTTTTTTTCAGGAAGGAAGAATTAGTTACAATGTCAGTAATTTTAAGTATTGAGTAGCTTCTGTGTATTTTAGGGTAAAAAAAAAATAAAAATTTCCCCATCTTATGCTGTAATTACACTGCACTTTTAGCAGTGCTTAACCTCCCAATTTTATTTTTTAATCATGCATTACTTTGGTGTGCATGATGGATTTGTGACTATTCAACTGTGCTCTGATAATATAAACATGATAAGGACTTTCCTACTCACAGAAATAAACACAGTGTGGGTTATAGGCCCAGCCGATCTTATAAAGATGGCACGAGGTCGGTTTGTTTTCTGTAACCTTTAAAACTCACATACACAGTAACTTTGGAACAGAAATTATTATAGTGAAGGCCATAATCCATCTAAAAGATGAAAATAAATGTAACAGGACTATAGCTTACACTCCAAAATGCTTTTTAATTGGTAAGAGTTTGTAGGGTCGTCTCCTCTCGATGCGACTGCACCCCAGAGTTCCTCCCTTCTGCATTATCAGAGCACAGGTGAATGGTCAGAAATCCATCATGTCTACCAAAAATAATGTGTAATTACAAAGTAATTCCATAATACAGCCCGAAAAGAACAACATAATTACAGTGTCAGATGTTTTTCATGTTTAATTCTTTCTTCTTTCCTGTAAAAATTACCCCCTCATCATACTATTAAAACACCACAATAACCACATTATAATGATCTTTTTGCATGAGTTAATGAAGGTAATAAAAGAAAATCCAATGAGGGCTCATATGGAGCGCTCCTGAATGTGTTTAGTGGGTGCACTGAGATGAAGAAAAAGGACTAACCAGCTAAACAAAGATGAGGAATGAATTCACAGATCAGTGATTCGACCCTCAGCGGTCCCTCTGAAGTCTGCCCGCATCTTAGTATGACTGAATTAGACTGCATTATTCATGAGAGGCCTCTTCTTAAAGAGCACCACGGCTCACAGCCATTAGAGACAAACGAGACTGGCAGACTCAGACGTGCACTTCCTCCTCCTTAAGCCCCATTTTGCTTATCAATCAGAGCAGACTCTGGGCTATCTCAGCACAATTATGGCCTCATTCTGCCCTCTAGAGCATCATTCACCTTTGACCTCAATCTTGGATTTTTTTCATATCCCCTCTCCTCGCGCGCATCCCCATCACGCTTTCTTCTCTATCTCTCATCGCAGCTTCTCGGGCCGCCTGTCGTCGGCACTATAAATATTAACAACCTCCATCTGTGGAATAACAAAGGTCTTGAGTAAGCCTAATGGCCTGATGTTATTTTTGTTGCACTGGACAGGTTGCCTCACTTGGACTGGACTGGCCCTTGATCCGAGAGCTTTCATTAATGACTGCACACTGATGCCTCAGCATTTTATTTTTATTTATTTATTTATTTTTTTGCCTTGTCATGTTTATTTTAAGGATGTTCCAAAGTGCAAATGTCTTCCTGCGGTGAGAGAGAGAGAGAAA
The DNA here is from genome assembly GCA_034780415.1 of Cichlasoma orientale. Lineage (NCBI taxonomy): Eukaryota > Metazoa > Chordata > Actinopteri > Cichliformes > Cichlidae > Cichlasoma > Cichlasoma orientale. The sequence continues at coordinate 8,617 of JAVDPK010002255.1, read as the reverse complement.
GAAGAGGTAGTGGATTATCTAATCCCTTTTCTTTCCATCCTGCATTCAGCAGAGGGCAGTAAAGTTATGCTTTATTATCACTATGAATTATTTAGCTGACACTTCTGACTGTAGCCCTTCTTGTCTGTGCGTGCTCGCAGCTTCCCCGTTTTCTGATTCCTGTTAGGGAAACCGTGTTCCCAGCATCTCCACCTTTTTCTGGGTTATTAGATTAAAGTTTAAACAAACCATGAAACTGCTGGAACAATGTCCTTTGGACAGAGGAGACCAAAGTGGAGATGTTTGCCCAAAACGCACAGAACCACATTTGGAGAAAACCAAACCCAGCATATCAGCACAAACACCTCATACCAACTGTCAGCACGGTGGTGGAGAGGTGAGGAGTTGGGCTTGTCTTACAGCCACAAGACCTGGGTAGCTTGCAGTCATTGAGTCGGCCATGAACTCCTCTGTATACCGAAGTATTTTAGAGTGAAATGTGAGGACACCTGTCTGAGAGCTAAAGCTTGGCTGAAATTTGGTCATACATTCTGCAATGGACCAGTCAAAGTCCAGACTTCAACCTGACTGAAATATTGTATTTGGACCGTAAGAGAGCTGTGCATGAACGAATACTCATAAACTTCAATGAGCAGAACCAACGTTATAAATAAGAGTGGGCCATAATTCCTCCGTGATTATGGAATACAAAAAAAAAACCCTTCAAGTTATTCCTGCTAAAGAGAGCTACAAACCACTGACACATGGGCTGTACTTAGTCACTAGAGTCACATGACTGCAGAGTGTAATTCATGCAATTAAAGTAAACAGTTAAACAAACAAACTGTATTCCATTTGGAATATGGACTCATAACCTGAACACCTGAATCTAAAGGTATTCACTTGCTGCTAATGAGATCAACTTTTTTTAATAGTATTTTCTTTAACTGAAAATTGTCCAGCACAAACGTTTAAACATCAGGTGTTCACACGTGCCCAAACTGACTCTGCGCCTCCTCCAGTTTGGGGCCTTTCGAGCTTAAATTCCTGGACTTTGTGCGCTGAATGAATGAAGAGTTTTCAGTGAAGCCTGCGGGGCTGCAGCTCAGTGCCTATGAATCCTGCTTCAGCTTGGCAGGTAAGACTTTTTTTTTTCTTTCCCAGACATCCCTCCCATTCAGAGGCATCATCTTCATTCATTTCTCTGCGGCTGTGAAAATCTCATTCAGCGCTTTCAGTGAACTAACACACCATTCAGGATTTTTCTCCTTTGTGTTACTAAGTAGCTCAGACCATAAACTGCTGCAGAGGACTGTTGCATGGTTACAAAGAGTGCGTGTGTGTGTGTGTGTGTGTGTGTGTGTGTGTGTGTAAAGGAGTTTGGTGCCTATATGTGTGCTGGGGAGGTCTCATTCATTTTATTTCAGCCTCTCGTAATCCCCTTCAGAAATGTCTCAGTCCCAGTCCTCTTTCTCCTTCTTTAGCCTGCCTGCATGAAGTCGGTTTACCCCACCCCACCCCAATTCACCCTCACCCCCTTCCACCCCCCTGTGGGTGTTGCTATGGAAACAGGCCTCCTCTGTCAGGTGGCTCCATGCCTAACGCTCCCCTGCGCTCTGATTTGCTCTGACATCGTCTGGCTGAATCACTCTGCCACGTGATCAGTGATCAGCCAGTCCAGATGCTGAATATGGAGCTGGTCTCTCTTGTGACACCCCCCCCCCCCCTTCGCCTACCTCCCCGTGTGCGCCCCACCTCTGAAGTCTTCTCCCCACCCTCTCATCAGGAGAAGTGATGGGTGGGTGAGGTCCATGTTAACTCACAGACAAAAGATGACATTGTAGTCACTTACTAAGAAATAAAATGACTGATTTGTTCAAATTATATGATCTGCAACCATCCATTTTCCTCCGCTTATCCTTTTCAGGGGCACGGGGGGGCTGAAGCCTATTCCAGCTGTCACAGGCAGGGCTAACATAGAGAGACAGACACCCATTCACACCTATGGCCAATTTACAATCACCAGTTAGCCTAACCCCACTAACTGCATGTCATTGGACTGTGACCCAGAGAGAACCCACACAAACACACAAACACCAGTGGTGGATTTGAACCCAAGACCGCCTTACTGTGAGGCAACAGCGCTAACCACTGCACCACCGTGCTGCCCCCTGACCTCATTTTTAAATAGATTAACCTTAATGTCATGCTTGGTCTTTTTTTTTTTCAGTTTGTTTCCTAATTTTATGATAACTGCCTGTAAACGACTCATTAATTTTCCCTCTCTTATAACACGTATTTCCTTTGACTAGAGGTGAGGTATTTTTTTTTATGTTCGTACCGCCTTCAAAATGTCAAATAAGTTAATGTTTGAGTTCTGTGTCGCTGTTCATAAGATCAGGAAGTTTAGCTGCTCTGCGGTTCACGTCTAAACCACGTCTCTAAAACCTAAAAATGAGATATATTTTTAAAAGAAAGTCAAAGGCGGGCTGTTAATTGCATGAATTAGTTTAAAAAAAAATTTAAGTAAATGTGTGAATTTCTCCCTTCACAGAAAAGTGCAAACTGGCTATAACTGGAACAGAAGGAGAAGTGGGAGGCTCTCAGTTTGAGAAACATACACTTCACAGGTCCTCAGCTGGCGGCTTCATTAGATGGTACGAGCAAGATTGTGCTGTTCAGTGGAGCAAGTGGTTTTTTTGCATTTTTGGCCACAGCAGCTTTTATCTGCAGTGTAGAGGAGACAGGAAATGGGGGAGGGAAGGATACGGGGAAGACACGGGGCCAATTGGTGACGAGCCGGGATCATTCACAATATTTTTAATCAATTTCAAATTTGTTAGATAGAAATACATTTTATTTTCTGTCAAAAATTAGACTTTTCTATGTGACCCCAAACTTCTGAGTGATGGGATGAACTGACTTTAAAAACATGAACTATTTCCTTATTTGGTGCTGTAACAATGAAGCTGGTGTAAACAACATGAAAGCATGGATCCATCCCATATTGAATCCGTGCTATGAAGAAATGAGGCAGTTCTGAAGGCAAAAGTGGGTCCAACCCAGTACTAGAAAGGTGTACCTAATAAAGCGACCATGGTTTGGTTGTGCAGTAATTATTTCACCCAAACAGCATCTGGTTTTATGAGATCTCAAACATTAATATGTTTAATATTATTACAAATATTAATGTGAAAGTTGCCATTTTGGTGTTTTAGCAGGTTCAGCATCGTCTCTGTGAACCGCGTAAAACTGCAGTTAAGCAGTGTTTGAGTCAGCGGGCTTGCTTTCCACCACTGCTGTTTCCACCATAAAGTTTATTGCCAGACACTTTCCAGCACATGACTAACTGACGCGCTTCCCTTCCTGTTGTTGTTTCCTCGCGTTGTTTACAGTGTCATCGATGGTGTGGTTTACTGTGCTATCTTGGGCTGAGCTCCAGAGTGGCTGGGATGACATCATCGCGCACATCATGCATCACCTCCTGCCAGCTCAGCAGGAGAGATGCAAAGTCAGGTACAGGGCGACACTGAAAACAGACACGCACACACACACACACACACACACACACACACACACACACACACACACACACGTTTTAACCAGCCGGTCGTCTGAGGATCGGCACTGCTGATTTCTTGGCGCCCCTGTGAAAGTGTTGCAAAAGTTGGTGAGTCAGACTGACACTTGTGACTCTGTGTGACGAAATTCAACACCAGCCTATAACCCAGCAGGAAAACAAGAAATAAAGAGCCTGTCTTTACTAAACAGAGGTTGAAATATTTCCTCCAGTTTGTGAACGCGAGTTATATATTTTTTTATAAGACTTCTAAAGCGAGGCTGGAATTTCAAACATTAACTTTCGAGGGGCCCCTGAAAAAAAAGCAAAGGTCACTCTAACGGGGTTATCTTTGTTTTTGTTTTTTTAAAACCATATCCAGCTTTTGCTTTGACACAACGTGGTGCATCATGGTGCTACAGCCTCTGCCAAGCCTGAACCCCACAAACCATCAGCTATGAAATAAGTTTATATCACAGCAGCAGGATACAGTTTGACTTCCAGCTAGACTACAAGCTTATCACTCCCTACGAATATGTTTCATATAAAATTAGAGAGGTGAGAGAATATCTCACTGGAGCCTACAAAAGTTCTTATGGTTAACTAAAAACAAAAACTAGGAGTGGAAAAAGATTTTAGTTACCTGAAATAAAAATAAAAACTAGACATTAGGTACACGTTGCTAGCACCATTCCTTGTGGCATTGATTCAACAAGATGCTGAAAACATTCCTGAGATTTTGCTCCACACTGACACGATAGCTTCAGACAGTTGCTGCAGATTTGTCGACTGCACGTCCATGATGCTAATCTCTTGTTCCACCATATCCCAAAGGTGCTCTACTGGATTGAGATCTGGTGACTCTGCAGGCCACCAGAGTACATGATCATGTTCAAGAAACACGTTTGAGATGACCTGAGCTACGGTGTTATCCTGGAAAAAGGCACGAGACGATGGGTGCACCGGTAAGAGTGTAAGCTGTGATGTTTAAATGATGCTAAGGGGCCTAAAGTGTGCCAAGGAAATATCCCCCACGCCGTCACACCACCACAAGCAGCCTGAACTTTCACACATTTCTACAAACGCAGGGTGCAGGCATTTTATTCTGTGCATACCACTGAAAAGTAGTTCTTCAAAGTCAAGGCGCTTTTGTGTGCGCCTCAACACTCTCTGTTTTTGGTCAGGAGACAGTGAGGAGCAGTTTCTTATTAAAGCCCTCTGACACATTGATCCTCCAGCAGCCCCCAGGAGACCAATCTCCATCTCATCCACTTTAGATGCTTTCACAGGAAATCAACTCAAAAGCATCTTTTTTTTTCTCGCCCCCTTTTGTCTTCCAGCTCCCTACCACCCGCGTCTCACCCATCTGAAGTCTAAATATGGTATATACAGTGTTCTGATCAATGACGCCCACTGAGGAGGCCGTGCTGTTTGTGTGCGCTGTAATGTTACGGGGTCCTCTGTCATCGAGCTGTACTGTATGTGAGCACAAAGGACAAAATGGAAAATGGCGACCTTTTGTGGCTCAATGAGGGGAATTAAAAAGGAAGAATGTGATAGTAATTTGGAAGCATTAAGACATTGACAGAATGGGACTAAAACAGATGTGATGCGGCGTGGCCAGTGAGGAAGCTGGGGGTGAGCATTAGGCTGAAGCGGCCACTGCCCCCTCGAGGCCCCTGTCGATTCATCCTTCCGGCAGGAAGTGTTTAAGAATCAATAAGAAGCGAGGGTCTCCAGAGAGAGACAAAGAGAGAGCCTTTGTTCAGCCCAGGTCTCTTTATGTTTCATGAAGCAACTCCTCGCCCTGCTCTGGGTTTGAATTGAGAATAACGAGTTTAAAGGTTTCGGTCTTCATTTCCTTATCGCTGCTAATAAAAACAGCGGTGGAGCCTCCTCTTCCTCACATGATCATCCAAACCAAATGGTTTATTATCGTCATTTTTATTTTAAAAAAAACTGCACCACAGTTTGATTAGATTAAATGTCACTGACGCTGCCAGAAATGTGTTTATTTTTCCCAGCACATGCTTCCTCTGCTTTCCCTAAAACATGTTTTGTTTTGTTTTGTCTCTGTGAAGAATGTTTTTCATTCATCTGCTGAAGGTGGAAGGTCACTCAGCATTCCGCTAACCTTAATGTTTAAGACATATACTGTATTCATACAAACAGCATGTATGGATTATAACTAGTGTCATAACAGCTGCGGTCCAGCATGCAGTGTTCACTTTTATCTGTGCAATTACGCACCACTTGAATCAGTGAGGGCCGTGTGCTAGCCACTGTACTGCAAGTTAATTAAATTCATCTAATTATTATGGGTGAAGCAGCCAACTATTCCTTGATTAAAGAAACACTGTGTTTGCTCAGTAAAAAATAATACTAATAATAATTAAAAGCCCATATGAAGGAGTAGTTAGCAGTAGTAGTAGTTTGTTAGTAGTCAAAAGCCAAAATCTTTTTTTATTTGCTCAATATGTTTCCAGGTGCTCTAAATTTTACATAAAGGTGTGTGAAAAGAAGACACAGCCCATAGATACAGATAACCGCTAAATAGTGCTCAGTAGGATACAGATTTCAATCAGTCTTTTTCGATGGTCTAGTTAGTACATTAATCCTTTAGCAAGCCATATTATGTGTTAAAAATGCTTCAACGGGAGCAAAAAAGGGTCCAGTTCAGTGAGTCAAATTAGTTAAAGTGAGCCACCTATTCAAAATATCCAGTAATAAAACTATAGCTATAGAGACCAAAATCATTTTGTACCTGGCTAAATCAGTTTGTCTCCCATGTAAAGTGGGCCATTTTAACATGGGGATATATGGAGATGGACTCAATTTTGAAGCCAGCCTCTAGAGGCCATTTGAGGAACTGCAGTTTTTGGCTCTCATATTTCTGCGGTCATTGAGTTAAACATGAGCTCCTCTGCTGCTCTAATACAGGTCAGAAATGCTGTAAACTGTAACCATGCACACAGCGCACACTATGCTAGAATATTGAATAAGATTTGCTTTACATGCAAAAAAGATCCCCAGATCAAGACCAGGAGGAGACACGAATACAGTCTCAGGGGGTCACAAGCTAATGTGCTCCTAGTGCTGCTCCCAAGCCCAGCTAGATGGAAGGGTTGCACCAGGAAGGGCATAAAATCTGTGCCAAACCAAACATGCTGATCAATCCGCTGTGGCAGCCCCTGGGGAAATAAAGGAGCAGCATACAGGAGATGACTTCTGTACTATATATAAAGGTATAGTATATATGAGCTGATTATTTTACAGTGAAATATAAGCCTAATTTTTCCTAATGTGAGGTCGTAAGAACAGCACAAAATGTTAAGAAGGTAAACATAATAATTCACCAGGAATTCATACAAGGTATTTATAGTAAGCAGATTTAGTTATTGTGGTATAATCTACAGCATACTTCTGCTCGGTCCTTATTGAAACAGTGGACCAAAACACCAACATAAATTCATGTGATTTCTCGGGACCGTGTTTATCCGGCACCAGGTCTCTGGTCTGAAGATAATCTGTTTTAGTGCTTTACAACGGCTCGTGAAACCCTGAGCTGCATCCTTGAGGACGGGTTTGTGCAGAGTGCATAAAACTGGCAACCTTTCAGTCTCCATGCTTTTGTTTAATCATTTGTCTATACTGCTAATCATTACACAGATCACTTAGAGCTGCTTAGCAGCTGAGAGAAGAGTTTGGAAAACAAGATCACGTTGTGACGGCTCTAACTAGAAGCAGGTGTGGTGGAAACACTCAGATTAAATACTGACCTTTCAAATCAGCTCATCCTCTCCTACTACCACCTGTCTATGGTCTGACCAGGTCATTATTTTAGTCCTTAACCCCCCCAGATTCAATCCTCTCAGGGAGGATTATCATGAAGCTAAACTCTCCGTGCCCCCACTGAGACGTAAACATCACAGGGCTAAGTGAAAAGCCTAATTTGGCTGAGCAACTTTAATGTAATAATGACAACAGTGACTTTATTTATTGCACCTTCCGGGTTTGAAACGCAGCTCAGAGAGCTTTACCAAATGAAAAAGAAATTATCCTTGAAGATAAGCCCGCTTAAAAACTAAACCCCATCATAAGAGGGTTTTATTACAAATGTTGTTGACACCATCTGTTTTGCTTTCTTCAGCCAGGTGATGGAAGAAAAGATCATCTGACAGAGTCCGAGTTACACGCACAGAGCCAAACCTCGTTTCCCATTTTGTCTGCATTTTTTCTGTCAGCTCACTGAAGTATGAGTCTAATCCCTAAGCCCGCATAGGACGTACTCTGGATTATAGTTCTTACTGTGGAGACTTATGAAACTGTGAATAACACGTTTCCATAGATTTTATGCACAGATTTAATTGTTTTGGATTAACAGGTGTTATATTGTGGCATGTCAGATCCTAACATCTCTTTCCTCGCAGTGTTTTTGTCCTCTGATTGCACAGTTTGTTAAATGTTTGCACTGCAGGCCTTCTTTGCTTTGTGTTTGTTGCTGTTGCTCTTGTGTCGCCGGAGCCACAGTAACTGTTTGACCTTGTAATCACCTCTCTAGTGGTAAAAGCGTTTAGTATCACTCTAATAACCAGCTCTGACAACACAAAGCAAAACGAAGAGTAAAATCAGACGTTTGAGAGGCTGTCCTGAAACCCCCCAGTGAGCTGTTTCAGTGCTGCTTCAGTGGTGTTGGGGTTGTTAGTTTAAATTAGATCCTGAGGAGGTGCCACCCCTTAAGACACCCACCTTGTCCTCCACTCCTGTGTATCTGGATCTGTGGACTCTGGGGCTGCAGCTCCTGTGTTATTATCCCGCCGTGTGTGTGGGCGCTTTGAAGAGTGGGTCAAATGTCCTGTTTTCTTTTTTGTTTTTTTTTTTATGTGAACTTATTCCTTAAATAGCACACACAGATAAACAGGACATCTAGCATTCTGTCAGTTGCGAGTTATGGCAACAATAAAAGGGCGTGGCTCCTTTAAGGGCAGTGCTAAATAGATCAGTGAGACACACACACACACACACACACACACACACACACACACACACACACACACACACACACACACACACACACAC
>JAVDPK010002252.1:204691-225441 GCA_034780415.1 Cichlasoma orientale | reverse complement strand
AGACCAAAGCATTGCAGTTCTACTTTATATAGACCACAAGTGCATGATTTACATATGAAAAGGAAGGATTTAAAAGCATGATTTAAACAGGAAAAAAAACCATTCTATTGAAAATTGTCAGGTATAAGGAGTGGACAGAAAGTGAGAGAAAAAGCAGTCAGCGTCAGAAAGCCTGGAGAACTGTTGCTCAAGACCAGTTTAAAAAATTAACAAGAAAGTCGGGCTCGTTGGAAACAAAATGAGGGTGGCTCAAGACTTTTTTACAGTACTGTACATTGAGATACTATGTAGTGAAAAAACCCACTTTATCACTTGTGACATCTTGAAACACCCTAAGGGAACTCTACTTGTCTAGCCAAGTCCCCAGTTATAGAATCACCTCCACAGCCTATGTATTATGAGCTGTCTTCCATTTCTCATAACAGACAAATGTACACACGCTGGGAAGGATGCCAAAGGGCATTTTGACAGAGATGTTTAAAGCTCCTGCCTCACATACTAATGAGAATCCATTACTGTCTCATTCAAATACTCTCTCTCTCACACACACACACACACCCCAACACATTCTCATTCAGTGCATAAGCATCTGGCTACAGACACCCCCTTGTCCCCTATGCTTCAGTGCCTGCCAATTACAAAAGAAGTAATCAATTCCACTATGGCTCCGTCCCAGGAAATCGACTTCAATGACACCGGCTACATGGCCGCTGTCTCTGTACCTGACAGCCACTTACACACAAGCAGGGACCCAGTCAGCCAGCCTTCTGCTGCTCTTCACTGCAAGGCCAAGCAAGATAACCCAGATCCTCCCAAGTGGAAGCACTATCTTTAATACAGTACAGTACATGATTATATAGTCGCGAATGACAATTTATAACAGTATAACTAATGATCAGTGTTTTAGACGTTGGAATTTGACAACAAAGACATCTACTGAAATAAACAAACAATGTTAAGCTGCATACACACTGGAAGCGATTCCAGACGGCCGGTCGCTTGCGGACATCCTAGGCTCCGGTTGCCTATGTAACCCTCTAATGTTTTTACTAGCAGGTCATATGTCAATCAATGGTATTCTTCACTCTCATTGTCAGTTGTTTCAGTTGCTCACCTGTAAACTGAGAAAAGTTCCTATGAAATCCTATGAAGTTCATTGCTGACAGCACAAGTTCCAGGCACAAACAGCATATTGCTTTTCTTTCCGCTAGCTTGAGGTCCTCCAAAAATTCACAATGAGTGCAGTACGTAACAATGAATGTATCAGTAATCGTCAGTTACTGGAAAAACTGTGAAAATTTTTAACATACAATACTGAGTGCATCAAAGAGAATAATCAGATTTCTTTTTTTTATTATTATTATTATTTTGGCCTTTTTTGGCTTTATTCGATATCTTTATATTCAGCAATGTATTACCGCAAGCTTCTATGTCCATTACTTTAAAAAAATATAGCTTTTTGAAATCAAATGATAATTTTGATACGCCCTGTATAATTATTAGTCGGTGCAGTGCGTTTGTATTCGTATGTAAACTACAGTGTCTGTATTTTTTAAACAGAAAAGGTGTAGCTTCACCTGAAGTGTGTTTAATAGCTGTGGACAAATGTGGCAGTCTCGCACAGGTCCTGGATACATTAACAAGTAAGATCTTACATTGTTGGCTTTGATTTTTCATAATTTATTTCATTAAGCAAAGTACAGAAAATCAACAAAACTTTAGATTTAAAGGAAAAAAATACATAGTTCGAGTATGCTCCATTATTATTGCCAGCAACTAAAACCTTATTTTGCAAGAGTACCAATCCCAGAACACCTCTTCAATAAAACAGCAAGTGACACACCTTACAAGGTGCTAAAATCTCAAGGCTATTTGGTACAGTCTTCTTAGTCACGACACTATAGTGGAATTTATGGTGATGTGAAGGTCAGCCGAATCAATTTCTCAACATGGGAGTTTAAAAGAACCCTGTAAGCTGTTGTCAATGCAGTGATAAATCTCGACTATCATTTGTCTCTTCCCATTTTCTTCACCACATCTGTGATTCCCTTCTTTTTCCATCTCCTCATCCTTTTTCCTATTTTATTAAAGTAAAAAGCAGGTGTAGTTAATGGTGTGGTATTTATTATCTCCCCATCCTTTTGCATCATTTGTATCCTCCTCTTCATTATAGTGTATCAACAACACTCCTGACATTGTATATAAAGTACAGAAGCCCAGTTTGTGGCTATGTGTGTTCATATTTACCTGCAAGGGTGACATTGTGTGCGTCTGTTTTGTAAAGACTGGAGAAAAAAAAGCCTAAGGGACAGACCACTGCAGCTCTTCCCTTTATCTTCAAACAGTGGCTTACTAAAACAACTATCCTTGTGCATACGCATGTGTGTGTCTGTCTGGGTGTGCATGTGTTTAGTGTTTGCACTGTTACCTTTGGCCTCTTTGTAGTGTTCACAGATCCGTCTGACAGCTGCAAGACCCTCCTGCTCATCTCTCCCACCTCAAAGAGAAGGAAACACACAAACACACACACACATGAATACAATAGCTGACGAGCCCTTGGAGGCTCTTTTTTTTCTTTTTTTTTTTTTAAATAATACAGGTTTTCTTTTCTTGTCAGTCTTGCATTCTTTCATCTTATAAAAAACACATTTCCAAGAAAGCTTCTCTGAATGAAAGAACACTTATTGCAACCATTTAGCCCTTCAGGAATTACAAACGCCAACAAAGATTCTGATTAAAAGCTTTGACTGTTTCAGTGAAGAGTTTAAATGCAACCCTGTAAAAAATGTACAAAACTATGAAAGTACGATTAGCTCTGCGCTAGCAGCTAGCTTCAAACAAGATATCAAGAGCCCACACCAAAGAGGTTTCAGCCAAATTTTTTTTATTTTACAGTAACACAAACTCATTGGCCTTACTGCATGTAGACCAATAATACTTGCTTTCACAGTCAAAATCTCATTCTGAATATGAAATTAATCATAAGACACAAAAACTTTGTGTTTTCTTGCTTTTATGACAGGTAGACTAATAAACTTGCTAAGCACTGTATATAATCCTGACAGTTTTGTTCTACATGGTGGGGACAATAACATTCATGCAGTGCTCAGTGGCAACTGAAAATGGCATGTAATAACATCTACAACACCAGTTCTCCGTCACAGGGTTTCCACTTCATAAATTCATAAACACAAGCCCTTTAGTTGAACACACAGATTTTCTATTTTATTTCCATATCGCATACATTGTTCAGATGAATTTACATGCTCCAGCAGCACAAGACAAAATATGCAGAGAGAGAGATTGAGACAGAGATGCATGTCATGTGCCGCCTTCTAAGATCATTGTAATAAATATATTATCCCCGTATGGACAATATCATTTTAATAAACTAGTTCTCACAGTGAGCAAGTCCATTTTTAAGCAGTGAAAAGCCTAATATTCTCCTATCAGAGCAGTCTATAAAATCATTTTCCTTTCACAGTGCAACAAGAGCAAGGGGGTTTAACAGCCCTTTCATAAAATAATTTAACACACTCCCTCTGCCAAATGTAGGGATAATTAAGGAACTTAATGTCCAGTCATTCAGTTCGATTCAATATACACTGCGTTAAAAAGGTGACTGCATTACTAACATTAGATGTCGTACACAAGATATGCTTAACACAAGTAAATGCTCTTAAAAAAAATGCAGTCAACAACTCTGATTCAGGACAGACTTGTTGTTTGAGGACATATGTACATAATTGAACCTCTTCTCTTTGTTAAGACATAAAAAAATAGAAAGCATAAACAAATCATACAAAAGAGACAGAAATGAAGCTGGTGTAATTTACTGACTCAACATTTAAAAAAATATATTCCAAAGCACATTTAGTTGCACGCACACAGGCTCTGACATACACAAATACTAAATCTATTTTCTCACTGCAAACAAATTAGTCGCTTAATTGATTAGACAATTGACAAAATACTGATCACCAAAACATTGTGAACATACACTGGTTTCCATTTGTCAAATGTCAGGACTTTCTGCATATTGACTTACAAGCCGCTTGACTAGACACACACACAAATAGCCTATTTGCACACACTCATTTCCGCTCTGCTCACACACACACAGACGCACTTATCTTGGATTATCACACAGGCCTTTTCAAGGGCACAGCATCATTTACCCTGATGTACCGCTGTTCAGGCAGGGCTGAAGGATGCAGGTTCTCTGAGTGACGTGCCACATGGGTCACACAAACACTCACATTCAGGACAGGAACACCTTATCTCACACAAATAGATTTTTTTTAAAACACACTAGTGGCCCTCTAGCAGGCTTCTCTGCCCGTTTGCCAACACTCACTAAGAACACTGCATATCATTAAATACGCATCTCTGCACAACTGCTTCTGGACAAAGCTCTTCTTTAAAATAGCTCCTGATTAAAAGATGTGCCCCAAGGAGATAGTTTCCCTACTAAATATTTTGGGATGGGTGTTGAAAAAGAAACCTAATTAATTCACAAAAATAATCTTGCTGCAACTCAAGAAATAGATAAACTGAGCAAGACACAGATTACAAGTCAAACATACACTGACAACTGTAGTTCAATATAAATCTCAAGCCTGTTAAGGAGGAGATATTATGCTTTTCCCATAGACATTATAAAAGATGGACATAGATTCCGGGTCTGAAAAGTCAAGTCAATGGAAAACTCTACGGAAAAACAGCTTTCTGACATGACCCCTGGAAACACTTTTCTGCTGAGTGTATGGGTTCAGTCACTCATTTTGGGTCAAATTGAATAAAAAAAAATATATATATATAGTCCATTTTGTAAATCTCAGTCACAATATGGAGAATTATCTGGGGTATGCCCATTGGCTAACAACTTGTGAAATCTGTTTCTGATTGTTCGGTCAGAGACATTCACAACAATAGCCTGCTGCAGGTCATGTTTTAGGGCTCTGGCAGTACTCATCCTATTCCTCCTTATACAAAGGAGCACATACCAGTCCTGGTGATGGGTTAAGGACCTTCTACATCCCTGCCCAGCTCTCCTAGAGTAACTGCCTGTCTCCTGGAGACCTACTGAGAGACATAGCAAACCTTCGGGCAATGGCACGTATTGATGTGCCATCCTGGAGGAGTTGGACTAACTGTGCAACCTCTGTAGCATCCAGGCATCGCATCATGCTACCAGCAGTGATCCCAAAGCCTAGCCAAATGCAAAGCTAGCGAACAGTCATAAAAAATGAGAAGGGGAAAATGTCAGTGGCCGCCACCCGTAAAACCATTCCTGTTTTGGGGGGGTTGTCTCGTTGTTGTCCCTCTTGTGAAACTGCTGTTAATTTTAAAGCAGCTGAAACTGATTAACAACCTCCTCTGCTACTTAACTGACCGGATCAATATCCCAGAGGTTTAAGTGACTTGATGCTATACTCTTGATTAAAAAGTGTTCTTTAAACTTTATTGAGGAGTGTATTATTAAGTTATTCTATTCACTATGTCATTATAGTCATCTGTTTTAGCCCCCGTCCCATCTATAAAAAAAATAATAAAAAATCTTTCCGAGAAGCAAACTCTTCATTCCATGGCAAAGATTAATTTGAATTATCTTATCTTAAAAAATCTCTTGACCGGATCATTTTAATCCAAAACCTAGTGAAATGTATTTTAAGCACAAGTGCATGCTCATTATTATCCAGTTCAAAGCCTCAAGCCATTAACTGTCCTCATACAAATACTATGCTACCACTCCACCTGAAATATGCATCTACTCCATTACCAGAGAGGGGATCCACTTTACCATAAATACTCTCACTTCATGAATTATCTCAAAAAGTTGGTGTATTTGAAATGGAGATACACTCAGAGTCATCAGCTGCAGAATCAGCTTCAATACACATAGGACTGTCTGGGACTACAACAGACACTTAACTAAGTTCTTGTATGATTGATTTTGTGAGTGTAATCCCACACACATGGTGCTCAGATCTAATTTATGTTCTGCTCGAACTGTCTCCAAGGATACTCTGACATTGACTTTGCGGTATACACGCTGAATGAATAAAGCAGAGTTTTCTTCAAAGTTTTGAAACTCGTGGATGGAATGGAAAATGTAATCTCACCCTGGAAGTCAGTCTCAGGAAAAAGATGCTGCTGTTCTGTGCACGGCATCTCGAACGTGTTTCGCTTCTGCACCTGATATAGGTATTTAAATGTTACAAAGTGTACATATATAACCAAATAATTTCATGATATATGAACAGTCTTTGAAGACTAAGATGAAAGCAAACCCAGCAGACAAAACATAGAGAGAAAATGTTAAAACTTGATCCTCTTAGGATGTCATCCTCTTTAAATGATCGTCTTCTCCAGTGTAAACAACCTTTGGGCATCGTATAATTGTTTTCTATGTCCATTAAAGCAACATAGGAAAATAACAGTTGTGACACATCTGAATGATTGTTGATTTGATTTTGCACATCGGGTTGTCGCAGGAATATCACTCTAGTAAAATATAACAGCCATGAATACTTCATATTTATAACTATGCACAAATACACCCTTGGAGTATTGTGGTGTCACAGGGTCTTAATATTCCCAGTTGGTTTATTTGATGTCATTAGACAAGAAACCCCCCATGCATGCTTGCTTACATCTTAGAGATGCATGTTTCTGCCTTCAGCAGGAGGCAGTTTATTTTATTCAGTTGCACCACAGTAACTGCAACACAGCTCACCATGTAACATGTATACACACATCACATCAGAATTGTAATCACTGTTCCAGCAAATCTAGCAACATAACTACATTACTGTGCAAAAGTCTTGAGCTACCCCTCATTTCTTTGTTTTGCAAAGGAAACGGGAAACAGGTGCAGTGATTTATTGAGATGAGCAAACTGTATAAAAATATAGCATGTATGGTAAAAACTATTTTTGCAATTCTAATGAGCCTGAAAGTCAGTATTTGGTATAACCTTTAGTCTTCCACATAGCCTGAACTCTCTTGACAAGCTTTATTATAATTTCCAAGTAGTCTAAGTAAGTAAGTAGTCTTAAAGAGTAGTTCTCCAGGCTTCTTGAGGGACATTCAAAGCTCTTTTTGGATGTTGGCTGCCTTTTGTTTCATTCTGTCAAGATGATCCCACACTGCTTCGATAATGTTGAGGTCCGGGCTCTGGGGAGGCTGATCCATGACTGTTAGTGATCCACTGTGTGACTTTCTATTCAGGTTTGTTTTTACTGCATTGGCAGTGTGTTTGGGATTATTGCCATGTTGAAAAATTAAGCAGTTGCCAATCTGACCCTTTCCAGATGATACTGCATAGTGGATCAAAATCTAATGAGTCTTTCCTGCAGTCATAATTACATAAATCCTATTTCTTAAGGACATGATTTTCAGATACTGTTCATCTGCTGTAAATACTTCTTTAGGCCGGCCATTTCTTGTCCTCAACTTGTCCAGTTTAACCAAATTTTTTAAGGACACCCTGAACACCATGCTAAGATAGGCCACGTTTCCAGGAAGGAATCACCTTATTTTATGTGCGTCAAACTGTTTTCTTTGTCATTTTTCATAGAGTCAACTGAAGAAATGGGAACAGTGTGTTTTTGTGACAGGCTGCAAGTAACAAATTGCCAAGAAATACAATTTAAAACTGCTTGTCTATTATGTGCAGACACAACAATGTTTCATGTCTTGAGTTAGCTGCCTTTTTTATGCTCCATTGTCCAAAGAAAAACTCTGAAAGTCCTTCAGAAAGCCTGGAGAACTGTTGCTCAAGACTACAAGGAAGTCCGGCTCCTTGGAAGCAAAATATAAAGAAATAAGGGGTGGCTCAAAATTTTTTGCACATCCAGAATAGTTAGTGCAAGCTTTAAGCAATACTCTTCACCTAACAGTCTTAAAACTGCACAAAAACACCAATGCATATATGCCCTTTCCACTATATGTTTTGTCCTCCAGCTGTTCCTTAGATGAAAGAAGTCGTAATGAACGGCTGGAAATGCTTGATTGTGTAAAGGAGCTGGACTGTTAATCATAAATGGAGCCTTAAGGTGCACAACAACATGTAAGAACACATAACAAGAGTAATACAAGGCGCATCAAATGGAAAAAGAGATGAACCACATGATATATAAATATACAGTGAACTGGAGTTGATCTCTTATAGAGAGTAGACATATATACCTGTGTATACTCTTCTAAATGTATATTATCTCACAGCCTTTATCTGTTTGTTTTTTCACATTTTTGATGGTAGCCACTTTAAAATGAAGACTATCAATATAATTTCCTAGTCTAACAATATACAGTTAAACAAGTTGATTACCGAGCACTTCCTTTATAAATCAGACTGGAACTAAATTCTCTTGCATATTTTAGAACGGCTAAACATTTAGATTCACTCTTTTGTGTTTTTTGCACACTTTTTACATAGATATTAAAAGAAAGTGTAACATGAAGCATGTCAGCCATTTCATTTTTAATATTTGGTTCTCCTGCATTTATCTTCCCACAGTAAATATAGCTAAATGAATAATGGAACAATAGCAGACCTTGTTTATGCAAAAAAAAGTCTGTCATAATCCTTGAATTTGCATTTTAACACCCAATTTGATAACAGCCCTTTAATCCCAGTGAAGCGCCAAAGTCTTTAAATCTCCTCACAGTGTAGAATCACACATATTTTCTAATGATGAAAACAAACTGTTGTGATGCTGTTCCAACCCTTAGCACGGATCAATGAGGTGTCAAGAGGGTTTTTGACAACAGTAGGCTTTTTAAGTAGATAAACAGAGGATGCCTTTGGTATTGTGCAGACATGGCTTTGATCAGTCTATAATAGATTTTATGTTAGCCTAAGACGACACCGAAACAATATCATAGGTACCTCATCATTCAGCTGCACTGGAGTTATCCTCCTGGTGCTTTGGGATGATGGTAAAGAGAGAACAATGACCATATTGCTGGTGAATCAGATGTGCACACAGATTCATATATAAATTTCAAGGCTAATCTTAGGTAATGCAAATATTTCTTTTATGCTCCTCAATCCAACAGATGCCTAAAAGAAGAATCATTTTGATTGAGGATTAATTTTTGTACTTTTAAGTTTTAGTGTCTAACCATGCAGACGGTGTTCATATCCATCCTTTACATGTAATTGTGTTTTCAGACCAAACGTTTAGCAAAGTTTCACCTGATGCCATTTGGGCGAATAGCATTCACTGGACTGCGAACTACTAACTGCTAAAAAACATTTGATATCTGAGCTCAAATAATAACATATCCTCAGAACTTCTCCTAGTCCTCTCCTTTTCACTCTATGAAAGCAAAGTTGAACGACACAGCTTGAGCTGTCCACAAAAACGGTGCCAACTGGCTGGTCCTGCTTTCCAGATTTTCTGTGGAGTTAGGAAAATCTCCAGTTTGTGACAGATTGTTAGCCAGGAGGCTTCTGCAACACAGTGTGATGCAATCTTTTTGCAGAAGCTGAAATATTTTCAACTCGCGCACATGTGTATTCGCCTCTTATCAATTCCTGTCTATGCAAAGCCTTTGTATGTAATCTCACAGCCTTTTTGTGTAGCGCGCTTGCACTGCCACACACCAGATTTCCACAGACCTTGATTTTAACTGTTATCAGAAGCTGTAGAATTAAACGTCCACCACATTGTATAAAACTGTGCAAACTTTCTAAACAGTTTGCGCTCCACAGTGGATTGTCATGTTACAGTATCAATATGTGTTACTTTCCAAAAGTCAATCTAACCCGTACCTATTATTAGTGTCTTGTTCAGAATTTGACAGAATTGACAAGGATTCAACCAAAACAATGGCAACATTTCCTCCTCTACACCGGTGGGTTTCATACTTCTTTTGCCCAAAGTACACCAAAGAGCAAACCAAAGTTTCAAAGCACTCTGTTATCAGTTCTTCTTTTGATTGCAGTGTAAGGTAAAGACACTTTGACAGCTCATGTGCAGCAGCCGGACGTGGTACGCGTTCCACCCATCTATTAGCATATACCTTACTTTCACTTCACTTCAAGCCAACAAACAGTCTTGCTCTGCACCATTTGAGAAGCACTGCTCTAGACACACCAACCCATCTTTTCTGCTGCACAGCAATTTGAAAACTAATTTAAGTCTGTTTAGTAGTGACTGAGGCATTTTCACCATCATATGTGATGAGACAAGGTTATTGTGCCAGCACTTTTCAATCAGCAGACTGATTTATCAAGTTTGCTGTTGCACGCAGGTACACAGCCTGCACACAGTGTACTTTTAATTGTGTGATATGCAAAGTAAAACACTGATAGTTTCTTCACTTATCAAAGAAGCCAGCTTTAATGTGATATCAGCGTGTGCTTTTGCAGATATTAGCGCAGGTTTGTGTATTGTTACTGCTTTATAATAGAAATTATGAGATACTCATTTCACTGGAAAGCTGAAGCAGATAAACTCGACACATCTCCGGTTTTAGGCCTGACAAAGTTCACACAGTGCAAACGAAAAAAGACTTTTCAGGATGAAGAAAATCAAGGCCCAACACAGAACGAGAGCAGAATTTTTAAATGGATGTGTGAGTCAGGAAATTGAGCAAGCCTGCAGTTTGAATACCACCGAGGTTAATCTCATCTTTTAGAACATCCATTTTTCTCTTATTTTCTCCAGTGTTATGCCATATGTCTTACAGATAAGATTTTATTCATGCACTTTATGTTTATGTATGTCAACGAGCCATCCTTTATGCAAATCTCGTAAGTGTTTGTGTTGTTTGCATATCAGTGTTGATGTGCTTGATACAGTACCTATGATAACATGCGTCCCGAGCCTGACCAAATGGCGAGCTACTTCATAACCGATTCCCCTGCCTCCTCCTGTCACTATAGCAACCTTGCCATCTTGTCTGGGCATCACTGGTGGAAGCAGAAGAGGAGACAGATATCAGAGAGAATGTCACTTGATTAGGAAGCTTTTTCAGGCTGATGTTTCTAGAGATGAGAACTCAGGAAGTCACACAGGCCTTAGGGTTTTGTTTTTTTTTATTCCCGTGGTACTGAAAAACAAGTTTTCTTCACTTTGTTAAAGTTTGTTTCATTTTATGGGTTCAATGGGTTCCTTTAGCATTCTTAAAATTGTTGTTATTTCACAAATGTTTAAAGGGGGTATTATAATAAATAAGTAATAAGACAAGTTTATTGTCCAAGTTTTATTATAGAAGATACAATATATTTATCACAAAAGTTGGGAAATTACTGTTACAGCAGCCAAAACATAAAAATCAACCTAGCTCAATAAAATAAGTACAATATCAGAAAACAAAATACCTCAGAAATGTTTTTACATAAAATTAGAAACGAAAGCAATTAAATACAAAAAAAGAAAAAAAAAAGAGTTTAATATATGAAAAATTAAATAAAGCATTTGGATGAGAAGTATGAGAATATCACCAGAACTATTTTTCCCATTTTAATTAGAAAAGTGAAAAATTGATACAATGATAGATTAACAGAATTAAATATTGGAAAACATCTCATCAATATCAGATATTGTTCACCCTGTACTCCACCAGTAAACTCATTACAGGTTGGAGAGCAGCAAGCGAGTGCTTGTAGACAAGTCTATCACTTCCATTGTGATTATGTAGTAATTCAATGTTGATGCAGAGATGTTGCTGTACTAAAAAAATGATCAGTTCGTTAAGTCACATAATTTAAGCCTTGCTTAAACACAACACCAAAATAAAACAATAGAGTATCCTTGTATACATTTTATGAATGCATTGCACTTGTGCTGGCAGTGTACTGCATTCCAATGATCTGCATTACTGGGATGTACTATAGTTTTTGTTTGTTTTTTAGGTTTAAATCTTTTGTTTTCCATTGAGTTCAGCCTCACTCAGTTTCCAGAGTGGGTTTGCACTTTGCAGTTTACTTTTATTTTTTGAAAAATGTTCAGTTTTAAGTGGGTTTTTATTAGTTTCAGTCTTACATTTGTTTGTTTGTTTGTTAATTGTCTAATAAATAGTATTCATCAGGAGCAACCAGTTTACAGAACAGTAAAATCATAATACAAGTCAAACAGCTGACACAAACTCATTCAGAATTTCTGAAATGTCTCAATAAATCTTTGCACCAGTGTCTCCTGACCTTGGTTACGTTGACCACATTGACAAAGAACAAAAATTCAAAAACCTTTCCCGTGTTATTTATTATTTTAGTTATTTTCTAAGTGCACAGTATAATCACATTTTTGATTATTTCTAAAGTCTAATTTTTATTTTTATTTCGGTTTAAAAAAAATACTCACAAACTG
Source organism: Cichlasoma orientale (assembly GCA_034780415.1). Lineage (NCBI taxonomy): Eukaryota > Metazoa > Chordata > Actinopteri > Cichliformes > Cichlidae > Cichlasoma > Cichlasoma orientale. The sequence goes on along the minus strand of JAVDPK010002252.1, from coordinate 213,115 downwards.
TTCTAATTTAGGTGTAGATAACTAAAATTACTTAGGTGTGCAACCCAGTTGTGTTGTCCCCTGGCGACAGCCAAAATAGCCCAGACAACATTATGAAAAGCGGAAATTTAAACCCACAAAGCTTCGTGACAAACAGAAACTTTAGAGAACACACTCTGACGTTCTAAGGAACCGTTAAGTTATTCGGGTGAATTCGGCATACACATGGCGACACGTAATGATTTATTTAAATAATGTTTTGAGCTTCACACAAACAAGCTAACATGGCTAGCTTCGTGTTAACATGTGCAAGTGTAGCATAGCAAATGACCTCTAAATGTAGTAATGAATGATAGATAAGTCGTGCAAACGACCATGCACCGAGGTTCACCGGTTACAACTTGGCTGCGCGTTGTTGTCACTGACTCACAGCTGGATAACAACTTGTCAAACTAATGTAAGTTGAAGTTGAACCGACCTGGCAGCCTCAAAGGTCCGATTAGCAGCTGAACCAAAAGCACCTTCAAACCAAGCAGGTAAAGCTTGATAGCTGGAAGAAGACAACACCAAAAAGCATGCAACATCTCTGCTACGATGTACAATGATGTTATCGAAAAGGGCAGTGAGTGCCGAGGTGCAGAGGCAGCGGAACCAACCACGGCGCAGTTACGTCCACGGGACGCGTTCCAATATGAAGCTGTCCACCCTCGCTTCCTTCCTTAAAACATCTCTCTAACAACTTTTGCTACATTTTTAATTATTAAATTAAACGACTAATAATTCTCAGGCATATCTATACTGAAATCCTGACTTTTTAAATGATTTTTTCCCCCACTGAAGAGCCACTGTTGGAAATTCTGATCCTTTAAAGCCATCTATCACATGGCTATAAAGCTGTAATAAGTGTGTGATAGAGGGGTCTAGTTCTTGAAGCTGCTGCTTGGCTGCTTGATGTGCCGTATGATCTTAATCCAACATATTGCTCCCTTTAGCTCACTGACTGCCTGAATTACTACTGCCAGCCAGGTCACACAAGACAAAATCAACAGAGGGATGGCATATAGTAGTCTGATCCATAATTTCCCAAGTTACGCTTAAAAGAACATGTTTCTTGAGCAGTATTACAGTCTGAACTAACAGTGAATTTTGGTCTGCTTGTCAGGTTTTCATCTCAAGGGATCACTTGATTCGACACCAGTCTACTCTTATTAGAGGCTGCTGTGATAATTAGTGAAATGCAGGACTTCAGCTGTGAAAATTCTGATTGCACTAACCAAAAAAAAGAAAAGAAAAAAACGTATTTAGGTAGGTGGCAACCATAATACAACTGAAGTTGGCTGCGTACCAACTGGCTGCGTGATTTTATAATTACTGTAAAACTTTTTTTTTTTAAGTAATCATAATTTCTAATAAATATTCATAGCACCTACTGTATCATGATAGTAAGGATTACAGCTTCCGCTTCCAGAGATAAGTGACTGACACTTTCATGTGACACACCATGACTTCTAATCAGGACCAATACCCCCCTGCGTACAGCACACACTGAACATCTCTGGCCATTTCACTGGGCTCAAAGAATCAAATGTCAAGATGACATTTTCAGACATTATCAGGTGAGTTTCACCGACATTTTGCGTCACCTGCCACTTTGGAGTACACTGATTTTTCAAGTGATTCAGAGTGTGTGTGGTACTTAGAGGTCACACGCACCAACTTATCTGAGCAGCTGTCAAATATGGAGGACAACCACATAAAGCCAGACTTTCTTTGAAGTGAATCTTATATGCTCATTGGTTTTCACAAAAAAAAAGTGAAATTCACTCATTCCACTGTATTTGAACAAGGTGCCTCTTGTTATAAAAGCTCACATGAAAGTAGTTACTGAAAGTCTTTAAATGAATGCGTGTGTTTAATTGATGATTGTGAAGCTATTGAGGATTTATCTTAAAAGAACGTCTTTTTCATGGTGGATGAATGTTTATTTCTGTCTCTTCAAAGGACACCTGCTGCACTGAGGTGCACTCCCATAGCCTGTTAAAATGCAAACAGGGCTCACTCAGTCAATTCGAGTGGGAAGACTTGTGTGAAAGTGGAAGTTAATTAAGGATAATCACTGAATCTATACTGCTGCTATTTTATATAGAGTGAAGGAGGCCATTCAGTTTACATTATGAGATTTGCAGGATTTTGAACAAAAAAAAGAGGAGACAGAGTCTCTACTTTAATCTACAGTAACAGAAGTGGAAGGCAATTAGGTACAATTACTTACTATTGTACTTAAATACAAATTAGAGGTACATGTGGCAATATTTTATTTTTTCCCCCACTACATTTGCGGGCAGCCAATGTTATTTGAAATGAAGGCTTTGCTTTTAAAATTCATTTAATAAGCTTATAAAACTATAATGAATTGTTAAAGCTTAAATCACTGATTCCGAGTAACTTTTTTGGCTTGTGTTTCTTTAGGAGTGTGTTTATGGGAATTTTTGACCATTTTTCTAGAAGCACTTTCGAGAGATCAGACACTGATGTTGGATGGGAAGGCCTGGCGGGAGCATGAAATTAGCCAAAATGTCTTGGTACGCTAAAGCATTAATAGTTCCTTTGACTGGAACTAAGCGGCCGAGCCCAACTGCACTGTTTTTGAGCTAGTCTGATGACCACATGAAGTTTGGAGGTCTGTCTCTGCAGAAAGCTGGTGACCTCTGTGCACTATGCTCTTCAGCATCTGCTCACCCTGCTCTGTTGTTATTTTGGCCTACCATTTCGCGGCTGAGTTGCTGTCATTCCCAATCGCTTCCACTTTGTTACAATACCACTAATAGTTGACTGTGGAATATTTAGTAGCGAGGAAATTTCACAACTGGACTTATTGCACAGGTGGCATCCTATCACGGTACCACGCTGGAATTCACTGAACTCCTGAGAGCGACCCATTCTTTCACAAATATTTGCAGAAGCAGTCTGCATGCCTAGGTGCTTGGCTGTGGCCATGGAAGTGATTGGAACACCTGAATTCAATGATTTGGATGGGTGAGTGAATACGTTTGGCAATATAGTGTACCTAGGTGAAATTAGGAGGTTAATTTCTTCCAGAATGTATTTTTTTAAAACTGCTTTTCATTTCTTCTTAGCCTTTAATCATTCTTGATTTATCTGTTTTTGTTAAGCTTGGGCTCCAGTCTGACCACAACATTAAAGTGGAGCAATATTGCCAATCTCATAATGTCTTCTTCTTCTCCTGGCTTCTCCTTTTTAGGGGTCACTGCATTGGATCACCTGCTTCCATCTCACCCTAGCATCCTCCTTTGCCACACCAACCCTCTGCATGTCCTCCTTCACTACATCCATGAATCTTCTCTGTGGCCTTCCTCTTTTCCTCCTGCCTGCCGGCTCCATCTTCAACAATATCTTCAGCAGTATATTTGTCCAGTGTGCTAATATCTGACAAGATACAAGTAGATTGTACTTTTGCTTCCATAGAAGAAAAACTTTAAGCTTAGTATTTTCTCAATTACTGTACAGTGTGCTTTCCAAACGCATCAAAAAAAGAAGGCAGCCACAATGGTTGAAGATACAAAAAAAAATGCTATTTTTATACATCTAATAATTTATCAGAAAAAAGTGTAGCATTTGATTGACAACTGATTGACAGACACAACATGGGATTGAGTGCTTGTCCCAAAAGATGAAATCCAAATGTTCCAGAAATAAAATACATATTGTCCATTTTCATCTACAATCTACATATCTGAGCAGATTACCTACTGCAGTGACAGACTGGCTAAGAAGGAAGGAGCCAGCTGAATCATCACTGGCGCTCAAAGTAGGCCAACCAGTCTCTAACTCATTTCAATAAAATTACAACCATTTGTGTTAAAAACAGGTCTGGGGCATTCACAGTAACTTCCCTTTTTTCTCTTGGCAGGAAAATCATCAGTATTAGTTCGTTTCTTGCCCACTATCCAGTAGTTAAGGCCAGGCTACAATTGCTGCAGTGACATGCAGTTGGCCTCAGTTATTAAAGTCAACTCTAGAAGGCAGTTAAATGAGCATCACCATAAAGAAACTGTGATTTCACCACTGCTCTGATGGAGGCTGAGCTGTGGAGGCTGTGTGTGTAGTCAAATGTGCATGTCTTGCTGTTAATGCAAGCTGAGAGGATGTGCTGTGCGCACATATGAGTGTTTGTTCATCCGCAGCCTGAGAGGTTGTGGGTCAGTAAGGCGAGCTGGCCTGCTATTGTTTAACAGAAATCGCATCTCACGCATGACTGTGGGATGATTATTTGGGATGATGGGAAATCGGGGAGACACATAAATACACAGCCACACACACACATTCATGAAAAATTACCATATACTTATGAACACACACGAGACAAGTTGGGAACAATACATGACAGGAGGGTGTGTGAAGTAAATAACATGTGAACAGCATCAAAATAGCTCCAGCCAACAGTCACCTAGTCTTGATGACAACCACTGGCTGCCTGCAAAGCCCAACTTGTCTTATTTTGTAAATCCAGGCTGACAACAGCTCTGCGGGATGTGTGTCTGTGTGTGCGTGCGTGCGTGCGTGTGCGCCTGTGCCAGTTAAAATGCCATCTTTATTTCATGTTTTTCATAGACTTATTCTGGGTGAGAAGATGATATTGGGTATTTTTAGCAGAAAATGGCCCTGTTTCCATATACTGATTTGATATGCTCTCCCTTAACACTCTACCCCCAGTTTTTTTATATTTGTTCGTGATCTCTTGCCACCCACGAGAGATGGCAGGTGAAGTGTCACATTGTGAAGAAAGGGAATTTTCTGGGTGTGTCATGGGCAATTTGGACTGCAGAGTGCAACAGCTTCTGTGAAGTGATGTTAGCTTTTTCTCTCGGTTTGAGCTGCCACTTTTGCAGCTTTTCCTCAGAAGTCTTTGCCATGTGAGAGGCAGACAAGCTAGGTTATATTCAAAGCTTAGATTTATCCAGAGCTGCAGGGTGTACAGCCTTTAATGACACAACACGTGTACATGCATATGTAGGAAAAAGACGAATCTATGGGGAACTGCTTGTCTTGCAAACTAAAGCACTAATTCTTGAGCTTGTTTAAATAGCCAGATATATTTGCCTGTCTTCTGCTGGCCGGTACATTGCATATTTCTATTGCTGTTGTTTAAGTGTCATGTTGTGTGAAGGAAGAGAAGAAATTAGCCACATCAAATTTCTTGTAAAACTGTATATTGTTTTTCCAGAGTGGGTAGATGTTGCTCCGTAGTGCAGTGGTTTACTCATTCGCCAACCAAGCAAAAGATCCCAGGTTCAATTCTGGGAGGAGACACAAATCCCTTTGGGGTTGCTTTAGCAAGGGCATCCAGTGTTAATGAAAAAAATCTGCCAGATGGCACTACCTGCTGTAGTAATCCCTTGTATTTAAGGGAGCAGCTGAAAGTAGCTTCTACAAGTCATGGGACAAAATATGGATACATCAATATGTTGTATTGGTTCTCATGATATACATTATCAATATTACAAACGTGCAGGTGCTCTAAACAAATTCACCCACTGATTTGACTTACCAGAATCAATTATGACTCCGTTTAAGGAATTATGTTTATCATTTTTGTATTTTTATGCAAAATATAGAGCTTGTTCATATAGAGCTTATGCATAAGGACTAAAAACTGAGGGGGGTTTTCTTGGATTAACACCTTACTATTTGTTTTATTGAATACATGCAAAAACTTGGTAAAAAAAATAAAAAAATATATATGTAATTATAATAAAAATATATAATATATATTGCCTTTTGTGTCCAGCTTCATATTACTTAGCTTAGAAAAATAAAACAGTTGTCAAGATTTACATCTAACTCTTGACAAGGAAGTATATGAGGGTGTTTCCTAAAGTGTTAAACTATCCCACACTTTGAACACAGTCCTTTAACATTTAATGCTTCGATTTTAGTGTTTCACCCCACTTGTTTGTGGTTGTTTGTAGAGCCCAGCGTGTCTCAAAGGGCATAGCAGCATGGGCTTCCAACTCAGCTCCAGCTCCCTATGAAGACAAGTGAAAACTTACTAAAAAAAAAAAAAAACACACGCACACTTTTTTGTAACTAACAAGGAAAAATGAGAAGAAACCCCAGGAGAGGCAATTCAGAGAGAGAACCCCTCCACGGATGGCCAAATATGTCCTGTGAGCCATGGGTGGGAAAAGGCAGTAGACTATGTGGGCAGAATTGGTAATAGCTGTGTCACTTCAACTGCAGTCGCTACAGGTTTTCTATGGGGAGAGAAGCCAAAGGCCAGCTTGTAAACATGAAAGTGAAACTTGAGATTTCTGCATTTGTTTGCAGTGCAACTGCAGACATCATATAACAATACCTGGCTTCACATTAGGTCTGGAACATGTTTTGAATATTGACCTTCACTCTGTTTAACAGGTGTTTCTATGTCTTAACTTATAACTGAAAAGTTGACTATGTGCTAAAATCTTTTGCATTTTCATTCTTGCATCACCTACATGACCCTAGCTGGATGGATGAATAATCAGGAACTGAAAGAATAAATCATATTTACCAGGTTTGCCGCAAAAAATCTACTTCTATGACTGCTTGATCATTGGAACTACTTTTTTTTTTTTTACTGGGCTGTAGAACCGCAGTAACTTTTAAAACACAATCTTCTAGGCATTCTAGCCTCTTGTTTTGATCTAGCCAACCTGTCTCAGTGGCCAAATATGCATGTTTAGAACTTTAACAAGCTTCAGACAGCTGATCACTTGACCATCCTTTGAACTGTAATTCTCTCCTTCCATTTTCCAGGCAAGATAAACGTAACACTATGCTGCCATATCGCAAAGGCTTTCAACAACTTCCTAAATTAAACTTGGGCAAAGAAATCACTCCATTTATGGCCCCTAACCAAAAGGTGGAACCAAGGGCAGGCCTTCAAAATAGGATGCATTAATGGATATGTGCAGTTCTGTGTATGTAAGAGTTCAATACTGCATGTAAAGCTCCGTGGTTTCCATGTGGCTGTAGATGCTTACAAGTGTAAAGATGTTATAATGCATGCAAGATGTGCAGAATGAGTGCATCAGAACGTAAGAGACAAAAATATGTGTATGTGCGTGTGCGCACACTCCTGTTTATCAAATACATCCCACCAACATTATTGCTAACTGTCTTAAGGGAGTGAATGTCGTTCTATTAGTAGATGTAGAATGAGGAACAGTGGGAGGGATATTTGCCTGCACCAATTAAGACTGTCATTAACTCTGTCTCACACTCACATACACACACACACATTCAGACACACGCATGCACGCGCGCACGCACACACACAGTGAGACAAACATGCACGCACAGTATTTAACACATTCAATTTAACAGTCTGTGAGTCAGTGTGTGCTTCTCTTTATGTCTGTCTGAGACCTGTTGTCACTGAGACGGGATATGAGGAGTCTCTTTCATCTCTTGCTCTCTCTCTGCTTTTTACTCCTCCTGTCTCACACTCCAGGATTATGTGAACACAGAGAACCTTCAAGGATGTTTGTGTGTACTGCTTCCTTGGCTTCAAGGGCTTCAGCCACCCATCTGTTAAACCCAAAACCCCACTTCAGATTGGTGAAGCAGTCCAGTCTAGTATTACGAAATTGCATCTGAATAACACACTAGTTTCTTTAAGTTATTTCTAAGACATCACTATGCGTTTTAACTTTCTGTGTGTCTAACCATTTTAAAAAGATACCTGAAATAACTGTGGTATGATTATGCGTTTATGGTTGGTTAGCAGAACTTTCAGGTAAATTTGGATCCTTAAATGTAACCTCCCCAAATAGTCATTACACACATTTTGCTGAGGATGCTGGTTCTCTGAACCAGTGTAGAGGTCTCTGTTCATGCCCAGGATAAAACTGGAGGAAACATACTTACATGGAAGCTGATTAAAATGTCTCATTATAATTAAGACCATCAAGGTTTTCTCATAGGGGACCAGTACAGACGATAAATACATAATCAGATTCCCAGCATCACATCTTTTCTGTGGGTGACGCAGAGAGATTCTGAGTTGATATTTAATAAAGACAAAAGCAAGTTAAGATACAGTCATACTCTAGTTTTAAATCCACAGTTGCTCATGTTTACCAGCACTGATTAAGCTGTCTGCCTAACTAGCGGGATGGCGGATCTGAATCATGTCTAACGTGATGTTTCCGTCCCAGTCTCCGCTGAAACGCTAATAATATATGCTGTTTGGGCTGCAGGGAGTCCATTACGCTGACTGTATCACATCTTTGTCCACTGGGGGACACGCGCTGGGGAATGCAGAGAGGAAGGAAGACTGAGAGGAAGAGAGGCTCACACGTATGTTCTGGGAAAAGTGTGTGTGTGTGTGTGTGTGTGTGTGTGTGTGTGTGTGTGTGTGTGTGTGTGTGTGTGTGTGTGTGT
>JAVDPK010002252.1:186432-198547 GCA_034780415.1 Cichlasoma orientale | reverse complement strand
GTGTGTGTGTGTGTGTGTGTGTGTGTGTGTGTGTGTGTGTGTGTGTGTGTGTGTGTGTGTGTGTGTGTGTGGGCGTCAAAGTAAATATCAATAAATCTTCCTAAACCAAGGATGGCCGTAGCACAGTGAAACAAGCTCACGGATGTCAGGGGGAATAAAAATGCACTATGCGTAAAAGCATTAGCGGAGCATATATGATAAGGACGCAAAACATGGCACAAGACAGATTAGGAATAAGACGCACAGGAGCCAATGGAGATAATCCTGTTATCTCGTTGGACGTAAAATGCCAATGTGAAGCATCCTCGGAGACCGGGATCAACTGAACATGAACTAATGCTGCGGATATGCGGAAGGAGGAGACGGGGCGATCAATATTGGGAAACTGGGGTAAACACTGTTATTCTTGACCTCAAGGAAGATCCACGCAGTTTACCGCAATGTCACCGGCGGTCTCCGTACTCCACTCATTGCGATCCCACACACGCGCGCACGCACCGTGTTCCGTTTGACACTAGTTCGATGTCCCCCCTAATGACATTGTTTCACCTTTGAGAATTCCCTATCAGAACTAACACCGTGTCTCTAATACATAAGACATTATTGATGAATGGTCGCTGTCAAGTTGAGGGGCAAGGAAGCTGGGGCTCTGCTCATTAAGGGTTTGGGATACCGGATGCCTGTGGAGACGCACGCCGGTCATCACCTTTTAACCAGAGCGCATATAACATTACGCGCGACAGGAATGCGCGCATGTACACACACAGACACGGACACAAAAGGTAGACATATAACCACAAAAAAAAAAAAAAAAAAAAACACAATACAAGCATAACTAAATAAAGAAAAAATAAAAGAAGACAAGTAGACTTACAAAATGAACCTGGGCTCTGCGGGCTTCTCTGTGCGATCCATTGTGATATTTCCGTTATTCCGTTTTAACGGAATCCTCAAATGCCGTGGTCGCAGTCCACGTCTCTGCAAATGTACCAAAGGATCACATAGAGAATGAGGAGAATGGCGAAGATGAAGAGTGCTACTAGGATGGCCTTGGTCACCGGAGAGATGAGCGACTGCATGTCAGGAGCAGAGCCGGGCAGAGCGGCGTGGAGCTCCGCGTCCGTCCGTCCTCAGTCTGCTATCTCTCTCGCTCTCCTCCTTTCCTCTCCGCCGCTCCGGTGGCAACTGTTGAGGATGGAGCTCAGGGCTTTGCTGTGCGCAAGCACACACATTTATAAACTGACGCGCATGCACACGCACTCCGCCACGCGAATAGCCCCTATACCGGCGACCCAGGCGCGCAACGCGTGGGGGCTTCCCTTGCTAGAAGCGGCACAGTAGTGGGCTGTCTTTCCCCAGATCCACACTCCCTGGCTGCTTGTCGCACATCAGAAGAGACAGCGACAGGTGAGAGTGGAGTGTTAACAACCGCTCTTCCTTCAAAGAAGACTGCAGTACAAAAAAATAAAAAAATTAAAAAAAAAACGTGATTTTTTTTTAAAAGATAAAACCCTGCAGAGACGTTTCCAGACACAGAATGGAAAAGTCCTAAGTTGCGCGTCGAGCTGCTGCACTTGTCTGCAAACAGGTTGATTAGTATTCCTCACAGCGGCGTGTGTGAGTGTGTGTGCGTATGCGTGTGAGGTGGCTGGGCATGACAAGCTATCATCTTATCACGATCCTCCGTATCGCCCTTTTTTCTTCTTCTTCGTCTTCTTCTTCTTCTTTTTTTTTTTTGGTAAAGCTGTCAGTCGAGGGAATTAAATTTTAATTCTATATGGTTAATAGACGATTTCCACTTGATGCGCGCTTTTTGCCTATTTTGTTATATTACTAATCAGGCTAGCCTAGGGTTGGTACGTCTTGCGCACCCTTTTAAGAAAAATTAATCTCATAATAAAAAGCAGATGGTCTAAAAATGTCATCAAAACTCTTGTCACGTATGTTCCATCTGGGGTAATTAAGACAAGGTCGGAACTGATAAGGCTAGAGGATGTGCGCCTTTCAACATATAAATGTAAGATATACATTTTTAAACCCATATGGCCGATTTGACCTAGGAACTCGGGTTTTGCAATTTCACTTAAATAGGGAATCTATTTTATTAAAAATATATAAACCCTACATCACACCCAGAAGATATGACTGAAATAAATAGCTTTTTAATGTAAGCAACAGTTCACAACCCCCAAAGAAGGTCGTGTTTTTCTGCATGGTATTCCTATGAGATGATCATGTTTACCCACCATCCAAGCGATTCAAAGACATTAAATCACGGAATATCCGTGCGCTTATTTTAAGTTGCTATTTCAAAAAAAGGCTCAAAACAATAATGAGATCAAAGTCTAGAAATAACTGACGACAATTAGGCTATTAAGGCACCACTGATGAACATTTAAGCTGTAGAAGTAGGGCACTGAAAGGACATTGTGAGCTGCATGATGAGGAGCGCAGCGTTCACCTCAACTACCACTGTGCACCACTAGATGGGGACAGATTTAAATTTCCATGCCCTGATGATGGGGTATTTGATTATTCCGCACACCATCACTGCACTGTAAGTCTTGGATAACAATCATGACAGCTATACGGGCTTAAGACGCGAAGGTAAGAAGAAAAAGAATTCAGCTTTTAATTGTTTTCCTATCAAACGTGCGCCACTCGTGCGTATTGTTGTTTGTCGTAGAAGCGAGCGAGGTGGTTAGCGAACATTAGCTTCTGAACATTGTGGCCTATTTCGCAGAGTGGTTGAGGAAGCTAAAGCCAGCTAGCCCTGCTAATAAGTAAGCGAAAGTTGTGTTTTTTGTCACATATGTCGTTTAATATGAACTAAAGAAAATGCTGTTGAATGCCACATATAAAGAGGCACCGCTGCTGTAAAGATGCAGTACCAACTGGATGTTACATCAAAAGAGAGACTAATGTTTGCAGCAACTTGCTAGCGGCTAGCTCATTAGCTTCAAGCAGGCCGTAAATGTTCGCAAAGTAGGTGCGTGGATTGTGCAACTTCCGGTGTCAGCCTTCAAAATAAAGCCCGCACTGCCGCGATTTATAGTGAGTTTGAGAAAAATACGAGTTTATAAGGTTAAAACTGACTTCACAGTTTGTTTTCAGTGAGAGTGATGCCTACTTAGAAGCCTATATTCCCGTATGTTTTAATTAAAGCACTATGGAAGCTTTTAATTTGAAGACACTGTCGCTTGTGTTCCTGTGTTTTCTCTTGCTGGTTTGAATGTTTTTGAGCAGATTTGACGAGCGCAGCTAGCTAGCTAGCTGGCTGGCTAACGAGAGACTAAAGCCACTTTATCCAAGTGACAGTGACTGTGTTTGCATATGGTACTAAGTGGCTGTCGGTGTGTGTTCAAACCCTGACAGTTATTTACCGGTCCTGCTGTCTCCTTGTTCAGTTTATGTTAGCAACAGTGTCAAACCTGTAACCGAACGGTGCACAAGTGCTGCGGTAGCTAGCTTTTGGCCATGTTGAGCTCAAGTGATTTTTAAGGTTACTCAACCATCTAATTAGTGTAATGTAATGGGCAACATCGGTGTAATACAACTCTAAATTGTATTGAACGGGCTGATAGTTGAAATACCCCATTCTCGATATTTAGCTGTGCTTTGAAAGAAATATACTAAACTCATGGTTTGAGGGCTTATGTTTATACAAGTGGCGTTTATCACTTTATAGTTATTTTTAAAGATACGATGACAGAGTTTAGAGTTTTTTTTGAGTTAGAATATATAAAATCATAATTTCCACACTCGCTTCAAGACGAACCAAAAAAAAAAGTGCAGGAAGAAGAAAATTTTATGAACCTACCCTTTGTGCAGTTTACAATAAGGGAATTTGCCAAAGCAGAATGCCTCTAGCCATACATGCAAATGCACGTAAACACACAAGCATATACATACAGACAACTGTATATTTCATACATTAACATGCTTGAAAACAGAAGAGAAACAAAATATGCATAACAGCTTTGAACGAAAGACATCTGACTCATACCGTGCAAGAATTTCCTTTTATGCAAAGATGTAAATCGTCTAACATTCATGGGGGTTTGATAGTTTCCCTCCATAATTAGAAATACACCTTTGTTTTAAAATAGTCCAACAAAAGTTGACTTTTTCTTGTTCTCAGCAGAACTGCCTCTTATAGCAAAAATCTGATGTGGATTAGGGGGCCATGTTCCACATATTGTTTTGAACAATAAATTAATAACATTTTAAAATCAGCCAGATTGTGGGGTTTTGCTAACTGTGGTTTCAGAAATGCTTTGTTGGAGAACAAAAAACATTAACTGATGCTATTACAGAAGTTGACATTTTGCTGAGAAGAGGGATTGTGGAGGTTTTGCCTAGTTGCTTAGTTAGCTACCTAACTATCCTGGGGCCTCATATAAGGAAATGTTGTTTTGCTTCAATGTTGAAATTTATGTCCATTCCTGATAGTGTACTCGGGCTGGGCGATATGGACCAAAAACAATATCACGATATCTTTTAGCTGAATACCGATATACGATATATATACAATATTTTTACTTCGCAAAAGTTATAAACAAAAAGGCACTACTGAGTCACATGGGCACTTTTTTTAACATTCAGCTGAGAAATTGCTCAAAAATCAACTATTGGCATATTTAAATAATAATGCTTCTCAAATAAATTAATGCTTTTTTCCGCCATAACAAAACACTAACAGCTCTGCTATTAAAATGTAAACAGCAAAGATACTGAGCAAAAACAGCAAAAGGCTGACTTATTCTATAAAAAGCCAGTCTGCAGTGAAGTAAACTTCACCAAAGTGCTTCCTCCTGTGTGTACTCCTGTATAGCCAGTACTCTGTGCAAATAACAAAACATGTAAACACACTGAATGAACAAAATTCCATCCTTCAGTCAGAAAGGTTCTCGTTAGCTCAGTAAATCCATAGAAATACGCACTGACGTATCAGAGCAACGGGCCCACCTGCTCAATGCGGCGTCTACGTGTCTGGCGGCCGCATCGCTAACACATGAAAAATCTCCGCTAATCTCCGTTATTAAGGTCATGTGACTTACGCTATGCACCCAGCAGCCAGGTACTCTTGGGGGTCCGGGCGACGCCAAAGCGTAAGAACGGACGCAATACGAAGAGACAAAACATGGCGACAGCGGAGGATTTCAGGATTCCAGAACTCTCTGACGTCACTGGAAAACTAGCTACATTTGTCGCTAGTTTTAGCAACAAAGTCGCTAAGTTGGCAACACTGCATGGCCCACGTGAACATAATCCGCTGCGTGGTGGGGTGACGTATTTACGCCATGATATAATTTATTTTCCCGGGCAAGATTTTTTTTGCCGTATTATCGTGAATATGATATAGCCCAGCCCTATAGTGTACTAATGTCTAATTCATAAAAGATGCTCAACACAAAAAGCCATGTTCAAACACTTCACAATAAACCCATATGTAGCTAATTTATCTGTTGTCTATGAAGCTGAAATCAGCTTAAATTACTTTATGGTTTCCCTTATAATACTGTTGTAATGGTTGTCAGAGATAGCCATGGCACAAAAGGTAAAATCAAACTTTTTGGAGAACAAGGTCATGGTGGTGATCTTGTTCTCCAAAGGTTAAGGAGACTGAAACCAGACAACAAATATTATCCAGTGGACTAAGTAGCAGGTGGAGAAATCCAAACAAGCAGTCTGGAAGTGTGTCGCTGCTTCGCTGACTGGGGTTGGACAGAATTACAGAACTGTAAAGTACACCTCTGGCTTTGAAAATCACTCAAGTCTAGACTTAAAGTTTGAGATATGGTTACTTCTCTGCCATGGTAAGGTTTTGTTTTGTTTTTTAACATGGCTTTCTCAAGTATACTTAAGATCGGAGATCAGTTTTATAAATGGAGCCCTGAAGCTAGTTTTGTTGACTGCCAGTTCAGTACTACCACGGGTGTTTATTTTCATGTCCTTTCATATTTATTTTTGGTTCAGTGGTGCCGGGATTGAACAGAGCTGCCGTTTTGCCCGTTTAAAATAAACAACCGTGGCTTATGGGAAACTCAGTTAAGTTACTCACATGCAGCAAGTTTTGCAGACATGAATTAAGCCTCGGGCCAGACTAAAAGAAAAATTCAGTGAAGATCTCCATTGAAAAAAGTTTAGACTGGGAGTATGCTTAATCCATGTCTGGGAAAGTGAGCCTTGATGTGCAGAACAGGGATCACAGTGGATATGACTTTCATCTTTGGTTTGCAGTTGTCTTTTTTTGTTGTTGTTGTTGTTTTTTTTTTTTTAACATTCTACTCATTTCATAGATTTATATGTTTGATATATGTATTTTTTTTTTAAGATTGTCTAGTTGTCTCTCAGTTTCTTTCTTTCTTTTTTTTTTACAGACTCAAAAGTTACTCTATGTAAGATGAACACTGAGGACAAACTGGAAGGCATGCTGCTGAAGTGCAGCAGTGGAGGAATAGACGGAGGAGGGAGAGTTGGCCTGGGAAGCGGAGGAGGACTGGTGGTGATGACCTTAGGGGAACGATCGCTGGCGAACCACCCTCTGCTGGCTGAGGATGATGACGACGAAGACGACGACGAGGATTTGACTCGAGGCTCACTGGTCACTCACGACCTGGTCCCTCCAGAGCAGCTGATGATGCAGGAGGAGATGACAAAGAATACTGCCGGAGGAGAAGAGGAGGGAGGAGCCGAGGTGGGAGCGCATTTCCCCCTAAAACTCACGAATAAGTTTCCCTGCTTGCTTCAAATGCCAGTGAGTTCATGCTGGTTTAGCAGTAGTTCCGATTTTTATAAGATTATTTCTGTGGGTACTAAAACAGTCTCCACGTGATCAAAGTGAGCTTACATTTGTGCATTTTATGTGGACTTTGCATTGAACAGCTCAAAATGAACCCACCGTTCATGCTCATAGAACATTAATATGTTGGTGCACTCTGATCTTCTGGACCAGTTAGAATAAATATACTGTAAATGTGGACTTTTAAAGAGTCATTTTTATTCTAAGAATGTAACATTGAGGATAATCTGAGCTCTCTGTCAGAGTCAGGTTTAAATATTGCTTTTCTTTAGGAACTTTAAGAGCTGGAATTATGTGGTCTCTGTTGTTTGCCTTGCTGTAATTATTACAGACAGGTTATTTATGGAAACCTGCAAAGTGGCTACATAAATTTTAAAATGCCAGTCAGAGGACCTGAAGCTGTCCCAGGCCACCTAGCAGATGTAATCTTTCAGCATGTCTTAGGTTTTTAAGGACCTGAGGCTTCCCTCTGGTGTTTTATGCCTGAAGCAACTGTATGGTTGATTATGCTCTGCTTGCCCAGTTGCACCTGTCTGACCTGGATAAAGTGCTGGCTGCCTGGGTGGCCCTTAAAGTAGGCCATGTGCCATATTAAATGTCTAAATGACTATGGTCCTACTTTTACAGTTGAGCATCAAGCAGGAACTGAAGTTGTCTGAGCCAGCTGTCTATATAAAGAAGGACAAAAAGGCAATCAAGGAGCTGACAACGTGTCCCAAGAAGAAAAAAAGGAAGCAGCGATCACCAGCAAAGGTGAATTCAACCTCAGCAATTTATACATTTTTAAATAGCCTGTGGCGCTTGTGAAAATGAAACAAACATTACAACCATATATGTGTTCTTTTATTTCCCCTTTGCAGATTCTCAGCATCAATGACGATGGCTCGTTGAGTATACCAAACCCCAAGTGTCACGTCTGTGCTCACTGTAATGCTGCATTCAGAACGAACTACCATCTACAGAGGCATGTCTTCATTCACACTGGTATGAATTACCCTGACACGTATAAAAAATATTAAAAGTCTTGCTGTGAAATTAGATATGTGATCAAATGAGGAAGTGCCAAGCTAAAGCTGAAAAGTTGCCTTGAGCATTGTGTGACATGCAACTGATGTTTATATCTTAGGTGAGAAGCCATTTCAGTGCAGCCAGTGTGACATGCGCTTTATTCAGAAATATCTTCTCCAGAGACATGAGAAGATCCATACTGGTGAGTAACAAACACAGTTTGTCAGAATTCAAAGATTTTTATTATTATTATTACTTTAACCTGAATTAAATCGTATTTCTTTTCGTCCTTTCCTCTAGGTGAGAAGCCTTTTCGCTGTGATGAGTGTGGGATGAGGTTCATCCAGAAGTATCACATGGAGAGACACAAGAGGACTCACAGTGGAGAGAAGCCCTACCAATGTGACTATTGTCACCAGGTACATTGCTTTTGTTTGCTTATAAATTTGTGCGTTTGTAAGCAACAAAATGGTTGAATATTGTCATTCAGCAGGCATTAAAGGCTATTTTCAGTCATTTTTAGTCCAGACCAAAGAGAAACGTTGCTTTGTTTTCTGTTCACACGGACTTTTACAAAGAAACTCTCCATAATGTGAAGTCACACAGGCACAGTTGTGATCCACTTTTCTTTGGTGTTTTCACACCTGTTCCGTTTAGTCCATCTAAATCTAATTCTGTTTCGTTTTCACACTCGAGTGCTGATCAGAACAACTGCACCGAGACCATTTGACAAAGATGGTCTCAGTTTGGAAGTTGTGTTTGAGCTAGGTGTATGTAGCCAGGTTTGCTTTGCATTCTGGGAGAGTATGGCAGAGTGTAGATGTGTAGAACACACAAACTGAAAATATTGCCGGGATAACTACAAATCTTAAGTTTTGATTCTACGTTTTAATTTACTTTACATTCAACCCAAACAGTAGATTTCAAGTGAACTTCAGAGAAGTGTAGTAGGAATGAGTACTCAGATGTCCAGTATACTCAAGGCTTTAGAAGTAAAAATTCAATGTAGTCCACTTGTCCAGAGGATAGCACCTTCTTCCTGTCTTTCCTTTTATTGCTCCTGTCCCCAGATACATCTGACCAAGTGAACTGAGCCTTCTGATGTGGTTTCTAGTAACGAGTTTTAGTTCATTTAGAGTTCACTTGGAGGTTTCTCTGTGTGAAAAGAAACCACAACATGGGAACAAAATACACGTTTACAAACTCATCAACTGACCAGATGTGTAGTTTGCGTGTTTTCCCTGTGCCTGCGTGGGTCGTCTCCAGGTACTCTGGTTTCTTCCCACGGTCCCGGATAAATATGTTAGATTAACTGGTGATTCTAAATTGTCAGTAGGTGTGGATGCAAGGTAGAGGAAGCACTTAAATGCATGGAATAAAGCATGTGTGAAAAAAGGCAGATGAGGTTGGTAGTGTAGAGTGCTTTGAGTGGTCAGTAAGAGTAGAAAAGTGCCATGTGAATGCCAGTCCATTCCAAAAACAAACAGGTAGAGACAGGATGACCTTCTCCATATTTTTGTTTGACTTCATAAACTGACATAGCACACAAAGGATACAAATATTAAACCAAATATTACAATTTAAACTGTCTTTGATTGGCTGGTCAGGCTAAAATTCTTCACTGATATGCTAACATTTTACATTTACATTACTAAACCATTTGTACAACAGATTTTTTAAAAGTAGTTTAGCTTTTGTGAAATTGACCACAGCTATACAATGTGTTGAGGCCATTTGCCCAGTTAAATAAGAGGTCATTATCAATGAAAGTATATAGAGTTTAAAGAATAGAAAGTAGAACGTGTTTTAATGAACCACTGGATGTTTTTTGGGGGGTTTTTTTGTTCTATAATACGTATAAAATATATGCGTTGTGTCCTCTTTCTGCAGTACTTTTCCAGAACAGACCGGGTTTTAAAGCACAGAAGAATGTGTCACGAGAACAGAGAGCGAAAGGCAAACAAGAGTGCCGGTAAGGTGGGACCTTTGCGTGAAGCAGACTCTTTAGGGCCCCCCTTTGTTGCCAAAGAGTGTTCGCTGCCCAAGAAAAAGCGTCAAAAGTGTGCAGACAAGAGTTCGGGAGCTTCCACTACTGCCCAAACGGAAGGGCACTCTTTTGCTGTTGTTGAAACAGAAGAGAAAGAGGAGCAGAAGGAAGGTCTTTCTCTATATGCTGTGTCTTCAAAAGTCAAAAATGAGTATGTGATTGCTGACTACTCTGTGCAACTTCCTGAAGAAACAGCTAATCAGCACCAAGAGGGAGAAGTCTCGTCAGAAGAAACGACTTCTCCTAAGCTAGTTCTGAAGAAAGTCCCCAAGCGGAGTCTGAAGCAGTCTAGTGAACAAGCTCCTCCTTGCTTGTCCACTTTGCCCTCCTTTGAGGAAAATACTAAGGTCACACAGTACACCTTTGAAATTGTGGACAAGCAAGGCCTCTTAGATGTAGAAGGTAACAGTGAGCTCGAGTCAGTTGAAACTCTTCAAGGAGGACAAACAAAACCAGCAGCCAACAGCACAAACTATGATGACGCCATGCAGTTTCTCAAGAAGAAGCGTTACCTTCAAGCTGCGATGGCCAATAACAGCCGGGATTATGGCCTGAACACGAGCAGCATCTCCTCTCAGCCGCCTGTTACACAAACTGTGGTGTCAACCGTCATCGACGAAACTGTCCCCGCCACCATTCTGGAGCCCCAACCCATGAACACGGAGATTAAGACTCCTCATGACAAGAACGTTTTGCCTGATGAGGTTCTTCAGACGCTGTTGGACCACTACTCCAACAAAGCTAATGGGCAGTCAGACATTTCTTTCAGCGTGGCTGACACAGAGGTGACCTCAAGTATATCTATTAATTCCTCCGATGTTTCCGACAGCAGCCCCGTGGAGAGCCTTGGAGCGTCTAGTGCCCAGGCTCAGCCACCTACTGAGAAAGTGAGTCTCTTGCAAGAATACTCCAAATTTCTCCAGCAAGCACTGGAGAGAACCAGCCAGAATGACAGCTACCTGACCAGCCAGAGCCTCAGCTTGGTCTCTGAAAACCCCACATTAGCTGGACAGCCTCTGTTCTCTACAGAGAAACAGTTTCCTTCTCCCAGCAGGTTCAAATCAGGGATGAGCTCTCCACTAAGGTCCACTTTAGAGAAACCTCACTTTGGGTTGCTGGTCGGGGACTCCCAGCACTCATTTTCATTTTCAGGCGACGAGACCACCCCTCCCTCTGCAGTGTCCCCAGCTGAGGAGGACTTTCTGGAGCAGGTCTCGCCCTCAAAAAAGACTGACTCTTCACAAGGGATCCTACAGACTTTTCAAATAAGCTCCTTTGATCAGAACTTCAAATCTCATTTCCAGACATCAAGATCCGGATCCTCCTCACAGTTTACTGTTGCCAATGGACAAGTTCGAGGACACAGCACAGAATTCTCAGAGTTCCCTTTAGTTCGAGTCACTGAGACCAGGTCTCAACTGAACTCCTCCCCTGATGTTTCAACCAGTGAATCATTTGGCTGATGAAATGGAGGTGGGAGCGTTCATTTCTGTTCATAATTTCTGTGGCACTTTATCTCGTCTTTCCTGTTTTGCCAAATCAAATCCCACCGCAAACAAGGGGTCTTTTTTGTAAAGCAGTTTTTTTTTTGGGGGGGGGGGGGTCTAAATTTCTTAAACAGGAATACTGAAAAATTATAATCATACCAAAATTAGCATTTCCCCTTTGAAGAAAAAAAAAAAAAACTTTCTCCAGAATGTACATTATGAGATTAAGCGACCAAAGTGTAATGCAGGAGATTAATATTCTCTCATTCCATTGCCATTATTTTTAATGTTGGTGTCAATCATTTTGCCTTGCACAGTTAACGATCGTGTCACTCTCGCTGCTTAATGCAATATTTACACTTATTAAAATGTAGGTTGCATCTTTGTACACCTTTCTTTTCCTAGTTTGACTGCTTTGGGTGATGGGTGGTGCGGGGATGTACAAATCTATCAGGATCCCCATTTTTGTGTTTTATTTTTTCTAAAGTAAAAAGTATATCAAAGTCTGTCATTCAGGTGCAAGAAAATCTAAAAACTGACCTGTTCTATATTATAGGACAGCAAAGTAAATGCAGGTGAGGACAGAAAATGGCGCAACTGTAAAAAATGCAGCCTGAGCAAAAATGAAACAGGGCTACATAAGTTTGTTCTGCCCCCAATGAGGCCCCCTTCCCCCATGGCAGTGGTAGGTTTTTTGCTTTGTTTTGGGTTTTTTTGTTTTGTTTTGTTTTTTAACTGTAGCTACCTCCCCTTGTTCATGTGATTTGG
>JAVDPK010002252.1:142805-185833 GCA_034780415.1 Cichlasoma orientale | reverse complement strand
TAGTGAGACTAACCACTTAATTAGGTTATTAGAAATTCAAACTAATTCACTTTTCTCCTGTCACTTAAAAGGATGCTCTTGTAAGGGAAACAAGCTTGAAGTTTAGATCCCCTCGCATTTAGGAGAACCTGATTAAAATGAACTCTCTGAAGCATACAGCATCGATGCGTGGTTTCACAGTTTCATTATTTTGTGCCTTGCTTTAAAAGAAATATTACCATTTCCTTTAGTCATTCCTGCACGATGCGTTTATTTTTACTTGGTCTATGCTCTAAGGCTACTAATTCCACTTGCACAATACAAACAAGCACATAAGCTATCAATGTAGTCACACTCTCAATATGTTGAGATCTGGGAGCTTTATTTAGTTTTGCTTTATTTAGTTTTGTACAATATTAAAATATTGTACTGTTTTAGAATTTCATATCACCAGACTTAATAATCAACATATTATCAGTAGTTGGGAGGAGTTAACGTTTCATTGGCTCTTCTGCAGTATGTGTATAAGTACAGTTTTAAGTTGTAATCTAGTTTTGCAGATAATCACTGATTTGCTGGAATTTTCTAGTGAGATTCATCCGTACAGGCCTTGTTGAAACCATGCAGTTTTAAACAGGAGTGGCAATGAGTTAAGTCTCTTCTGTACTTCATTACACTGTTGATTGTTTCCCATGTCTTAGGTGCTATTGTGTTAAACACTGTTTTTTTTTGTTTTGTTTTTTTCTTCAATGCGCCTTCCAGTTTAGGTTTCAAACCGATGTTGAGCTCCCTCTTGTTAAAGCTCCACTGACAATCAGGGACAGACGGCACCATATTATTCATTGAATACTTTATTTTTCCTCAATGATCATTCCCTCTAGAATGTATAGAAAGATCCTGCTGTAAATACATTGTATATTTTTATGCTCTGAGAAGTACTGTTAGATTTTTTTTTCTTTTTTTTGGTCCATAGAAAGACAAGGCGTGTGCAAGAAACACTTTTTGTCAGTTGAAGGCAAGTTAATTTGTTTTGAAGCATTTACGAGATTCAGTAATGAAACAGTTTATCGTCTTGAGAAAATGTGGCTTTTGTGCATATTTCTCCACTGCATCAGAAGAAAATTGGCTTGAAAAAAAAAATTAATTGCTGATTGATTTAAAGTGAATTTAGATTTGTGAATGTTTATCGTGATGGGTTTTACTGTATAAAACTGGGAAATTTGAAATCTTTCAGCCCTGTGATATATTGAACTGAGTTCTTTCAACATCACAGATTTAAAGTTGACAGTATGGAAACTGAACAAAAAATAAATAAATAAAAAATAAATTTTCAGTGGCAGAAACGAGCTTCCATACAAGACTTATGAGTTGCTTGAATTTGTGTTAAAATATGACTTAAAAGTAATGAGAAATACCACACTAGCTACCTTTTTTTTTTTTTTTATTGTAAGCAATCTTTAAAAGCACAGAACAGATAGAAATTCTGCTTTTGTAAATTGTGCCCCATTGAGTTCTTGGAGAATTTTGAATTCAGTTAAAGTGCAAAACTATTGGAGATTTATGAAGTGTGTGAGCAGTACTATGATGTTTCCTTTTAATTAACTATTGTCAGTAACCTGACCATAAGTGTCCTTGTATAAGCTAGAGAAATTTCTTTTGTGTGTGTGTGTGTGCGTGCGTGCGTGCGTGCGTGCGTGCGTGCGTGTGCGCGTGTGTGTAAAAAGATCTGAATTTTTTGATAAAAAGCTATTTTTGAAACATGTCATTTAAAGCACTGATATGTACAGTATATCATATGCAGTCTCTCTCGCTACCCTCATTTAGTCGTTTGTGTCAAGGTCTTTCAAATACAGACGGGAATCTGAACCTTTTCATTCTTTTAAAGAATTTGACGAGGAAGCCTGCTGCTTCACAGTAAGGTTGGTCTTATGTTCGGTTTATTCTGCATGGTCTCTGACTTGTTGGGTCAAGTGAACTTGTTTTATGGATAATGTGCAGCTTTAATTGTAGCTGATTATTTTCAGTCAAGTAACCCATATGATTAGATTTTTGCAGTATATTATGATTTGTAAGCAATCGGATTAAATTGTTGTTTCTTGACTGTTGTGTGTCATGTCCTTATAAATAAATAATTCACAGTATGTAATCTTGAATTGTTGTTGATGTACAGAAGCCATTCTGCTGCTGGTGGATTTGAGTCTGAAAGGGGGGGAAAAAAAAAGTGGTGAAAATGTGTTCGCTGCTGGAAAGCAGCCAGAAAAGAGAGAGATAAAAAGTTGTGATATTAGTTATGGCATGTTAGGGGAATTTGATGGAGAGTAGAATTACTGTAGGTATGTACATACTTGTACATACCTACAGTACAGTTGAAAATGTGCAACCTTTTACATTTTCAAGGTACAAGGGGACAACTTAAGACGTCTTCTCCAGCAGGTGCGAACCCCGATGATACATTCAGATTATAGTGCTGTTAAAGTGTAAAGCAGAAATTCTCACATTGGGGAAGGCTGGAAAATGACTATTTGATGTTTCTCATAGAAAAACATGTTGAAGTGTGTATCAAAATAGTTTTGTATTAATTTTCTTTGTTTAAGCTCAGCAAGCCTTTTTCACAGCCCAGTGAACCATGAAGGTGAATTGGCAAACGCACCAACGGGACCTTCCCCAAGTGAACTGCAGCTATCAAATACACCTGTGCTCTCCTGCTGGGACACGGTATTGTGCAAGAATCTTGAGCCACCTCTCATTTCCCGTTATACTTTGCTTCCTCGTAGCCAGACTGTCTTGACCAGTAGTTTTCCAGGCTTTCTGACACTTTCAAAGAATTTTCTTTTTCTGTTGTTGTTGTTGTCGGTTAGCACAAATTTATGAATCATTCAAGGATAAAAAGGCGCCTAACTTAAGGGATGAACCAGTGTTTTGCCTACATAACAGAGACATGGCAAAGAACCCATTTTAAATGGTATATTTAGCCACTTTCATACAGCAGCCTGTCACAAAAACACAATTACCCATTTCTTTCAATCTAGAAAAAATGACAAAGATAACACAGACTGACAGGCATAAAATAGTAATTTTTGCACAAACAAGGTGATTCCTTAAAATACTGGAGGAGGGGGGGGGGGGTCTAGCAAAGATGAATTTTTCAGCATGACAATGATCTCAAATACGCTGCTCATGCAGCGAAAGCATGCCTGGATAGAAAAACGCACAATGGATTGGCCTCCCCAGAGCCTGGACCCCAACATTATTGAAGCAGTGTGGGATCATCCTGAGACACAATGGAACAAAAGGAAGCCAAGATCCAAAGAAGAGCTTTGAATATCCTTCGGGAAGCCTGGAGAACTATTCCTGAAGACTACTTAAAGAAATTACAAGAAAGCGAGAGTTCAGACTGTTGAAGAATAAAGGTGGTCATACCAAATATTGACTTTCAAGCTTGTCAGAATTTTACAAATTCTGATTTTGCCTTAAAGAGAGGGAGAGCTTTACCTGTCTTTCTCGCTGTTGTTAATATTATATATATATATATATATTATATATAATTCAGGAATGTATTTATTCTGATCTGTTTGATAACTTTGGAAATACGAACGTGTTTCAGGGAAAGTTTAATAAATAAAAAGATAAAGGTATGTGCGTGCATTTTCAGCTTCAGCCAGTAGTCAGCAAAACCCGCCGCAGGACTTGCCAAACAAACACAGATCCTTGTGCAAATGCTCCAACACACCCTGGAGAGGTAACCGCATGTCCAAGTTACCTGCTGGCAGCTGACGTATCCATATCACGAACACGTTGTCACACTGACTGGATTTAAACAAACCTGAGGAATAATGAGATCTTGTTTTTTCTTATCTTTTGTAATCGGTGAATGAAAAGAGACTGAGAAAGGTAAGGTTTCGCTGACTTAAGTTTGGCTGAGAAGCAGCTTGAAAGCAGAGTGACAGCCTCTCACGCCAAACAAACCAACAACAACAACAAACAAAACAGTTTTCTAAGATCTTTCAGAGCGCACCGCAGTCTGCAAAACGGCAAATAAAACCCACCAGGACCTTATTTTGGACATTTAAGGGGATTAGACTTTCTGTAATACTCTCTCACCACAAACAGAACTTTTCTTTTTTTCAAGAGTCAAAGACCAGCCCGTAGCATTTTACGTTTCTAAGTTGGAAACAATGAATTCACACGTTTGTTATAGTGCTGCGTGTATTTATGAGGAAACGCGCTAAAAACAGTGATGCTAATAACGCGATTCATTGTTTTAGTCAAATCGAGCACACCCTGCTGGATCCGGGTTATCTTCACGCTGTACTTGTTGCTGTTTAACCAGGATAAACAATACTATTCTTTACAAGACAGAGGCTTCAAATACCCGTGCTTACATACGATTTAGTGTGCCAGGGGGGAAACTGCATGTCCCAGTCATAGATTGCATATGGTCCCAATACATGTATTCGGACCATATGCAATACATGTATTGGGACATGTATTGCATGTCCCAATACATAAAGAAATTACATGACAGTATTGTGAATCAACACGCCACACTTATCCAGTAAGATGCTGTGGTATCTTTCCTTACAGTGAAATATGAATTCTTCACTTTAAGTCCTGAAATGAATTAGTCTAATAAGTAAAAGAGAAATAGTTTTATCTGGTGCTTTAGGATATTATACATGTTTTGTGCTCTTATTCCTTTTTCTAGTTTTAATTTTAGAGCGTATCATTTGTGCTTTGGAAAAATTATACTTAATAGGACTGAGAGCTTATCAGGAAATGATACATATTTTTTAATCCTTTTTTGAATCTCTGGATGCACGTATTGCAGTATTACAGTACCTCACATAGTGAATTTTCCTCACATTTATGTAAAATGTAGGGAGTTTGTTTGTTTTTGTCTTGGAGAATAACTGAGTAACCTTTTAGTGAGATTATGTCTTATAAATATTATTTGGCTAGGATAACAATTGCAACAATACAGCACAAATTTGGGCGGTATTGCTTTATATATTTTGAGAAAGGTTTATTTTAAATGGGGTAACTGTAGTTTAGTAGTTTAGAGTTCAATACATTACATAGAGTACCAAATTTATTAGACCACCTTTCATAAAAATAAGAAAACACAAATCTGTCAAAAACTTGTTTAAAACTAAAAATTATTTTGTTATTTTTTAGTAAAATAATTCACATTTTTATATCAAATTTGAGCCGGCACACTGGATTTCTCTGAGAAGTCGGAAATTATCAAGCATAACGTTCAATCATTAAAATAAAAATTTCTGTTCTGGAATGCAAGCAAATAACTATAATTTGGCATCTTAATCAAAAAATGATAATGCGCTATACAATTTTTTTTCTGCTTTTGGTAAAGTTGAAAATGAATGGATAACAACAACTATATTTTAGCATTAAAAATATCATTTTGATTAAAGAGCTTGTGCATACTGGTGGATTAACTGTTACAGAAACATAAAAAAAAATATTGTAGTAATTACCAATGCTGTTAATTTAGAGCATAAACCTTACACTGGGTGGTGGTCTAAAAAAAATTTGTTAAGCACTGTACCTCTAACATCGATTAAGTCACCAAAATCATAAGGTATTCTGTTACACAACATATCTTTTAGTGTGAGCACAGTAGCATGTGCTACAAAGTTAAGTCCATATTTTCCAATATGTGTTTGTGGAACTCAAATAACAGAACAGTGATTGCATGCCTGCCTCATGCACTGGTATGCAGGGAAATAAAAACAAAACAAAACAGTGATTTGCAGGGCGAGTTATCTTGCTACTGCACTGTGGTCACTTATTAATGACGGGGACAGTGTGGGAGGACAGTGCAGATTTTGAACAGGGAAGTTGTGGTTGTTACTTCAATGAAAGCTGAGCAGATGAAGAATCTGACAGTTTTGTGGCACTCATTAAAAGGAAGTGTAGTTATACTGGTCTCTGAATGTTTCTGAAAGGCTAACCTGTTTCATTTTGTTATTTGTTGCACTTCTTTTAGCGATTTAGTTGCCTAATAATTATGCACTTTTTGTGTATTAATCATATATTTTTGAGGTTTGATTGCATTTTTTTTTTAGCATTAAAAATATTTCCCCACTGTGCACAAAAAGAAATAATGAAGGTGAATTTTTTTTTTTCTTCACATAGTTGTTTTCCAACACTGTACGCCAGCAGGCTGCAATTGAAACCTTACCAGTCGGTTGGACGGTGTACACCTGTGAGCAGGAAAGAGCTGGGACAGGCCTGTTGATGGGGGGATCTTCTGATGCTAATGCGAACACGCATGTTCAGGATCTGTTCCATGAAGATGCAAAGGTAAGTAAGGTCGCTGTGTCAGTTCGAATGAAACAGGACTTTTTATTTGTAGGATCATTGTAGGACTTGCCGTTGCTAAAGTAAAGCATCTTCAGGTCAGCCAGTGCTGCTTACAGTTGTGTTGCTGTGTTTAGGGCTTTCAGCAGTCCAGCCAGCCGTGGTGGAGGATCAAACTGTTCGTGTGGGAGCCGGTGCTTTTCGGCACCTGGGATGGAGTCTTCACCACCTGCATGATCAACATCTTTGGTGTGGTTCTGTTCCTGCGTACGGGCTACCTGGTGGTTAGTAAACACTGCTGTGTCCAGTCAGACCACTTTAATCTCTCATCATGCTTATATAAGAAAGTAGACAAATATACACTAAAAAATGAGGAAGGGGGCAAATACTTTTTCACAGCACTGTAGGAGGGGACCAAAGGTTGAAAAAGAAATCACTATATCTCTTCTATATTTTCATTTTTGTATTTTACAGCAGCTTAGCTTAATGTTTGGTAATAGTATGGAGGTTTTCTTTTTCAGTTCATCGCTTTTTTTTGTTTGTTTTTTTAATTAGCATTATTTTTAGCTGTACTGATAGTTAAGCATGTGTCATCATGACAGTTAATTCAGAACACTGTAATGGCCATGTGTCATCCCAGGACACAGCTACAAAGAAACCCGGTGATTGTAATTGCTACATCCCTTTGAGCATAGCCTGACAGCTAAAATATAGTTTGCCGTGTGGAAAACGGGGTTTCTCTTCCACAGAGACATCCATCTCATCAGAAATTTCTGAGAGAAAAAAAAAAACGTCATTGTACCGATGGTCCTGATTCACCCGGAGGTCTACCACACCTGTACAGCATCTGCAGTTTTTTTTTTCTATTAGACAGAAAATTGTAAAGAGAAAAAAATAATGTGAAGGAATGGAGAAAAAAGTGAAGACAGGATTGTTTAAATGAACTGAACACAAAGCATTGAAGAGAACAGGACATCATGTACAAAGGCTGTGTGCAGTACAGGTGGTATATTGACCAAATATATCCAGTGTATAGTATAGTATGTGCAGTGATGAAGCAGTATTTTGTATGTATTCTCTTTCCTAACATTTTCCAGGGGAACACAGGAGTGCTGCTCGGGATGGTCCTCGTCTCCCTGGTTGTGATAGTTGCTTTAGTGACGGTTATGTCGGGAATCGGTGTGTCTGAACACTGTGGTGTAGGAAGCGGAGGAATCTACTCCATGATCTCCACCATCCTGGGGGGCAGGGTCGGGGGCACTGTTGGCCTCCTTTATGTGTTTGGACAGGTGAGTAACAGCTTTTTAATTTGAAGCCTGCTAGAATGTTTTGATTGGAGGATTTTTGCCCCCCCATGAAAATCATAAAATGCACACACTGAATTTTTCACCTTCTATCTTTTGTCCCTATTTATGCTGCCTAACGCTCTGCAGTGCGTTGCCGGGGCCATGTACATCACAGGGTTCTCCGAGTCGGTGGCGGAGCTGCTGGGTCTGCAGAGTCAGTGGGCGGTACGCGGCATGTCAGCAGCGGTGCTGCTAGCCCTGCTTGGAATCAACCTGGCTGGTGTCAAGTGGATTGTCAGACTTCAGCTGCTCCTCCTGGCTGTGCTGGCCGTCTCTACACTGGACTTTGTCATTGGCACATTCTCACACCTTGACCCAGGTAAGGCTGGGGACAAAGACACAGATTAAAAAGATCAGAGGGACTGTGGAAAGGGTGAAATCCTCACAGTTCATTTGTTTTGGGTTTTCCCCTATTTTGTTACTTTTTAAAATCCCAAATAATTTTTGCCTGGAATTGTATGACTCTCAGACTCTGAAAGCATTTAGAAAAATTGCAGCTTTTTTTTAGGCATTTAGTATAAACCAGTCAGTTTCAGCAGAACAGCCAACTCACTGAAAATACTATGAAAATAAGAAAAATCAACACGACAGTTGCTGTTTAATAATGCACCACTACATTTATTTGTAAATTCACTGGTGTCGTTTGTGTGCAAATGACCCATCATAAATTGCTTCTCATCATCTTTTAATGAATATCCTAACTTATTCAGTGACAAAACAAACAATAAAAGAACCAACAAAAATGCCAAGAAACGTAAGCAACAACAAAAAAGACACAATCAGTAATTAGCGTGCCCCCAATCTGCATTGATTATGGCTGTAATTTGCCTCCTCGTGGACAGGCACAACCTCCGGATGTCATCCTGTGGGATGGCAGCCCACTCCTCACTCAGTGCTTGCCCGGAGTTGCTGCCGAGTCTGCGTAGGAGGATTACGCTGTCGCACTCTGTCACTCAAACGCCTCCACAGGTTTCCTGTGGTGTTGAGATCAGGGCTCGTTGCTCTGGGAACTTGTTTGGTGGTCCGCCTGCCTCCAGCATTCCAACAGCACAATCCCGGTCAGGTTGCCCCAGTCGTGACATTCTTACAAATGCCATTTTGTCCAAACCTGCGGTGCCTTTTTATAAGGTTGGGTGTGTTTGATCATTGGGGGTTAGTTGGATAAAGACACTGTGACTTCTTCCCCAAAACTGTGTTTTAAGACACAAGACTTCTCACATGAATCAGTCGGGCGTGACCAAATCGCACATGTTGGGGAGTTATCATTTGTACGTGAAGCTAATTCACTGTTAAATGAATTAATGTTTATTTATTTAATTAGTTTTACTAACTGATAAACCACCAATAAATGTGCTGCCTTTATATAGGAAGGATGTGGATTTTTTCCTGCTTCCAACAGGGCTGCATGATGGAAAAAGTGTGGGAACGTGACTTGTGACCTGTTGTGACATGTTTCAGCCAGTAGGTGTAGCTGTAGTATCAGTTATTTTACTCAGAAGTCTACTGAGACTTGTTTGCCTATTAACCTGTTTGAAATTTCTTTCACACTTGGGTTCTTAGTTAATTTGTGAAGTGCTATTTTCCTGCTGTTGTATTTTAAGGTTTTAAGTTTGAGATTGGTGTTTTGTTTATTGAGATTTTTTTTTAATTTATTTTATTTGTTGTGGGCACTTTTTTGGCCGGGGGTGGGGAGTGTTCTTTTGTTGACCTTCAGGAAGTCCTTCCCCACATTTCCTGTTCTCGCTGATTATCAGCTTCCTGTCCAGTAGGAAGAGAAAAGGGTTCCAAGAGTCAAGCCAGTCTGTGAATAACACACTTCAGACACAGGAGTACTCGCTGTACGTAACACAAAAGCACACAATGACACACAAAGACATTCAAATATAGTAGCTGGATAGCTACAGACAATCCCCACTGCGACCATCACTACAACCAACCAGCTGATCTATACCACAGCAACAGTGATCCGTAAGATGCTTTGCCATAAGATGACAGCCACAAGGAGCAGTACCCTCCATGGAAAAGAACACTGGAGGCTGAGATCAAGGCAGCACAAAGGGAAGTTAGCCAGCTATCAGAGCTGCAGAAAGGTGAATAAAGGAAGGGTGCCTGAGAAGTACAACAAGCTCTCCATACCTGAGGCCTTAGAAAACTGCCAAGCAAAGACTCACAGCCTTGGCTAACCCCTTGAAGACGTATTCCAGAGACTCGGAAGCCAGGAGAATAAACCAGATGTTCCCCACTGAGCTATCCAAGGTGTGCTCTCAGTGGCAGGAGAACAATATGAAATATTTGCTTTCTCCAAACTACAAAGAAATGACTTTACCTGTCCAATGCTAGGCAACGGTTAGTTTTTGCAGGATTTAGCTTGGCTACTTCAGGTAAAATTGAAACCAGACCGCCTTCCTACATGCACTGCTCCACACCTCCCAGCTCCCAGTCTTCTTAAAAGCGCAGTTGGTAGAGACCAGTTTTCAGCCCTTAAGATCTGTAGAGCCAGCCATAATGGCCACTCCAGATTTTTCCAATTAAGTGCTGCTGTGTGTGTGTGTTTTGGTGACCTAATGGTTGGCAGAGGACCAGCAGGTCTCCATGCTAGCTGAAACGGCCCAGATTAGCATGAACTCACTGAACACTGAGGCACATCCTGGAGGAAAAGGAGCCACCGCCAAAACCATGCGGTCATAGTTTGATAACATGTCCCAAGTGTTTTCACACACCATTGTGTATCACTATCATGACTTAGGCATGTCTGGTTAACCACATACTCCATCAAAACTTCATTTTCTATAGACTGGATTGTCAGAATGCTTGGCAGAAATTGCCATTTTAATGCAACACCGACTCGGCTTACAGTTCACTCATGATCTTAGATGGTTTTAATGGTTAGATTTCGCCTCTGTAATGTTTCAGTAACTTGTATCCCCAGCAACAAAAATCACAGCGATTGGGTGTTGGCTTTGACCGTCCCATGTTAGTCGTTTGAGTTATGTAACAGTGGCTTTCACCTATTTCATTTACAAAGCCTGCTTTTGAGACCGCCCTTGTGTTACTGTTGATTAAAAACAGTGGCTGTGTGAGGGTGCCGCAGTAATATTATGAAGATGAATTTAGGAGTTTTTTTTTTAAATATAAGTATGTATATGAACTCTTACATATTAACCTGGCTTTCCTAGTCACTAAGATGCGTTCAGTAAGTGGATTGTAGCAAGTCCTTCTTGCAGCACCATAGCAGCTGGAGTTAAAATTAAATTAAACTGTTGCATAATTGAACCATGCAAGATGGTCTGTAAGTACAGTGAATTATTTTGACAGTAATGCTGCCCATGTATTGTCTCTGCAACCAAACAGTGTAACCGCAAACCCTTCTGCTTGTGGTGCATTGTTGAATTACACTGACACGCCTCACCCTGTCCCTGCAGTTTAAGTCTATTCCCCACAGAAAAGGAAGCCATAATGTGCTCCTTGGGTCTGGGGTTTTGGGTGTTAACCAGACTCACCCACATTTTTGGAAAATGACAAAGAGAGACGTCCGGAACTGAGATCTGAAGCCTGCTGCTACTCCAGAGACCGCCACATCATCTCTCCCTGTGATCCTAACTATAATATATAGTTCTCGATTATCCCAGCGGGACCTGCTCCACCTCTATAAAATCACAGCCTGGCCTATGCACCATGCACAGCAGTTTATGTAAGTTAGTGTGGGAGCATAAGAGGTCAGTCAGACTGAGGGAGAGGCCTCAGATGGTCATGTAATCTGACTACACATTCAGAGGAATGTCGAGCTCGGAATGGAGCCCCGCTTTGCCTGTAAACGTACTCATTCATGAATCAGCAAACGAGAATAAAGACATTCTTACCATAGCTCAAGCTAGAAACACGGTAAGCAGGCTTATAAAGCAAGGTCATTACGATTCATCCTCAGTATGCAGTATGCAACATCTATACGAAAACTAATGGCGTGTGTTAGTCTTCTAGCTGTGTAAGGAAAAGTCAAAGGATCATCAGCTAAGTTATTGGGAATTATTTTCTTATTCAGTATTACATAGGAGGTCCTTAGGTTGGATTCACAAATATATTTCTTTAATGAGTAAATATTTGAGATGACAACTGTTGCTGCTTGTTTATTGCAGGCCCCACTTAATGCAAGCAATTGTCCCAAGACTTCCAGTTTAATGTCTGTTAATTATGATAATTTGATTACTTTGTTAATTGTTTGGGAACTGAGAATACACTAAGGTACCAAATTAACTGGTTTGTGCATCACTGCGGATATGTATGGCCACAATTTGCTTCATGCACCCTTTAGTATTAGTTTTATGGTGCTGTGCAAAAGTCTTGGCTCACCTTTCTTTATGTTTTGCTTCAAAGGAGCCAGACTTTCTTGTAATTTTGATAAAGTGGTATTCAGTAATAGTTCTCTAGGCTTTCTGGAGGTCTTTGAAAGATTTTCTTTTGTACTTTTTCACTCATTTTTAGTCCAGTCCTTGTATGTGACCATTTTCAGATGATTTTTTTCTCTTTGTTGAACCAATTAACACTGAACTATGAATCATTCAAGCATAAAAAGGCACCTAACTCAAGGGATCAACCAGTGTTGTGTCTACACATAACAGAAAACCTAGCAAAGAACCAATTTTAAATTGTATATTTACTTTGTTACTAGAAGCACGTTATAAAAACACATATTTGTTCCCATTTCTTTAGTTTGACACGCATAAAATAGTATTTTTGCATCAACAAGGCGATTCCCAAAGCGATAACTTGGTATATCTCGGTGTGTTATGCAGTTGTTCTTAAAGAAAATGAGGAAAGTGGACGAGGAGAGGACAAAAGAAGACGTGGCAGGCCTACAGCGGACGAACAGTATCTGAAAGTCATGTCCTTAAGAAATAGGAAAAAATCCAGCAAAGACCTGACACAGGAACTGAGAGCTGCATCTGGCTCTTCAGATGGACCATCTACTGTTCGCTGAAGCCTCGTCAGAAATGGTCTTAATGGATGGCTGTCAAGAATCCATTCTTAACAGTTTACTGATTACTGATGGTACCTGATTTTGATGTTCTGGGCAATTTTAATCCTGTGCTGCAGGGTCTTCTGGTCTCAGGTAGCGCACATTCAATACTGGTTTATATTCCATTCAAGTGCTTTTTATTGCTCTAAAACCTCTTCACCGACTCTACCTTAAAGGAGACATATCATGCAAAATCCACTTTTTTAGCCCTTAAATAATTTTTTTTATTTACTTTGAGTGTCTAGGAGTGCAGAAAATTTTAAATTTAAATTTATTCTCTCCCGGTGCTGCGCAGATCTCTTTATATTCTTTTTGGGTCATATTTTTCAGTCTGTTCAGTTTTCTCTGTTACGTTTTCTTGTCTATTACGTCACAGTATTTGCTGTGGAACTGCTAAACAAGGTCATGGACTTTCGGCTAACCAATTTCGTGAATCCACCTTTTTTTTTTTCTCACAGCGATTCGCCGTCTTCATTCTCCTGCTCTGGGTCAGACTCTGGCTCGAACATGTAAGGTTGGATGGACAAGTCTTCCATTGTTGACATCTTTAATAAACTTGGGAATAAAAAGTTTCTTTGCCGGTAGATAATCGTATCGCTGCTATCAAACTACAAAAATGGCCGAACGGGGTGGAGTGGAACGCTCTGCAACCTGGAAGGGGGCGGGGGTGAAATGTCTCCTTCACATTTAAAGAGACCGCACCAAAACGAGTTGCTCTAAGACCCGCCTCACAACAGGTGTAAACGAGGGGTCTGTGGAGCTACAATAACGAGGAATTCAGACCAAAGCATTGCAGTTCAGTTTTTGCAGTGAAACATAGTATATGTAAGGATTTTATCTTAAAGTGTAATGAATACGTGAATGCCTCAAAATAAGTACTCCGAGAGCTTAACCGTGCGAGCTGGCAGAGTTCGGTCTGCTTGGATGTTGGAGTATGATGTTGTAATATGGGTGGGGTGCTCATGATGCACACTCTGACACTGTCTGCTCTTGTTAGATATCGATTGTTTGGACAGAGGGCGATCTTACAAGGTCAAAAAGCTAGCAGGAGTTTGAGCTTTCTGATGCTCTTTAGATGCATATGCTAGAGCTCATACAAAGCTGGAACAGAGAGTGTATCCAGGCCTTTTCTTTTGGCCTATTGTATAAAGGAAAAAAAAAAAAACAACAAGAGAGCATTCTCTCTCTCTTTTGCTCTCCCTCGCTCTCTGTTGCTCTTTCCTCCCGCTCTCTGTCTCCCTCTCTTGCTTACTTTCATTCTTTCTCCCAAACTTGGAAGCTGCCGAGCTTCTGAAAAGGGTGGTAACTTCCTTTTGGATAAACATGTCATTAATCTGAGAGAACACATTCTTTCCCATCACAAGATAACCGAGGGGGAAATGTCCGGTTTTGTAACATAGGCGGGTCCTTCAGACCGTGTAGTTTAAATGGCCCCCACCAATGCAGAACAATCTCCCCTTCACACATTCAACAAACTGACCTAGACCGAGACCCTGCCATGTCTTTAGACTGCGTTACTTTAAAAGGTGTCACTGGGCCGTGTTGCCATTTATTTTGACTGAAATAGACTTTGTAGCATTTATTTACTTGGTGTTATGTTGCTGAGCGTGATGCACATATTATTTGCACTGTGGAAGGCTCTGCTGACTGTGCAGATGTAATGCTATACTGTTTCAAACACCTGGCATGTGGTATCGTATGTTTTTCCTTTAATAATCCCATGAAAACTGGGCGTGTTTATACACTCCTTTACATTTAATCATTAGTTCTTATTCATCTCTTGCTCTCTTCTACAGTGCGTCTGTTGTCCTGTCTTCCTCTCCTCCCCCCGCGGCAGATGGCTGCCCCTCCCTGAGCCCAGTTCTGCTGGAGGTTTCTTCCTGTTAAAAGGCAGTTTTTCCTTCCCACTGTCTCCAAGTTCTTGCTCATAGGGGGCAGTCTGATTGTTGGGGTTCTCTCTGTATTATTGTAGGCTCTTTACCTCACAATACAAAGCACCTTGAGGCAACTGTTGTTGTGATTTGGTGCTGTATAAATAAAATTTACAGATCAATTATTATCATTTAACAGATGGAGTTTGTGTAGTTTATTTCTGCGGCTTCTTCATTATTTACTGTTCTGGACTCTGTGTGTGTGTACGTGCGTGTGCATGTGTGTGCGTTTTTAGTTGATGTGCTCCACATAGGTTTGTTTCCACTTCCAGATCACGGTTTCATCGGTTATTCACCCGGGCTGCTCCGTAGCAACACTATGCCAGATTATAGCACAGGAGAAACCTTCTTTACAGTATTTGGGGTCTTCTTCCCTGCTGCTACAGGTAAGTAGATCCTCACCATCTTCTTTTAGATTCCATCATTTCTGTATTGCACGGGGGGGAAAAAAATCCCAGAATAGTAAAGCATACAAACATTCATGCCTCGCTTTACATTCTTTGCTGCATATGCAATGTAAAAAACACAGTTTGCATTGTCAAATACTTTGTGTACATTTTGGTGGTTTGCATGTCTGCGTGTGTGTTATAGGGGTTATGGCAGGATTCAACATGAGCTCAGACCTTCAGCGGCCCGAGCACAACATCCCTGTTGGAACGCTGGCTGCAGTCTTCACCTCGTATGACACCCCAAACCCACTAAAACACACTCATAATATAATTAAATACAAAAACACAACAGTAAGATTCTACACAAAGTTTGCAAGACTTCAACTATAGTAACTGTGACTACAGTGGTTGTACAGTAAAAAAAAAAAAAAGAGAGAGTACAGGAAACATCTTTCCTGGTGGAGTGATTTATGAAAAAGATTTGTTTAGATTTGACTTTTGTGGTGGTCTCAGTACACTGAGTGGGTTTTGTTTTTCTTTCACTGGAAAGAAAAACGAAGCTCACCTTACCCCTTTTATCAGACATTCATTCCTAAAGTTGTCGAGACTCAATTTTCCCATTAACAGGCAGAAAGAAAGAGTTGTGAGTAATTGTGTGCTGTACTTTTGGTGACCCACAGGTGGTTCCTGTATCTGGTCTTTGTCTTTCTCCTGGGGGCCATCTGCACCAGAGAAGCTCTACGCTATGACTTCTTGATAGCTGAAAAGGTAAACTCCTCTCTGTGTTTCCATTCTGCTTTGTGAGAGGGTTTTCCAACAGAAGGGGCGAGGTAAGGGGACTTCCCACGGTGGCTCGCTTTGTTAGTGGTGTGGTGAGTTTGGGTTCTGACTATATACTTTGAAAATGCCTGAGATTTGGCTGAGCATTATTTTCATTTGTGGAAAAAAAAATTTAGCCTTACAAGTGTTATTGTTTTGGGGTTTTTTGTTTGTGTTCTGAGAAAAAAAAAAAAGAAGTTTATTTTGACATTGATGCTACCAAGAAAATACCATTGAGTTGCCTCACCTCTTCTTTTAGCAGCACTCTAAGTGATTCAGAACTGAGAGGATGATTTGCTATAGAAAGTTTATTTTTTCTTATTCTTGTTTGATGTAAGATTTGTGCAGCTTAACATTATATATTTTTTTCTTCATGTACCAAATATTTACAGTTAAGTAACAGGTTGGGAATATGCAGGCCCGCGCAGGTTAGCTCCTCTTTCTCTGCAGAGTCACGCTGCTGCCGTACATGCAGAATGTGGTTTGGCATTGTCTAGCTGGAATAAGCTCTGCCTTCCCCATCTATGGACTTCTGTATGCTATGAAATTCCCAAGTGTCCAACAGTTTCACATACACTGGATTGGATTATTGACGTATGAAGAAACGCGACATATAGGCAATTTAACAATTTATTCATTTAACAAACCGGGGGCCTCAGTAGCACAGCCATGCTGGCTACACACTACTGCGGGATGGATCCCATTTTTCAGCCAGCAATCATCCAATCCAATAAATGACACCAAACAAGAGTCAATAGCAGAATAAGCTGTTTGGCAGTGGCAGAGAAGATTTGGCAAGTATTTCGCGGGCGCAACCCACACACTCAACCCAGCTGCTTTCCAGCATTATACGATTTATTGCCAAGAAGCATTGTTACAACAAACAAATGAATGGCCAAACACAAATTTCCTGAGTTTTTGTGCTAAGTTTATGTTCCTGACTGTAGACCCTGTGTTGGAATCAGTAATGAATTATCAACCTAACTTCACTAAGTGGTGCTCAGCTCCAAACAGATCAACCAACCATTTGCCACTTGCCATATGTGCACGTTCAGCGCAGTATTGCTGCAAAAATGGTAATAAAACTTGTAATCATTCTAAAATGATCGCACATTAGTGAGAGGTGTTAATAACATATTACCATTAGATGCTGCATTAACCAGCTGTAGACGTCCTTGACTTGCCCATTAGCGGTTATTCTCATTGTTTTTCTAAGGGGCTGGCTGCAGCGGAACTGGATTGGGTGTAGCTGTTGTGAGCTCTCATCTCCACCCCATCCTTTTTCACCCTCTGTTTGTTTTCCTTCTTCCTCCAGGTCTCCTTGGTGGGTTTCCTCTTTCTGCTGGGCCTCTACATCTCCTCCCTGGCTTCCTGCATGGGCGGCCTGTATGGAGCACCCAGGATCCTTCAGTGCATCGCCCAAGAGAGGGTCATTCCCTGTCTGGCCTTTCTGGGAAGAGGGGTGGGTGGATATGTGTGAACTGAAAAATATTCGTTCGAGTCTCTATGATGTCAAACGATATTACTGAGGGTGCGTTCATTCACTACCAAATTCACTTATATGCAGAATAACGTGCAGTGCTATGACAACTGGAACTGATGTTTGCCTTACTTGGAATGAAACAAGAATCACCAAACAGACTCAGTGTTAAGGGAGCTGTATGGATCTATGGATGAAGCTTTCAGTGTCTGTGTGCAGGTCAGAAAGGAGGAGAACCTCAGCAGTAGCTTGAATTTAGCCTAACTAGCCAAAGGATTTATTTCCTGAATTAGAATGAGATAATCTCATCATACTGTAAACCTTCACGCTGCATGTAGACACAAAAGACTGTCGGTGAGTTTGACTCAGTAAAATTACCTGTACCTGAACTAGAGCATATTGCATGCTGACTGCATTATTCAGTGGATCAAACAGAAGTCATACAGAGTTTGGGATCAAAATTGGTTTTCCTAATTGCCCAAAGTAACACACATACACACTGTAAATTAATAAGTCTGCCTTGTCTGGTTCTAAAGGGGGCCGTGGTGTATGGACTCAGCAGGGACAGGGTCACAGGTCTGCCTAATTATAGACTACGCACTCCACAGAAGTGAGCGGACTGACTTTATTGCAGCAAAGAGTTACGACACATGGCTGCAGAACACATGCACGCACAGTCACGTTAACAACCTGACCTCGTCCACCCCAGTTTTCCTCAGACTTCCCTGGATGGCAGCAGTATCTGACCTCTCTCAGCAGGCTGGAATGAGGCCCTAGACATCTTGGCCCAAATCAAAGCCCCAGAACAAACGCAGGAAGGGAGACGGGCAGGGCCCTGCTCCGCTGTATGCTCTGGAGGCCCTCCAGCACACAGCAGTGCTCCTTAAACAGTGCGATAGGACCTGGGAAATAAAAGCAAACTAGTTAACAAGCCACATGTTAAAGCCATTTTTCCATTTTAAGAAAGCATTTTTTTTTTGGGAGGTGGGGGGGGGGGCATTGTTTGGTCCAAATGACTGTATTCAATTCATTTAGCTGTGAATGCTGAATGCTCTTTAAGTTGTGCTCACAAGCATATTCTTTATGTCTGCTGTGTGCGTTAAATTGAATTAAATGTAATTTAGGCATATTCATGGAAAAACAGCATCAGGGCTTCTCTAAAAGTAGGAATAGCTTTCCTGTGGGTGTCAAAGCTATCTCATGTCAGATTGGCCAGAAGAAGGCTAGATGAAGTCATAGGAAGATTTTGTGTAATGGCTTTTTTTTTTTTTTTCGTTTAAGTTTGCACAATGTGACCCAAATTTTTAACCTCCAAAGCACGCGTTTGTCAACAACAGGAATAAGTAATCATTCAGTTGTAACTTGCTGGCGAATCGAAACACTGAAAGGGAACTTTTTAAAACTCAATGGACAACAGAAGGATAAGATCACTCATCAAGGTTTTATTTAACTCAGATTCAACTTTATGTTCATTTTCATTGTGTCTCTGTTCCTCTGGATTGGTGTTTCCCCTTTTACCCATTTTTCTTGGGAAAGGGGTAGCTGTGGCAAATGTACAGAATCCCAGGAGGAATGGGACATTCTTCTTTGTCCCATAAATGTGTGGTAGAGGCGCAGGTTATGTGTATTTGGAACATAGTAGCAGGAGTCACTAACCACCTTGGGGCCTTCTCTCTCTCTCTGACAGAAAGGCCCAAACAAGACCCCAGTGGCGGCTATCTTCCTAACCAGCCTGGTGACAATGGCCTTCGTTTTCATCGGCCAAGTTAACGTACTGGCGCCCATCGTCACCATCAACTTCATGCTCACTTACAGCTTTATCGACTACTCCTATTTCAGTGTAGCCATGACCTTCCACCTTCAGAATAAAGAGAAGAGCGACACCCTCATTCTGGGCAAGAGAAACCACCGCAGGTCCACCAGGCACAGCGGCGCATCGCTGATTCAAGCCAATCTTCCAAACTATGGCAATGACGGCTGGAGTCCACAGAGTAAAGGCACTCTGTTGGAGTTCACTAGGGACATGGACCAGATATTTCCACCTGTCTCACATGTTGATTCTGGAACTGAGAAGACGTCCTGCATGCAAGAGCTGAGCGACGCATCCAAAAGCAGGAAGGCTTCTGCTAAGCAGAAGCTAAGAGACAGCTTTGGTTTGGACTTGAACAGCAACGTTTCATCAGAAGAGAAAGATGAGGGGAGGAGTTCTGCTCCGCCAGAAGAGGAAGCACAGGGGCAGTGCGGAGGCGGGGGGCTCAAAGCTGGAGAGGAGCCTCAAATCACAGGCCATACAAACCTTTGTCCCGTTGAGCAGGATTTGCCTGCTGAGACTCAAGATCACAGCGCAGGTGATCAGATTTACCCATCGAACATTTGATTAGATGAAGGTACCGTGCCGGTGAAAAAACATTTGTCCCCTGATTTATTATTATTTTTACATGTTTGTCATTTGTTCTTGAGTTTCCTTAAATTACAGCACATGTAGCTATATGAGATCTTTTGACCTATTTCACTTTGTCAGACTTTGTCTATTCAAGGGATGTCTTGATTCAACAGGTCTGGCAGACCCAGGCCTGGGTGTAGCTAGTGAAATTCAACTCAGCTTTCCAAAAAAAAAAAAAAAAAAGTGGTTAATGACATTTAATCACAATGATTTAACATGAGGGGGGCAGTTACTTTTTCACACAGGGCCAGGTAGGTTTGGATACCTTTATCCCCTTAATAAATGAAATCATCTTTTAACAATCGCAACTTTTATTTACTCAGGTAATCTTTGTCTAATATTAAAATTTATTTGATGATCCGAAACGTGTAAGTGTGACAAATGTGCAAACAAACTAAGAAATCAGGAAGGGGGCAAAAGAAATTCACAGCACTGTAACAGAAGTTAGTTTTACCTGTTTGACCCTTTTTTAAAAACCTTTCAGGTCCTAGAGGTAAAGCAGAACACCAAACCTTTGAAATCCAACTCATGCACAACTCCGTCTACGCAATATTTTGTAACCACTGGATCGCACTCATTGGGGTAAATTAGATATTATTCCTCATACATTATTTAATATTGTTCTCATGTCTCTCTTTGTTTTTGTTTTTTTTAGCAGAATTCAATAAATAATGTGAACATATCCTTTGCTGTCTTTCAGGCACTGAGCTCCATATTGATTATGTTTGTTATTCAGTGGGTTTATGCCTTAACAAACATAGTAGTTGCCTTGCTGATCTTCTGCTACATTGGGAAAACAAGTCCTGGACTGCCAAGAGGTGATTTCCATATTTTCCACATTTTCAAAAGCTGAAAGAATTCATGATGAAATCTTCTCTACTTAATGTCCAGATGTAACCCTTTGGGTTGGGATTCTAGTCCTGTCCTCTTGTTTTATTTAATCTTTGCGTACTGATTTTTGAATCAATTCATTACCAAAAGCACTTCATAGACATTGCATGTCGTAAACTATTGTATATACAATTTTCTTTTTGCTCCCTTAAAAGAAGCACAGAAAAAATAAAGTATTATTTATTTATTTATTTATATTATTTGTTTATTTATTCAGCATCATTCCATCATTTAGCTTACTTCATTATGCGCAACCAAATCCTTCCTGTACTGCAATTTCACATTTATGCATTTAGATTTGGTCGCCATGCGCTCAGTCATTACGTGACCCAGCAGCATGCTCGGCTGGAAGCTTCACTTGCAGCCTCTTTGCCTGGCAGCTGTTGCTGCTTAGGATTTCTTGAATAGCTGGTTGTGACACCCCGCATCTGTGCAGTAAACTCACCACATCATCCGTGCGCCTTAGCTGTCTGACTCACGACATTTTTGAACACAAGCATCACACAAGTGTCAGATCAAGTCAAGTGTCAGATATTCGTTCCATAAATGGAGATGTTGCCAGTGTCACGGTGCTGTTGATACCCCTCCGTGCAGTGTTAGAACTTCAGACGGTCATGGCAGAAAAAAGTGGGAAATTGTAGTATATTTAAATGCAGAATTATAACAGCAGAAAAATGTGTGTTTCTTCCGGACTGGAATATAACTGATATGGCCCGTCTTGATTTATTTGCAGGAATTGCAGCTCAGTTCAGCTTCTTCATGTGGTTCAAATCAACACTGAGTAGCATTTGCAGGTATGTTCAGTCAGCGATCGGTGCCAAAAAATGGAGCGACGGCTCAATTTGCATTTATAGCGCTAAGCATTACTTCTCCTTCATGAAGCATTGGCTGAAACATAATCTAACAGTGCATTTGTTATAAAATGATGGTAAAATACAAAACTGCATAAGTTTAAAACAGTTAATGGCAGTGATTTCAGTTTTTGATTATGTACACATGAAATTAATTTCTCAGTATATTCTTGACTTTTAGGAGAGAAGGCTCACCCCGGGATGAGATCGTGCTGACGCCCTCTCTGTCGGGGGCTTTGGGGCTCAAAACCAAGCAGCTGACAGAGGAAAATGCTGACTTTGCCTCTCGTCACCGCTATCATCAGTCTTCATTCATCAGGGCCGACAATATGGTCCAACCACCATTTCACTGACTGAATTAAATATTGCCTCAGTTACATGTCACAGCTGACAGCCTGAATACCACATTTTCTGCCTCAAACTGCGTCTCATGTTGCACTATGGGCAGAATGCTGCTCACTTGTTCTATTTATTGAAGACTTTCAGTGGCTCAAATTATTTTCCTGTGGTCGTCCAAGGAAAACTAAGCTTTGCACAAAGATTATGTGGGAGAATGAGAAACATCAGAGAGTGGAGATGGCTGAAGTTTTCGAGTTTGGCATGCAATCAAACAAATGCAGAGATTTATTATTTTGTCTTAATGTAAACTGCAGCTTTAACGTTGAAATTCTCAGCTGTCTCCTTTTTTTTTTTTTGCCATACAGTTCCTCTACAATGATGCTTTTGTGCCATTAATGTATCAGATACAAAGCTTTAAATATATAGCAGCTTGGCCAAGGCCTTCTTGTGAAGCTTTGATTATTTAAATTAAAAAAAAAGACTGATGCTCCTTGGGGACAGCTGGGGCCTGTCTTTGTGGGGTTCTCCCTGTGCACGGCTTTCCTCCTGGTATTCCGGCTTTCTCCCAGAGTCCAAAGACATGCATGTTAGCTTAACTGGTAATTCTAGCTGTGGTTGTGAGGTAGAAAAAGTGTATGGATGATAAATACTTTATCCCATACTTGGGAAGATCTTTTGTTACAGCAGTTGAAATGATGAATAATAATGAAATAATAATGATAATATATGGCAGATGATTCTCCACCAGACATACAGAGGGTAATAATATGTGGTATTAAAGAGTTCCTATATGTGTCAGTCTGTTAGAGAAGGCGCTCCGTTGCCTGTCAAGTAAGTGGTGCAGAGGGTTTTCAGGATTATCCATTGATGGATAAGAGTTTGTTCAGTGGCCACCTCTCCACTACAGCCAATCACAGAGCCAGCCTTCCTAAACAGTTTATTCAGTCTGTTGGTGTGAGCAGCTCTGCTGCTGCTCTCCCAGCAGATCACAGTAAAGTACGCTGCACTCGCCAACACTGAGCGACACAAAATCTCCGTCATTTTGCTTCACACACTGAAGGATGAGTAAAATAAAGAACTGTTACATAAATGTCCGTTTCCCTTTTCTTACACCTAAAGCCACTTTTGTCTGTTTCCTTGTCACAAGTGGTCTCCACAGCGGGTAGCTCTGCATGTTTTGATTTGGCGGCGTTTTACCGTGGATGCCCTTCCTGACGCAACCCCAAACGGGATTTATCCATTTCCATTAACACAGAAACAAATGCTTTGTTTAATGTATACTATCTGGACAAAAGTACTGAGCCACCTACAAGTTACACCTAAAGGAGCTGCTTGGCCATGAAACCCACACCATGAACCTCTGGGTGCATGGTTTTTGTGCTGACGTTAAGAGGAGGTTTGGAGCTCTGCAGGTGCTTAGTCTGCAAACTGTTGGTGACTTTTACACATTTCACACCTCAGAACTCAGAAAGCCTGC
The DNA here is from genome assembly GCA_034780415.1 of Cichlasoma orientale. Classification (NCBI taxonomy): domain Eukaryota; kingdom Metazoa; phylum Chordata; class Actinopteri; order Cichliformes; family Cichlidae; genus Cichlasoma; species Cichlasoma orientale. Next base: position 162,553 of record JAVDPK010002252.1, on the reverse strand, counting down.
TCTAACCTTACACCATCTGCCACTTTGTGCCTGAGTTGCTGTGGTTCCTAAATGCTTCTGCTTTGAAGTAATACTGTACCTCTTAGAGCTGATCGTGAATATCTAGGAAGGAAGAATTTTTGCAAATGAGTTGTTGCAATGGTGGCATGCTATTGAACTACCATGCTTGAATTCAGTGAGCTCTTTAGAACGACCATTTCTTTCACAAAAGTTTGTAAAGGCAGACTGCATCGCCAATCCCTTGATTCTGTGTACAATGGGACTGAAAATTTAAGAGATGAGGCCCAGTATTTTTGCCCATATATCATAATATATAATTCTTCAAATACTGAGGGTTTTTTTTGTAACTCTTCTGCTTAAAAATAAATAAATAAATAAATTGCCAGCAGCCTGTCATCACACACATCCAGCACATGTACAGTACAAGTCACAGCTTTGCTTTTCATCACTCATGAAAGAAACAAAAATATTTGAAGATGCTTTTTGGTGTGAATTAAATGCATGCTAAAGATTTTTTTTTCCAGTTACAAGTATGAATTGCATGTATTACAAAGTTCAAGAGTCCGTGTTCAAGCAACGCTGTGAAAACCACTTCCTCTTATCCTGTTGTTGAGAGTAACAACCTGCCAGCAGGCGCACAAGACTCTTAACCTACTGATTGCTTATTTCCTTATCACTGGTATGAGCTGTGGAGGAGTTGGTATGCTCGTCTAAGGCTAAGACAAACCTTGTGTGGATGGAAAGGTCTGTGACTTTCAGTGAATGGCTTGAAATGTGAGCAGTCAGAATAAAATATACTGTGAAGGATAAGACTGAGCTCTATTCGCTTTTGTGAATTCAGGATGTTTGGGCTTTGCATCATGCAGGAATGAGATTAGAGCAAAATATCTGCTGAAAATGAAAAAAAAATCGTAGTGTGGTTTGTAATTTAATGCACTTTCACCAATATTTGTTTCCTTTTTTGTTTGCACCAACCACTGAGGTCACAACTACAAAAGTTCCAACAATGTGTGTTACACAGCACTGTTTCAAGCACCTGATTATTTTTATAATCAGTTAAGTGTTAATTGTTAACCCCAGTTCCCCCAGACGTTCCTTTGATCCGAGCCAGAGCACACAAATGTCTGCCTGGTAATTCGGCCTGGCTGTGGATGCATATACTAGCTCATTCTGCAAACATACAATCTGAGTCATAAAGGAGTAACTAAGCAGTAAACAAGAAGAACGAGGATTCCTGCAGCAGCTGGACTGCCTTTCACAGATGCTAGAAGCCTGTTGAGATAATTTCCCGTCATTTCTCATGATTTTATCATTTTTAACCTGCTGTGACTTGATCGCACTAACAGAAAAACATCTTTCTTTTCACTTTTCACCTTTAGATTCTTTGCAACTTCACTCCCAACCGGAAAACCAACATGTGATGACTTTGAATGATGAAAAACAATTTAAAAAAAAACAATAAAATAATATTAAGTAGTGGGGATGTCGTTTTCCTTCACACAAACTTTGCAGGTTTTAGTTAAAGCTCCCTACACCAAACTGTGATTACAGGTGATATTAATCGGTGCATTACTGACATCTCTTAAAACTTCACGTCTCCTGTGGCTGGAAAAGTAACACATTTATGGGCCAAGCTTCCGACACCTGCAGGCAGCACAGGCAGCTACTGGATTCAGTAACGGGACTCTCTCCCAGTGTGTGTGTGTGTGAGTGAGTGAGTGAGTGAGTGAGCGTGTATGTGAGCTCAGGGGGAGGAGGAGGAGCCCGGGCTGAGATAACAGGCTGCTGCCTCGGTTCTGTTATCTTCCGCTCCCCGCCGTCTAAGCTGCGGATCTCCTCCGGATCTTCGGCAGGATTTATTCATTTCCTATTAAAACTTCGCTAAAAGCTGAAGCGCTCCTCCCATGCTGTCCCCGGGAGACTCCCCGGCATTCACTCGACTTCACGGAAACTATCGGCGACCGTTTTGGGGGTCTTGAAAAATCATGGAAACGTGGTTTTTTAATCACGTCCTCGGTTTGTCTCTTTTGGTCCTCCATCTGGGTCTACCGGGGCCCCTCGGGGCTGGGACCCCCAGCCACAACAGCACCAATCCGGTAACAGCAGGACTGCATTATTCAACGGCCACAGATGAACTCAGAACCGTGGAAAACAATGCAACTTCAACTTCATACTCCAGCGAGACTTTATCACCATCACAGAGGAACCTCCTGCTCAGGCACACTGCAGAAACTCACGCTGCCACTGCTGGAAACTTCGGTAAGAGCACCGAGTGTGAGGCCTGCAATGGCAACTACTGAAAAATGTGTGCACCCATGTGCGCTGTGTGAAAATATCTCCTGTTCTTTTCGGCCTATTGAAGTGCGCTAATGCAGGAAGATCCATAAAAGTTCATTTGAGGTCCTCCAACATTGTGTGCAAGTTGGTGGTCTTCTATTATTCATAAGTATTATTTTAAAAGGAAAACGCCTAAACCCAAACTTTCTATGGGCCAGTTAGTTTATTTGTTATTGTTTTATGTCTGTTATTTTGAAAGGGGAGAATAATAACTCGAGTGCTTGGTTTCATTGTGTATGTGTGCCAGATTTAGCCAGGCAGGTTAAGTTTTTATCTGCAGTCCCTGGCCACGCCATATATTATTTTAATGTAAACACATTAAAAGAAAAAAAAAAGCATCAAATTAGATAAAAACACATAAGCACACTAAAACAAACAGAATTAATAAAATGATTTAATCACTACTCCAGATGACAAATTGTCTGATTATCCACCCTCACTGTACCAAGAAACATCTTAACTATCTACCAATCACTCTTATTCCAGCTCTATGGCTCACCATAAATGGCCCAAAGTCTTTTTTTTTTTTCTAAATAGTATTTTATAATCTCCTTGATGTGGTTTGACACCTGTGCAGATTAGAAGTTTTCCCTGCTTAAGAACTTAGATTTTGTTAAATTTTGTTTAGAAAATGTACTGAAATGAATTTTCTTTGCCGACTGCAAAGGTCCCGAGATTAGTGTCTTTAAGACTGAAGACAAAAAGCTGAGCTGGTCACTTTTGTGAGATTGAAACAGCAGATTTAAACATTTTTGATTAAAATGATGGTAACTGCTTATTAAAATTGATGTAGATTAATCCCCTGCTCTAACTAACCAGCTGAGTTGTGCTTAAAAATAAGTGCTCATATTCTGTTTCATGGAGCGCTAATGCTGCAGAGCATTCCCTGACCTTAAGTCTCACCACTGTAGGTAAACAGAGTGTTTGCTGTGAACTGTGACAGCATTAAAATTGACAAGGTTATCAGACTGGACGCATTCACTTAATCTCAGAAAGCTTGAGGTTTATCTACTAAACACTGAAAAATCTAGCAAGGTTATCACCCATTGCATCTGATCAGCATCTTGCCTTGACACAGTATTACAGGTGCAAACTTCCTGTTTAGGAAGAAGTGTTGAAACTGAGTCATGACATTTGTTCACCAGTTTATACTCTATCTGGACCTGTTCACCCACTGGTTAAACTGTTCTTAAAGGCAGCATTGTCAAATCGTTGATTTTACCACCAGTGTGAGACTGCGTGGATGGACTTTCCTTTATTACTGTAGTATAAAACAATCATAAACAAGAGGCTACATTTTTGATAGAATAGACACATTAGAGCTGGAGTGTGATTCATTTTGGTTGGTAGAGATGTTGCTCATGCAAAAGAACCTGCAGCTGAGCCGTTTAGTTTATTTGGTGCACCTTTTGACTTCACTTAATACCTCCAGAAGTTTGGATGAAAGCACGGGATTTCAGGCCCAATTTCCTGCGCACAAAGCCACTATCATCCATCACAGTGCAAGAAGAAAAGTGTAATCACAATTTCACTTGCAATTTCTGGAAGGCATGCCTCAAAACATTCCTGCGCTATTGTGCTACGAACTCAAAAGCAATAAAAGATAGAAAAGGACTTTAACTGCTCATATACCTACTTTGCAGAGTCGATTACAGTCTTATCCCTCAAATGAAGGGTTTAGGTGTAACGCTGCCGTGCTTGGATGCACGTTACTTCTCGACCGCAGCTGGTGGAAGCTACACTTCTGCCAGTGGGAAGAGCGAGGATTTCAATGCTGAGGGTATGTGTGAAAATAGTATTTAATACCAAGATACATAACATAGACAGTGTCAAGCATAATACTGTACCATGTCCAATAATAATTGAACTGGTGACTAAATCAAAAATATTAACTTTTTAAAATATATTTGCTGCTCAGATCTACATAATTTTACTTTTAGAGTCTTTATATTCCAAAAAAGCGATGATGTCAAGTTAACCTAGTGTTATTATACCTTTACTACTTGTAATACAACGTGTACTAGTTAATTACCATATAACATACAAAATATAGTTTGCAAAGTAAGAATCAGCAATTAAACAGTTATCAGTGAGGACTGTAATTATGTATACTTACTCTATGGTAATAAGATAACCATCAAATGTTGCACTACAGCACACATGCTTCTTTTGTGCTATAGTCAAAATTTGAGATAAATATAATGATTTTTAATCATTATATTTATAAACTTCCTGATTCATAAAGTTGTACACAGTCAAACCTCATTACAATTTTGCAGTATAAGCCAACTTTAAGCTTCGCATAGGTGCTGCTAAGGAAAAATAAGGCTGAAATGATTCGCTTTCCTCACTAGGGTCCCCTCTGAATCATCTCTCCTGTCCAGCTTTCTGGGTGGCACACTTATGATGACATACCTATAAAATGAACTGTCTCAGAACTTAATATTTAGCGAATGACCCTCACAAAGTCATCTTTGCAGACCTCTTTGGCCTGTATAATGAGTATAAGCCAGTCTATTCAAAACACTGCCGTGCTATCATTCGGGGTCTTTAATATGCTAAACGAGTTGCATTTGCTTAAATTAAGATTCATGCCGCGGAGCTTCTGAAGCGTAACAGATGTTAAAAGACAACAGTTACAAGTGTGTTAACAGTTGAGAGATAGATAGCTGAGGATCTGGGAGTGTCTGTCACTTGCTGCCAACACCACGTTCCTGTCTGAGTTCTGTTGCCCAGAATGGATCCAGAGAGAGAAAATGAAATAATAAGAGACACACATGCAGAGGAAGTGAGAGAGAAAAATAGAGTCTGGTGGCCCAGTTCTCCCCCTAGACTCCCAGTGGACTGGCTGTTTTGCTGTCGAACCCTCCCTTCCAGTGGTTCTGGATGTTGTCTGTTGGTGGTACTGACGCTCATCTTAAAAGCGCTGTTGTTCCAATCCTGGAGACCAGCCAGATAAGCTGTGCGACAGTACGGCATTAGAGACAGGCAAAAAAAAAAGACCTCTCACACTCACATTTTTGATGCTTACTGACTCATGTTTAAGTTCTTTTGATACTTTACCTCTGCTGTCCATCTTTGGGATGCACACTGTGGAATTCTAAGCTTTTTACCCAATTCTTCAATGACTGTTTTGACCCAAAACGATCTCAAATAGGGGGAAAAAAGCTTGCACGTTGCATAAATGCTCCTAAAATAGGCAATTCTTTGGGTGTATTTTCAGCAAGGGAAACAAAGGTTTAACCAGTGGCAGCCAGCAGGCAAAGTCAGTGATGAACGTGTTCAGCCTTCATGTTATCAAGCAGTTGACACCCTCGCGTGCTGGATGTGTAAATAGATAACTAAATGCTGAAATGTTTGACATGTATCGCAGATTGTCTCGTTGGACCAGAGTGAACAGAAATAATTATTTATATTTGGGCAGAGGTGCTGGACAAGCTCTCAAAATCTCAGATTATCTTTGACGTCTTGTAAATTGTAACCTTGCAAGAGTTATTCTGGCTGGGGACCTTTGCTGGACGTCATCCCGCTTGCTCTCTGCTCTTGGCTCCTTTCTATCTCTACAGTCAGCTGTAAATGGGAACATGCCCAAAAAAAAAAAAAAAAAAGTATTTAAAACCAGTCACTACTTTAAAAGTCATTCTCTTCCCTTCTAGTGGTAGCGTTTGGGGTGTTTTTATGACTTAACAGTTTTGACACGGACTAAAAAAGACCCTGAATATGAGCACACGCCCAGATCCACCGTGACAGCTTTCTGCCAGTTCCTTGTGCTCACTCAGCTTTAGGAAGGAAATGGCTGATTCCCAATGGAGACAGTCACCACCATATTTAGGACTTCAAGCCATTGTTAGAGTAGACAAGCTGGCTGCCAGTTGTTCTCCACCCAAAATCATTGCCCTTGCTGCAAGTGAAATTCTGACAGCATTCTGACACTGACTATAGTCTGCACAGGAAAGACACAGTTAACACCCTCTGGTGGAGGTGAAGGAAAATGTGTAGTCAATTTATAATTTAAGTGAACTCAACTGGTTTTTTTTTTGTCTATTTCCTTTATTCTATTTGTCTATTTGTGTGGCAGTTATCAGCTGTATATGATAGAAAAGGAGGCTGAAAAGTGAGTCTGTGGCACATCTGATTCAAAAAAGCGACTACCAGTCCACCACTACTTGATCATTTAAAGCAACATTTTTACAAGTGTTTTAATCTGCTAATGTCAGAAAATTCTCAAAAAATGTCGATAATTAGTTCAAAAGTGAATGATTTCTATGATGTGAACATTTAATGATGCAATGTCTTTTCTATTCTTAGGCACAGAACAGCCACAATCCATTACAGAAACAAGCAGTGGGTCTCCAGAGACTAAAAATCCACTGTTTACTGAGCCACTTACCTCCAACTTTGTAACTGCCACTGAGGCCAGCAGAAGCAGCAGCAGCATCAGCAGCAGTAGCAGTAGTAGCAGGAGCACCATCACCAGCAGCAGCAGCAGCAACAGTAGCAGCAGCAGTAGCAGTACCAGCAGCAGCACCAGAAGCGGCGGCAGCACCAGCAGCGGCAGCAGCACCAGCAGCAGCAGCAGCAGCAGCGGCGGCAGCACCAACAGCGGTAGCAGCACCAGAAGCGGCGGCAGCAGCAGCACCAGCACCAGCACCAGCACCAGCAGCAGCGGCAGCAGCAGCAGCAGCGGCGGCAGCACCAACAGCGGTAGCAGCACCAGAAGCGGCGGCAGCAGCGGCAGCAGCAGCAGCAGCAGCAGCGGCGGCAGCACCAACAGCGGCAGCAGCAGCACCAACAGCGGTAGCAGCACCAGAAGCGGCGGCAGCAGCAGCAGCAGCACCAGCACCAGCAGCACCAGCAGCAGCAGCAGCAGGGACTGGAAGGACATTACTAACACAGACCAGATGCCCGGTTTTTCTCATGTTGTGTCAGAGGAGGATAGAACCTGGGTGCACCGAGACAGCTCAGACATAACTCTCCGAATGAGGGATGCCACAGCTTCAATGTCCCACACAGACACCCTCACCGACAGCACCTACACCACCACCATCAGCCGAGCTGGAGAGAGGACCTTGCTGTCTGTTACCTCCTCCTCCAGCAACAGCACCTCACCTGCCTTTACAGAAGACTCCAACTCCCATCAGCCTCCTTCCACTTGGGGTATTCCTTCTAAGCCTGCAGAGACTGAGGACTATACCCACAGTGCCCCGTCCACAAGGATTAATGAAAGGGAAACAACAGATCAGCATGTGACAGATCCCTTCAAAGGGGGGTCAGAGGGGACAGAGACTGGGAGCTCAGTGGGATACAGAGGAACCCAGAGTTTTACCGGGCAGCCCAACGCCACCGAACATCAGCGCACATCAACATCGGAGGAGACATCCGACTCGACGCCACCTCTCAGGGTAACAGAGCCCAGCACTGACCAATCTGAAGTATCATTTTCCTCTACACCGCCTTTCACCTCACCTGCAGGAGGTCCTACCAACATCTCAGGGACAGAGCACGGGTTGGGTTCTAGTTCTGGAGCTTCTACCGTGTTTTCAACTGGAGACCACAGTACCAGCACTCAGGGTGGCACTGAGGGGCTTGCATCCAAGACCACAGAGGAAAGTGTTGACTTGGGTCTGACTGCAGTGCCCTCTACAGTCAGTAGTAGTACAACTGAAATGAATCAGTCTCTGACAGATGTGCCGCCATTGGTTACTAACGTCTTCCTCACCACCTCACCTGCCACTGTTACAGAAAGGTATGTAAATTAAAAAGAAAGCATAAAACATTGTCTACTTAGCTTTGCGCTTATTATTAAGAAATAATAATAACTGTGACTTTTTAAAGTGTAGAATTTTAAGGAAGGCTTCAAGTATCTGGAAGATTCACAAGATTCTCTGTTTTTGTCAGGACATTTGATCGATTTATTTTGTCTTTGACAGATCACAGATAACAGAAGAAGACCCTACCAAATCCACTGCTTTCAGCACCTCCATCACCACACCAACCCCCACCTCCACCATGGCTATCACCACTCCTCCTCTCGCTCCAACCTCATCCCCAGTGTTGACTAGCACCACAACTAGTTCTCCTCCGCAGTCCTCTACCAGTGCCTCTCTCCCATACAGTTTGTCTACCACTGTAGCCTCCACCCTGGCAGCGCAACCAACCCAACATGTGCCACCCAGCCGCACGCAGGGCCCCGTGACTGGGATGGCTAACCCCACTGATGTCACCACCCTGCAGACTGAAGCAAGCACAGGAAGTCACAGAGTCACCACAGCTCACAGGCAGTTTATTACTACCACCTACACCCACAGTACCCCAACCAAGAGTACAGAAGCTCTGCACACCACTGGGAAACCCACTGGGAAACAGACAGACAGAGGTCCCACAGAGCCGGTGGTGACAACAGCGCCCCCTGATGTCCAGCGCACCAGTGCACCACCACCAAGTGAGTTGGTTAGCTTATTACTCTTTAAATAACAATCCTCGTCATTCCGTTTTCAGAGCAGAAACGTGTACAGTGACTGTTGTGCTTCATGCGTGCATGCTTTCTTTTTAACTAAAAGAGAAATGCGCAATAACATCAGGTCATCTGGAGAACATTTATCTCAAAGTCAGTTGTGCTGCTTTTAAAAAAGTAGAAGTTATAACACTGTTATGTGATATTATTACTATATTATTACGACTATGACTATAACCATGAACCATGAACCATGAACCATGCACACTCTCTCTCTCCACTCAGAGCTTTTAAGAAACCCCTGTGTGTCAAACCCTTGTAACAATGGAGGGATGTGTGTGAGCAATAAAGCGGGTGAGTTCAGCTGTAGCTGCCAGCAGGGATGGACGGGACAGACCTGCAACCAGGGTGAGCTTTTCTGCCCTTCCACCAAGCAGTTTAAAAACAATATTGTCGCTATGCATTATTTCACGTTTTGTGTTTTAAAATGCAAAATGCATCAAATGTTGCATCAAAAACTTTTTTTTTAAGATTGTGATTAGGGTGTTTAGCTTCAATAAAATCCCTTCTAAATATAATATTTGTGTTCAGATGTTGATGAGTGTAAGCAAGACCCCTGCCCCGCTGGCTCCAGATGCGTTAACACAGAAGGCTCATTCAAATGTGAATGTCCGCTTGGCTTTGACCTCGAGGACGGACGCACGTGCTCCAGAGGTAATACTGCTGTGAAGTAAAAAAAAACATTTCAATTATTGTTTCTCCAGTCAAAGTTATTTTCTCCTTATTTTAATTCACACACTATTTTTTCCCCTTTCATAGCTAAGACGTTTCTGGGCACTTTCAATGGTAATAAATTGCCACATAACCCTGATATCCAAAGAGAGATCATTAAGCTGGTGAGAGGCAGTTCACATCACTGCATATTCTGTGCTTCACTAAGCTCATGTGCATTATTATATCTTTCTCCTGTTTTTAATCTGTCTTTTCTGCAGCTCAATGTTTCACTCTCTGTCCTCCGAGGTTACAGGTGCTCGACACTGACTAAGAAGTAAGTTTTTGCATTCAATTTCTGTTCGTTTCTGTATTTTTATATATATTTAAAAAACAGAAGAAAAAAAGAAGAAGCGGTTGTAATTACAGTTATTAAAAACGGCATCAGGCTTGTTGTCAATTTTCGGCCAATAATTCACAAAGTTGACCTTGAAGACCTTGGTGGATGTAAGTCAAATTTTAATGGATTGTCAACATGACCCCACTCTACACCCCTACAAAGTGTTATCAGAATTAATTCAACTATTGTGTTTGCAGACTCAATGACACACACGCACGCACGCAAACACTACCAAACATGTAACCTCCTTCGCGGAGGTGACTAAAAATGTAAAACGGACCCATAATGTAAGATTATCATTGTAGTTTCCAGTGCAAGTCTACTTGTTTTCATTATGCTAATAATTGCTGTCATTTCTTCTTCTTTTGTTAATGCTAAAATCTAAATAGCGAAAAGGGATCTCTCTTATCCATTAGAACGTTGTTTCCATGTTGCTTACAAGACCAGCGAGTGCTCCATATTGACCCCTGATCTCCTCCCCACAGAGAGGCTGATGGTGTTCGTATCTTGGCTGTTAACATGTTTTCCATCTCCGCCGATGTGATGACTGCTGAGGTCAACAACAGCATCCAAACGTCTCTCAGCAACTGCAACTCCTCATTGGCCCACTGCCATGTGGTCCTGCAGTACAAGCTCACGTACCGCGGTGAGTTTGTTTCAACTGATTAAAGAGTTTTCCCAACTTGCATTATTGTAAACTTGATTTAGGGCAGACTTAGAGCTTTCTGAGTAGGCTCCATAGTGTAGTGGTGTATACATTTGGCTAAAAAAGGTTTTATCCCAGGAGGAGACCTAAATCCCTCGGAGGTTGTGTCAGTAAGGGCATCTGGTGTAAAATTCTGCCAGATCAAATATGCAGTTACCTGCTGTGATGACCTCATAGCTTTTCTGAAATGATTCAGTAATTGAGAATATATTTGCAGCCACCAGAGGGCAGAATTTAGCCATAAAAGTATTTAGCGAACTGTAGCATGATAAAGCTTTACACATTTATTGATCAAAAACTTCAAAACATCATGTAGCTGCTATAATTCTCATCATGCCACTACCAGGAATCTTATAATCATATCAAAGGACAATGGTGTAGTGCCATTATTAAACACCAAAATGTGCAGTGCAAGCATTGTAATCCAATCTCATTGTACATCCTGTATAATGACAATAAAGGCATTCTATTCTATTCTTCTCTTACACGTCACAATGATGAATTTGTTAAACGAAACAAAGGGGCGCAATTAAGAAAACTGATGTTTTCACTATACCTGGCCTTTTAAAGTTGTCCAAAATCAGATTTTTATAGCTGTGATTAATTCTGTCCATACTGTGTTCCAGTGGAGAGTCTTTGTGTGGCTCAGAAGACTCAGTGTGATACGGAGCGCTCCAGCTGCACAGACAGCAGTGGTACCGCATACTGCCAGTGCCGTGAAGGATACTACAAACACAATCCTGACGATTTGTCCTGCTTAGGTAAGCTCTTCTTCATTTACATGTTGTTATGTGCATTTTTGTTTGAATCGCCGAGCTTACATGAGACAGAGAAGTAGGATGTTTCCCACATGTCATTAAAAAAGTCTTAAAAATTTCTAAAATTAAATCAAGGAAAAGAAGGTCTTAATTTATTGATATCTTAAAAATATGATTTTGGTTATGTGAAATGTAGGATGGTCCAATCTGCTACATGTTATATGAGAATTTGACTGAGGGCACCAAAAGTGAACAAAATGTCTTGTTTCAGAATGCGGAGATGGCTACAAGCTGGAAAATGGCACCTGTGTCCCGTAAGTTTGTCTTCTTCTTTGCTTTTCTTTATTTCTTAAAGTGTCGTTCCCGTTATACAGAAATATTCCAGACCGCTGGAGCCTCTGTTTCTGCTTTTCAGGTGCATGTTTGGATTTGGAGGATTCAACTGCGGAAACTGTAAGTGAAACCCACCAATAATATTTATCCTAAATAGAATGGCTTATATCTCAGAATGCGTTAAATGTCTTCTACGTATAATATTTAATATGTTTTTATTTGAAATTGCAGTTTACAAGCTGATCGCAGTGGTAGTGTCACCTGCAGGGGGCGCCCTGCTCCTCATCCTTATCATCGCTCTCGTTGTCACCTGCTGCAAGTAAGCTTGCGTTATTATTACCATAGGTTTGCTATTTAATATTATTATAACAATAGATTGCACCTAAAAGATAGACGTAGCCTGAAGAGATCCTAAAAGTTGCACTCTTTCTAATGGCCAACAGGAGGCGCCACCTGCTATTGCAAAAAGAAGTGTGGTTCTATAGAAGGCAAAAGATCTTGCTCAATTTATCACCTTGGCGACTACATTCTTGATGAGTTTGTGGTGTCAGTCACATCTTTCAAGCGTTCTTTAATACAACATGATGTTTGCAGGTCTCTTTCAGAGTATAATAACCAGTAAAGCCAGGGAGAGTTATATATACCCATCGCTCCTGATGTCTGAGTTTTAAAAAAAAGCAAGATTGCAGCAGCCAAAGTTCTCAAGTAGAGACTTCAGAACAGGAGTTTGGGAGTTCACGACATCATAGTGATCACATCCATCTTTTACATACAGGCTATATTTATAAACAAGGAAGCTTCTTAGTTGTTTGTGGCAAAAGCTTAACTTTTTAAATGTTGAATCCGCCAGGAAAGACAAAAATGACATCAACAAGATCATCTTTAAAAGTGGAGACTTGCAGATGTCCCCGTATGCAGACTTCCCTAAAAATAACCGGATATCCATGGAGTGGGGGAGAGAGACAATAGAGATGCAAGAGAACGGCAGCACAAAAAACCTGCTACAGATGACTGATATCTACTATTCTGTAAGAGATCGTGTCGTTTCTCCCTTCTCCCACATCTTTTTCTCTTGTTTAAGTTAAAGCTCGGTTTGTGTGTGTTTGGCTGCGGCTGATAAACGTCTTTTTATTTTCTTTGTCATTTCCCTCAGCCTGCCTTGCGTAACTCAGACCTGGAGAGAAATGGCCTGTACCCATTCCCGGGTCTTCCAGGCTCTCGCCACTCATGCATCTACCCCGCCCAGTGGAACCCATCTTTCATCAGCGATGATTCACGGAGAAGAGACTACTTCTAAGTGCCCCACCTTGAACACACAAACGATCAGAAACGTATCATTTTTTTATACTAACAATTGGGATGTGTCGTGATGGATTTTCTGTCACTATTACAATGCCAGTGTGTGCAAAACCCACTGGACCATCTGCATTCGGGGCCGCACACTAAACGTGTTACTGTGTGTGTTTGTGCGTGTCTGAATATTATGAGAGCACACCCTTTTGCAAGTAAAATGTGCAAGCATTTCAGTGTTTTTGCATGTTTTGGCCCATTTACTTTAGCACACGTATTTTGCGCAGCACTGCTGTCGTATTTAATGTGTTTTTCCTGCCTTACATACAGCCACCGATACTCATTTGCTCCAGTGTGTAGGTCGGTGATCCATTATAGTTAACATGTCTGCCTCTCTCACTGCCAGAGCCGTGTTGGTGCTGGCTGGTAAATGCAGCGCAGACTGGCTTGAAAAATCTGCTTAATGATAAATAAAGGCAATCATGACGTTCCCGCTGTGCTCGCCGGATCTGTGCGAAAACACAAGAGCAGCGTAATGCGGGATCCTTTAGAGGGCTAAACCACATCGCGTGTAGCAAACAGACATGCAGAGACACAGATAATGTCGTTCCTTGAGTGAAATATGAATATGTGTGTGCCAATGCTGTGACAACGTGACAAAAACAAACCACTGAAGGATGTACAAAGTTTAGTTTCACGCCGGTAGAAACTTAGGAGTGACGTTGTAGTCTGCTGCCAACATTTATTTATTCCTTGAATGTGCAGTTCGACGACATGTAGCGTAACATCTCGTACATACACACTGACGTTAGAGGGATAAACCTGTGGCTTTAAATAAGTGTGTGTGTGTGTGTGTGTGTGTGTGTGAGGAATAATTATCTGTATACCAGGATTGTAACTGTTGTTAAGTATTTGAATGTAAAGATGTATCATAATTAGCTGTTTCCGTCATGGATTATTATTTTTATTTGATTATTTTCTAACTTGTGTTGATTCTGGCGTTTTAGTCAGACGTGCTTATTTAAATAAAAAGAAATATTGCACAGCATTTTGTCCCGGACTCCGTTCTTGTTAAACTCCTTAAACCTTTAAGTCCTGTGCATATGCATTTTATAAACGGCACCCTTTATATGATTTAACTATTATAGATTCATTTGTATTCCTTAAGCTGCAAAAAACCATAATGATCATTGCAATACCAAATAATAATAAAGCAAGAAGAACAAGTTAACAACTTTACCTTGAACAAATAGGAAGGATAAAATTCAGCACTATAATATATTTAATGCTGGTTATATGGAGTCATGCATATCCTTTTTGCAGACTGTACATTGTTCTGTTACTTGTGTTAAACTTTATTTAAAATGCAACATTTTGGTCCTTCAGCAGATAAAACTCATTGCAGTTGTGGTCTGAAGTTTACATACACTCAATGGGCATGAATGTCACAGTAATTTTGGGCTTTTAAGGATTTCTTTGAACTGCTCTTTTTCCAGGGTGGACCGATTGTACCGTATCCATCTTTGGGTTTGAATATTTTCTAGATATCATATCACTCTGACCAAGTCTTTGTACATTTTCAGGCGTGCAGGCTTGAAACTGTAGTATGTAAATGAAGTCAGAGCAGAGAGCAGGGCATCATGACGAAATAATTCACATCCCCATTGTAGAGAGTAGCTAGATAAACATTTCTTAAGTCTATGCATTGTCGGACCTGTGCACAGAATACATTTCTCTAGTCAATATAATAACTTTTTGGTAAAGGAAAAAAAAAAAGGCACCACTAATTTGTTCAGGTTTGACTTACCCTGGCAAAGGTATAAGGTCTGTGTTGAGGAATCCATTTCAGCAAAGGGCAGCCAAAGTCTGGAAGCCACTTAAAGCACTGTGTGGTGTTGGCATGGTAACTAATGCTATGAAACTGCACTCCAATCAGCTGACATCAGGTGAAAACGCTAATCCTGTAAATGTTGTCCAAAAGTCACTGTGATCGTTGAGTATGTGATCCTTTAGTTTTGCATGTCGTCATTTCTATTATGTGTGATATTTGAATTTAGCATTTGTTATAGTTGAGGGGGGGGGGGGGGGGGGGGGCGGGGGCATTTTTTATTGTTTCTGCCCCCCCCCCCCCCCCCACACACACACACACAAACACACACACAGAAACAAGATTTATTGTCCACAACTTCTGAATGAACAAAAAGTGGAGTTTGTGTAACAATGCCGTTAAAGGGACGCACATGAGTGTGAGTTTGGTTTCCTCGTCACAGACTTTGTGGAGAGTCCACAGTCCAGCAGGCGTGTGACCGTCACTGACGTCCTTTAACACGTTCCCTCTGCTAGGTGTGTCTTATGTTCTCATTCTGTCCCTCTTTCCTGGATAAAGCTTTCACATACACACTCAGGTTCACTTAACTGGGTTTCTTGTATTGTAATCTATGGCTGTTGTTCTAGCATCATATTGTTCACCACTACATTTGAGTACTTTGACAGCTCACTGCTCACTGGGTTCATCATCAGGTCTGAGTTACTCTGGAAAAGTTTCAAAAGCAAAAACATTATAAATACCTCGTATTGAGCGGGTTGTTCGGATGCGCTTAGTCTGACAACGTTATATGTTGGAGATACTTCCAAGTAGTTCTATTAAACTCAAAGCCCACAATGTTATTGCAATTTGATGCAAATTTATTATGTTCATCCATAATAAATGATGTAGTTTGAGCCGTTTTTGTTTGAGAGTTCTGGTATTGTGTCACCGTTACTGGCTTCTTGGGACACTTTCAGCACATTATCATTGTCAGAAATTACTTGTGTGGGAAAAACGTATTGTTTGTCTCTGCGCATAAAAAACATGCTCTTTATTATTACTGGCAAACTGACCACATGCAGTTGTCACAATCAGGCTCTGTGTACCGGTTTCATTTCTCGGGTGCGTGTCGCTGTCCTTTCCCCTACACGTATTCGTTACTTTAGCAACAATTTCATCGTTATTCATACTTGATTGGTAGAATAATCAAAAACTCCTGACAATTCTTTGTGAAAGTGAACATAACCGAGGTTCAAAGACCAAAATTCAAATTTCCCCATATCAATAATCATGTTTGAAAGTTCAAATATAGATTTGTGTCAAGTGAAGCCAGCAATGCACCAAGTTCTGCTGCTTATTTCACTCTGCTCATTTTAAATCACATTGTCATATAATTTATGTCAAGCACCTTTCTTTTTGAGGTAATGCTGTTTTTATTTTGTATTTTCCATGTACTATATACTGTCAGGTGACGTGCTCCACACGCTCCTGTGGGTTCAGATATTTCCATGATGTCAGTGACGGTTCTGGTCCATTTACATTGGTTTGCTGGTTTGCTATAGGGTCTCTTACAAGGCTTATGTAGAAGACAGCTTAGCACAGACAGAGGCTCAGCTACCATTTAATATTTTCCCTTTTATAGAACATCAAGAAACTGAAAGGGGTGAGCAGGCTTTAATCTTAATCAGTGGTCCTCTCAGCAGCCTCAACATCATTGCAAACATCTTCAGTGCACATTGCTTGATCGTCCTACTGGCCAGCAGCCAAAGAATCAAGAAGCCCTTAAAGGATTTAGTGTCTGCTGTGCAGCTGCTTATTGTTTGCCTTTGGCCATTGTGCATGTTGCAGTAAAGAAAGACGAAAACAATGTGAGGTTTATAGTGTTGTGGGCAATTGTGCACACAATAGCATGTGTTATGTTTGTTTGAACTTCTACTACTACTGTACATCCAGATTGTACCTGTGGATGGAGCTCCTTTCATGTGAGTGAAGAAAATCAAGTCTGTCGTCGATGTGGGTTTAGGTGATGAGATGCTTTTATCTGCACTGTAACTGCTACTGTTGTGGATTATTTAAAAAAAAAAAAAAAAGCTTGAATTTCACACTAGTCTAATTTTTGCTGTTTGCTTGCAGTTTTTCTGCTGTATTTAACACTTTTACCAACATCTCTGCACAAGTTGTGAAGAAATGTGCATATCGTTGCAGTTTCCATACTAAAGGCTCAGTTGTTATTCTGGTGGTGCTGCCGCGCAAACACATGCAGCATATAGCAGCGAATGGAAAATTCCCTCTCCTTTCAAAGGTCCAGCAGTTAGGTGAGAGTCGCTGGCATCCCTCAAGGAGTCCTTTATGTGTTCTGTGCTGTGTGGCCTGCGCATTTTTTCTTGGCGCTTACTCACATTTGTCATTGACTTACACGTCTGGCACCACATTAAAGCAGGTAGCTTGTCGGTCTTAAACTGTGAACACTGTAAACAAACTGCTGCCAATCTTTACCCTTCTTAAAAACGTGTTCTTATTTTTGCTTTCAGTGTTGCGTTGTTGATTTTTTAATGTTGCTCAAAAAAGTGTGCAGGATGGTTTAGTTACTTCATTTCAAATGTGTCCAAAATTGATCGATGTCCTGTTCAAATACTGAATATTGTCTTAAAATGGATATTAATGAAAGAAATGATGTCCTCGTGCCATCTTGGTTAACTAAGTCTATTTTATTTATAGTGTTTTCAACACTAGCATGTATATGCAGATATCTAGCACTTGTTCTATACAATAATTTCCCAGCGGGCACCCACAAAGTGAAGCTGGTGTATGCAAAGAAGGACATTAAGGACACAAGGAATTACAACATAAAATGCTCAATATGTCGTACGAAAACAGCGATGGCCCTTTTCTACGTGATTTTACGCTAATGGGTTTTATTTTCATATTATATTTGCATGTGATGCAAATACCTCATATATGGTGCAATGCACAAACGCGGTTGGATTTCCTTTCTGTATGTGAAAGAATCCAACAAGGGAAGCAAACACAGCTGCTGAAAGTGAAGATGAACTATCTAACATGGGTCCTGATTAACGGGCCTCTCGCTGTTCTCAACATCACGGCAAACGCATTTTACACCTTTTGCATGGTCCGTCCACTTGATGGAGAACAGATCAAACAACCTCTGAAGCTTCTCCTAAGCTCTTTGATTTGCAGTGCGATTGCTTACCTGCTGATCATTTTTGGTGTGTTTTTTTCAGGGCTGCTAACCAAAAGCTACAAGTTCACTGAAATCGCAATTGTGGCGTCAGTCTTGTGTTTGTCCACCAGCATTAACTCCACTGTTTGGCTGAACTTTTTTTACTACACCCACATTGTACCTGCCCAGAGACCACTCTTCATGTGGATTAAGAAGAATATCAAATCCATCATCTACTGTCTTTGGCTTGCTGACAAATTTTGCACTTTTCTTGATCTTGGTGCCATGTTTGCAAACTTTATTCCTCCTGGTGGCTTTGGATTAAATAGCACATCTGCAGTGGATCCAGAAACACCTGCAAATTTTTGCATGAAATGTCTGGAAGATTTTTCTGTCATTCTGGTTTCCATTGTGAAAGCCCACTTCTATTTCTGTGTCTGCATTATGGTGATATCCAACGGTGCTACTCTAGTCTACCTGTACAGACACATGCGGCGTATGAAAGGAAATGCAGAGCTTCACTCCTGTTCTAGATCCACCAGCCAGGTGAGAGTCACCATTACTGGTATCGTTCAGGGAATCCTGTATACATACTGTGTTTGGTGGCTTACGTACATGTTTTTTTCTCAGTACTTTCACCTTGAACAAGTCAGTTCATATTTACATTTAACTGCCATCAGCTTCTACATGTCAGGCACCACGGTCAACCTGGGAGCTGGTCAGGCTGTATTTAGGCAACGAGCGTTAGACATCTGGACAAGAAGAGCTCAGTGGTGCAAAACACCTAAGGTACAACAATCTGAGGGACAAGACTGATTCTGACCAGGGTTCTGCTGAGATGGACCTGATTAAAATATGTAACACTTTTTTTTTCTTGCAGGGATGCAAGCTGCCTCTGAAGCTTAAATCCAAATGATATATTCAATCAAGAATGTTTTGATTTAAGTAGGAAATACTGCCCATTTTGTTTAGATGAACTATGCTTGTAGTACTGTACTGATTGTCAAAATATATTTCTCTTTTTTTTAATTTGTAATTTAATTAGTTATTTTTCTCTTTTTAAAAATATTAATACCACTCAGAAAGGCATGAAATACACTCCATCTTAGTACTGTTACTTTACAAATTAAAAATGTAAACACAAAAATTTTCACATGTAATGCGATAGTTACTCATAGTTACTTATTTACTTACTTAGCAGTAAATGTATATACTTTCCACTAGAGGAACAACCTGAAGATGCAACAAATAAACTTACAAAAATGACTGGTGATTTTTTTTTTTTTAACACTGTTGAGAAAAACGGGCTTTGCTTTTAACATTGGAAACTGAGAGTTAGTGTTTTGATTTTAAACTGAGTATTTTTTTACAGAATCATATTTTTACTTTTGACTCAGGGAGGCTACCTGATTAGTGATGGTTGAATGGACATGCAAAGTTTGAGAATTTAGCAGCAAAACATCAAGTACAAAGACTGCCTTTGCTCTAATGGATTCTTGCCTCTTGATGCCAGCTGAGGTTAAACGATCTAAGACGTTACCTTCAGGTTCTGTCGGAAATATTGAATGTCGCTTAAACATGTGTGACGGTGTGGTCAAGGTCTCTTTGATATTTTAACCAATTGCTGCGACAACGCCACCGGAGGGAATTTCACCCTCCGGAAAATATAAATTTTAGATGTAATAAATAAATAAAAATAAACAATATCTTAATAAATGCAGAGGTTCGAATTTATACACTGGGACAGAGATATGGTTCTGGGTTAATAGAA